>JACEEZ010021999.1:27500-62500 GCA_016584305.1 Chionoecetes opilio
CTGGAGGTAATTAGAGCGGTTAGACATGGAAGTGAGGTCGGAGCTGAGGAGGTCATTAGAGCGGTTAGACATGGAAGTGAGGTCGGGGCTGAGGAGGTAATTAGAGCGGTTAGACATGGAAGTGAATTCGGGGCTGAGGAGGATTATACCTTATTTGTAAGGAATATAATTGACGGACAGAAAAGAAATATTCCTTATAGGGAAATAAGGTCCAGAAAGAGTGATCCAAAATGGATGACCACTAATTTAAATCACAACATTGGAGTAAAAAGAAACCTTTATTGAAGGTTCAAGGCAGGATTGGTAAGCAAAGAACAATACAATGTGATGGCAAGGACAGTGAAGAAATTAACTCGAGTTGCTAAGAACAATTATGAGATTAAAGTAGCATGACAGGCGAAAAGTGACCCAAAGGGGTTCTATCAGATATATAAAATGAAGACAAGGGAATTAGTTGGGCTGTTAAGATCAGGACAGGGTGAGGTATTAAATACGGATGAGGATATGTGTAAAAGTCTAAATGATTATCTCTAAACTGTTTTGACGGAGGAGGATACCAGACGATACCTGATAGTGAACAGATGTTCAAAGGAAGCGATGAGAAGAAACTCAAAGATACTGTGATAACTACGGAAATGGTGGAAGAGGGTATAGATAAAATGAAGAGTTTTAAATCGCCAGGACCAGATGAAATGTATCCCAGGGTATTAAAGAATGCAAGGAGGTTGTTAGTGAGTCGTTAGTGCACTTTTTTAGGAAATCGGCTGAGATAGGCGATGTGCCATTATTGTGGAGGAAAGGAAATGTGGTTCCCATATTTAAGAAGGGAGACAGAGGACTAAAGTCAAATTATCTACCCGTAAGTCTAACGTCAGTGGTGGGTGAATTATTGGAATCTATTATTGCAAAAAACATTAGAGAGCACTTAGATAAACATAGTTTGATCAATGATTCACAACATGGATTCACCAAGGGTAGGTCATGTCTCACCAATTTATAGAGTTTTTATAGGAAAGTTTATGAGACAGCAGATAATGATAAGGACTATGATATAATATATCTGAACTTTAGTAAGGCATTTGACAAAGTACCACACGAGCGACTCTTAAAGGTTAAGGCTCATGGAATAGATGGGAAGGTTCTTCATTGGATCAGAGCTTGGCTAAGTAATAGGCAACAAAGGGTTGCAATTAATGGTTCTAAATCTGAATGGGGACTGGTGACAAGTGGAGTTCCACAAGGGTCTGTTTTGGGTCCATTACTATTTTTAATTTACATCAACGATTTGGATAGTGGGATTAGCAGTTTATGTCAGTAAGTTTGTTGATGATACTAAGGTAGGTAGGATTATTGGATCACAGTCTGATGTAAACATATTGCAGGGAGACTTAGATAAACTTAACGAGTGGGCAGTTAGAGGGCAGATGAAATTTAATATTGATAAGTGCAGCGTTATGAATGTTGGTAGAAAAAACCCTGGTAATAGATACACCATAAGCAATGTATCGCTGAAAAGATCAGAAGGTGAAAAAGATCTTGGAGTGAGGGTGAGACCAGACCTCCGACCTAGGAAACAATGTATTTAGGCCAGAAATAGAGCTAATAGAGTATTAGGATTCATTCCCAGAAGTGTTAAAAATAGAAGTGCGGAAGCTATTCTAAAGCTTTATCTGGCTCTAGTCAGGCCTCACCTAGACTATGCTGTTCAGTTTTGGTCTCCATATTACAGGATGGATATAGCCATGCTAGAAACAGTGCAGAGAAGGATGACCAAAATGATACAAGGGATGCGTAACTTTAGTTATGAGAAGTGATTGAAGTTATTAAACTTACACTCATTCGAGGGACGCAGAGTAAGGGGCGATCTGATAGAAGTTTTTAAGTGGCTAAAGGGATTTAATAAAGGAGAGGTAGGAAAAGTTCTTACGGCTTTTAACCAGGGTAGAACAAGAAGTAACGGATTCAAGCTGGAAAAGCGTAGATTTAGAAAGGAAATAGGGAAAAACTGGTTCACAAACAGGGTGTTGAATGAATGGAATGGTCTCAGTAGACAGGTAGTTAGTGCGGAGTCATTAGGGAGCTTTAAAGAGGGGCTAGATAGATTCATGGATGGGGATGAAAGGTGGATGTAGGTAGTGTTAGGTGACAGGAACTACCACGTGTAGGCCTCGCGGCCTCTTGTAGCTTTCTTATTTTCTTATGAACTTATGTTCTAACACTCAAATTCATAAATTGTATTGGCGATAAGAGTTTTAGGTATAAGATCTTTATATTTGAAATGTGTTTTTTATATTAAATGGATTAGTATAAGCAAATTAAAATTTTGAATTAGGAAAGTGTAACTTAAGTAGATCATTGAGATTTTTACGAATGATATAACGAAGATGGCCATAAAAAGGTTAGTTTAATATAATGTGTGTCTAATATAGATTCGGATTGACTGGACTTAGGGTTGAACTTTTCATCTAAGAAACTAGAGATTGTTTTTTCGATCAATTTAAGGGAGTAACCATTATTTAGGAAAAAAATAGTAAGGAATTTCTTTTCATTATCGAAGGCAAACCAATTGGAAGAGAAACTATAACATCTGTGTAGTAGTCTTAATAGTATTGGTTTTAAAAAGGTTAGGGATGAATGATAAATACTGAGTACCAAGGCCTGTGAAGGTAGGTTTACGATAGACTGAGGTAGCAAAATAATTATCCTTATGTGTAACTAAGATATCTAGAAATGGTAGTGATAATTGGTTTTCAACTTCATATGTGAATTTAATATTTGGGTGTATATATATATATATATATATATATATATATAATATATATATATATATATATATATATATAATATATATATATATATATATATATATTATATATATATATATATATATCTAGATATCTTATATTTATATTTATATATATATATATATATATATATATTTATATATATTAATATATATATATATATATATATATATATATTTATATAATATATATATATTTTATATATATATATATATATATATATATATATATTTTATATCTATATATATATATATAAATATACATATATATATATATATATATATATATATATATATATATATATATATATATATCTATAATAATATAAGCGAAAGTGTGTGTGTGTGTGTGTGGGTTTTTTGTGTGGTTTTGTGTGTGTGTGTTGTGTGTGTGTGTGTGTGTGTGTGTGTGTGTGTATGTTGTGTGTGTGTCCGTTCCAGGTTCGCCTCCTGTGGCGGAATCCCCTTATATGGCACAGTTTTTTGAACCGGCTCGAGCAGCAAAGGTTTTAAGCCATTTATGAGATGATCCGATCACTTTTTTTGTTTTTTATTATTTTTTATCAGCCTATTAGCGAGAATTGTGAAAAAAAAGTGGGTTGCGAGAATTGAGGAAACCTTTATGTAGGGTGATGGGTAATGGGTGAGTGAATGGGTGGGGTGATGGGTTAATGGGTGTGGGGTGATGGGTGAGTGAATGGCTGGGGGGTGATGGGTGATGGGTGAGGGAATAGATGGGGGGTGATGGGTAATGGGTGAGTGAATGGGTGTGTGTGGATGGTAATGGGTGTGTGGTGATGGATATGGGTTGTGGTGATGGATATGGGTGTGTGGTGATGGATAATGGGTGAGTGAATGGGTGGGGGTGGGTGGTAGGTGAGTGAATTGGGGGGGTTGATGGGTAATGGGTGAGTGAATGGGTTGGGGTGATGTGAATAGGTTGGCGTTAATACATACATTTCTACATCCATGATTTCAGGAAAGCTAGAGGGCTATCTGGAAGTCGTGTTTGTGGGCCTCGGCCCACCAAACCATTTGGTGGGCGAGGCCCCCAATAGCCGCTCCCGGACTAGCCAAAGTCACGCCCGGAGGGCGGGTTTGCGGCTAGTATATATATTGTGTGCGTATAATATATATTAGTAATATATATATAATATATATAGTATATTGGTATTTATCCTGTAGTATAGTCCTCTATACCTATATATATATTAATCTAATATTAACCTATAATTACATATCTATTTAATATAATTTCCCTATATATTTTCTAACATATATATATAATATTGAACATCTATATATATATATATATATATAATATACATAATATATATGAAATAGTGACATATATATAATATATACATATATATATAGCATATATAGCATATATATATATGTATCTAGTCTATATATATACAAATATATATTTTATATATATATATATATGTATATATATATATATATATTTATAGGATAATGTATAATATATATTAGATATATATATATATATATTATAATATATATATATATATATATGTATTCTCTCATTATATGTAGTATAGTATGAAGGGGTATCTTCTTATCTATAGTTATATATCTACTTCTATCACATTTCTCTATCTATATATTATACATATCTATATATAATATACTCTATTTCTGTATATATTCTCTCTCTCTCTATATATATCTCTATATATTCCACACTATATTACGGTCGTTCCACAACTAAATTTTTGGACCTTTGCTGGGCATGATGTTGTTCTGTGTTCACCGTGATACACTACGGTGATATTCGCTTCCATCGGGCTCTTTTAGAGGTCTCCCCGCCGAAAAAGTAAACACCAAACAATTCAAAAAACGGATAAAATCTCACAAAGATAAAGATGTCAGTGTCCATCCCGAGTATTGTTTAGCTCCCAACTACCTACTTTTACAACACACAATTGTACTTGGTTCAATGGCTCACTGAAGTAATGAGGTCATTTTGGTGTCAATTAATTGATAAGTAACTAAACAGAAAAGTTGTAACATATACAATTTTTTTATTAACAACAAAGTCTTCATCTCAAGTTTATATAAGCCCACTTGTTGTTGTTTTGATCATAGAGTACTGTTTATTCCTTTCCGTTTGACACTTTACGTGAAAGCAACACGGGTACGTAATATGTAAATAACGATGTAATAATTAAATAAGGTACTACACTGTCCTTTTATACCTCTATATGGCTTGCTTTGGTGAATATTATGTGTCGGGCTGCTCCCTCCTTGCTTGGCCACCACTTCAGGAGGTACTGTTTGCTGACCTCGTCCCTTGGTGATGATCGAGTTGAAGGAGGTGGCCAGGCTCTCTCCGCCGCGTCGTTGACGCACTTCTCTCCGAGCCGTTCCTCGTTCATGTCCCGGAAGGTGCCGCAGTCGCCCCATGTCTCGGGACTCCTTCTCCAAGAGGTTCCCCACTTCTTCACGTCGTGGCGCCGTCCAGGAAGAGAGGCTATCCAGGGTCCTCCTAGTCTGGCTGTCACGAGGTCCTTCAGTTCCATGTCCGGGGAGAGCCTCTTTCCTCCAGTCGCTGAGGCCTTTTCTCTACGTCGAACAGGTTCCTGACCATGTCTCCTTCTCCTCTTGCTGAATCGCTCGTCAAGGAAGGACAGACCACAAGTCCTC
Organism: Chionoecetes opilio; assembly: GCA_016584305.1. Lineage (NCBI taxonomy): Eukaryota > Metazoa > Arthropoda > Malacostraca > Decapoda > Majidae > Chionoecetes > Chionoecetes opilio. The sequence goes on from JACEEZ010021999.1 coordinate 32,974, forward strand.
CGAGACGTCAAAGGTGACGACGAAGCTTGGCGAGCACGTCCGCCACCCCTGGTTTGGGGATCCATCGAGAGAGGTTTCGGCTGACAGAGGTCGTTGCGGGGAGCTCGTTGAGGGACCTGGCTCATTCATTTGTTTTGTGTGCGGTACAGGAGGGGCCACGAGAGGGAATGTCTCCATGGCCTGCAGCTCGTGACGGTCCGCTTTACTTGCCCGGAGAGGAAAGACCTTCAGAGCATAAATGTGCCCGTGGTCTCTACCTGGCTTGGTGGAAGGCAGACCTGGGTCCCGTCACATGTAGTCTTGTCCCGGTCTCGCTCCCCAACAGGTACTTAGGCCAGAGGTGTTCTCGTAGTCCTCCCTCGGGTTGTGCCGCTCTCCAGAGCACTCTTCCCTGCGTGGATTGGCTCGCTCTCAGTGCTCTGAGAGCTCCCCGATCAGAAGAGCAGGAAGCTATCCTTTTCCATGGCATAGCTCCAAGAATACTGGTCAATTTTAGCTCCCACCGATCCCTAAATCGAACGAAGAGAGGGAGTTCCAGTCATCGGGGGAGGATTCCCCCCCCGGAGGAGGCTCTTGAACACGTTCCCCATGCCGACCTCCGAACACGTGGTGTTCGGCAGACACCCAGAGAGCTCGCCGTCACAAGGCCCTTCCTGTCTCACGACAGCCCTTCGTACAGCCCCGGTTTGATGCCGTCGTGTCGACACCAACCCTGAACTCTGTTCTGCAACTGAGCATTCGGATCGAAGTTGAGGACAGCCTCTCCAGGTGTGAGCTCGTTGCCTGTGCGCGGCAGGGGTATTTGGGGACTCCCAGGAGATGTTCCTCCCCCCAGCCGTGACCAGTATGGCGATTCGGTCGACCTGGTCCTTGCACGACAGGTCGAGTACTTCCCGTCCCATTGTACAAGGACATGACGTCCCTCCGGATGTTTTATCGTTTCCGAATTGGCGATGCCTCCTCCCAATCCTGATTCTGTGGCTCGGATGGTGCTGCGAACAAGGAGAGACTCCCGTCCTTTCCGGAGGCCGTTTCAAGGCTCCCATCGTCCCCAGCGCCATCCGCATTGCTCCGAACCTTGAACCGTCCAGGTTGATTGATGTCCGCAGAGAGCACGCCGTAGTTTTGCTGTCTTCTGCTTCATTTCGTTTTCAGGGGGGGGTGACTGGGACCGGTGAGTCCATTCGCTGTCGTCTGTGTTCCCCGGCGGCGGAGGCGAAGACGAGTTCGGCGGATCAGACAGTACGACGGAGGTCTGGCTTCTCTCCTCCTTCGAGCGCTCCTTCCTCATCTCTTCTGCCCGCCCCCTCTCCGTCTTGTCCTCTCTTGGGCCTCAACTGTGCGTAGTCTAAGGCCCGCCATGGACGAAGGTACGCGCGGTCCTGCCCCGCTGGCTGCGAGAAAGGCTTTGTCCTCCTAAGCACGGTCATCCGATCGAGGGCATCACTGGGGCTTGGCCACGTCCCGAAGGGAACTCCAGGTCCCCTTGAACATTCCTCTTTCATCCGGGCGATCTCGATGCCCTTTTTGCGATGTTTTTTGGAGGGCTCGTGACTGGCCACCATGCTGAGGAGCTTCTCCTTGGCGTTTCAGAGAGCGAGGTTGGGATCCACCGTCCTCCCCCAAACCAGAGGATTGCGCTCTAATCACCTCATTCGGGGGGCGGCCAAGGGTTTGTCTACTTCTCGAATTCCTTTATGGAATGTAGACTGGGGAGTACCGCTGCCTTTAGAGGCGCCGTGTGTGCAAAAAAGTGTGTTTTCTCACCAATTGCGTGTGCCGCACACAGATACCATGACGCACTGTGCCGCACGCTCCCTTGTAGAGTCATCATGCACCTGGGAGGAAGAAAAGAGTAATTTTACACACACATAGTTGTACAAACCTAGTCCGATCGGCACTATAGTTTGCATGGACATGTCGAACAGCGGTTGAAACAAGATCGGCTCTGTGATAAGCCCGCTACATTACGCAACAAGTGGTTATTTTCTACTTTTATTTGTGGACCACCGATGATGTAATATATATTAGATATATATATATTCTTATTTATATAAGTATATATATTATATATTTAATATAGTATCGTAAAGATCTATATACATATATACATACACATAGATTATCATTATAACGTGTGGTGACCGTATAGATATACATATAATCTATATACATATTATCTATATATATATATATATATAACAATTAGTTAATTTATTATATCAATATCGACATATAGATATATATATTATGTGGTGTTATTATAGAAATAATTTATGTATAGTGTCTATATAATAGATAATGTTGGGAAGGAGTTATGTTGTAATAATATAAGAAGATCTTATTGTATGCGTATATTTACTATATATATATATATATTATATATATATATATATATATATATATTATATAATTTATATATATTATATATATATATATATATCTATATATATATATTTAGTATAAGCTACAATGCTTCACACATACATACATATACAGATATATACACATGACCATAAATAGAGATAGTGATATAGTGGGGGGGGGGGATGACTACTGACATCAATATAGGGTAGGCATGAGTGTAATACAATGCACATATAATCTTGCTGGTGACAGCTGGAGATGTACACGTGTCAGATCTAGACAGAGAGAGATAGATAGGAGGTAGGGGTATTATATATAGAGATATACAGTGGATAGATACACAATATATTATATTCACATATATATATATGGTATATAATATATAATAATGTGTTGAGAGATATATATATATAGAAATATATTATCTATATATATATAGAGATATAGATATAGATAGATATTATATATATCTATATATATATATATAATAATATATATATTATATAATAATATTATTATATATATATATTATATTATATATATAATATTTTAATATTAATTTATATATATATATCTATTATAATATATATATAATATAATAATATATATACATATACTATATATATATATTATTTATATATTATTATATTATCATTAATTATTATATATATATAATATATATAATTTTATATATCTTTCTTATATATTTACCCCTTATATCTTAAAATTTATATTTTTAACATATTTTTATATATTTATATTTATATCTATTCTAATTTTTTAAATATTTTTTAAAATTTTTTTTATTTTTTTTTATTATTTAAATAATCATCCCTTTTATAATTTTTTTGTGTTTGGTTGATTGTTTTTGTTTAAAATTTTGTTCCCCCCCTTTTTTTTATTTCTTTTTTTACGCGGGGGGGGGGAAGGGGGGGGGAGGGGGGAGAGAGAAGGGGGAGGGGGGGGGGGGGGGGGGGGGGGGGGGGGGCATTTTTTTATTTTTTTTTTTTTTTTTCTATTTTTTTTTTTTTTTTTTCTTTCCTATTTCTTTTATTTTTTTTTTTTTTTCCTTTTTTTTATTTTTTTTTTTCCTTTCTTTTTTGTTTTCCTTTTTTTTTTAATTTTTTTTATTTTATTTTATTTTTTTTTTTTTTATTGTTTTTAATGTTTTTTTTTTTTTCCCCCCTCTTTTTCCCGGACTAATGGGGGGAGCATGGTCCGGGAACCGAAAAGGTGGGAAAATGCAACGTCCGAACCTTTACCCCCCCGGGGGACGTTTTCCTCCCAAGTTTTCTGCCGGCAACCGCCATTCAACTCCCCCCCCCGCTGCCTTTTACGCCCCTTTGTATTGTTTTTAGGGTGCGGGGGACCCTTTTGGGGAAACTATGACCCCGGTGAGGGCCTATGATCTATCACAGGCGCTGTAGTTTGACCTGCTTCCTCGAAAGGCCAGGTGAGGGGGGGGGGGGGCCCCGGGAGGGGTGGACCCCACCCCCCGCCAGCGGGGTGGGCAGGTCCCAGGTGGCGCGCAGGGTGAGGATTTGAGAATGTGGCATTCACGGGGGGAGTGGAAGGCGGACACTGCGAAAAAAAGTATCAATAGTTCACTAGAGACGTTTCTTCACCGGGGGCAGGGGGGGTCAGGGGACTGACGGAGGCAGTCAGGGAACCATGGTGCGTTTTGCCCAAATGAAAAAAATCGACCGCTGAGCATGTCCCAACCTGGGGGGAGGGCGGACACGTCGGGGGTGACGGAACGCTCGGGACCGCTGGCAATTTTTGTGATTTAGGATGGACCGGCTTTTGTCCGGGATCTAAATATATTTTTTTTATTTTATACGACTTTTTTAAAAGAGTCCTCGTGGGGTATTTTTGAAAAATCCATACTAAAGCCCAGATATATTTTATCATAACCCCTTTCTTATCTGCCGTCCAAACCCTTTCCTAAAAAACTTATAATTGGTGAGACTATTAACATATTATTTTAATATATATATATATATTTATATTTTATATATGTATATTATATTGTGATATATATATATATAGTATTTATATATATATATTATAATTATATATATATTTATATTATTATATATTATATATATAAAATATATATATATATTTATATTATATTTTATATAATATTATTTATATATATATTTTATTATATATTATATATAATATATTTATATATATATATATTATAATATATAATATATATTTATATGTCTCACCAAATTTATTATTTTATAAAAGGAAAGTTTAGGACGGCGAAATGAAAAGGTTTTGATAAATTATCTGGACTTTAGTATGGCTTTGAAAAAGTCCACACACGACTCTTAAAAAAAGGTTGGGCCATTATAATGGGAAGGTTTTCATTTGGGTCAGAGCTTTGGGTAAAGTAAAAGGCAACAAGGGGTTTCTTAAAGGTTCTAAATCTTTTTGGGGGCTGGGGACAAGTGGGTTCCACAAGGTTTTTTTGGCCCTTACTATTTTTTATTTCTCAACGCTTGGATAGGGGGTTAGCAGTGATGCCAAATTTTCTGTGAAATAAAATTTGGGGATATTTTGGTCACAAATCTGCAAAAAAATTGCAGGGGATTTAAAAAACTAACGAGTGGGGAGTCAAAGGGGGAGAGGAATTTAATATTGTTAAATGTAGCGTTTTTTGAATGTTGGTAGAAAAAAAACCCTGGTAATGATACACCCAAAAATGTATCCTGAAAAAAATCAAAAGGGGAAAAAATTTTGGAGTGAGGGGAGCCAGACCTCCGACCTAGGAAACAATGTTTGAGGCCAGAAATAGAGCTAATAAGTATAAGGTTCATTCCAAATGTTAAAAAATATAAGTGGGGTTTTTTCTAAACCTTTTTTGGCTTAGTCAGGCCCCCCACCTAGACTATGAGTTTTAGTTTTTTTCTCCATTTTTAAGGGTGGGGATATGTTGTTAAAAAAAAACAGAGAAAGGTGACCAAGATACAGGGATGCGTAACTTTAATTATAAGGAGATTGAAATTATTAAAATTTCACTTACTCGAGAGCGCAATAAAAAGGGGGGATCTGATAAAGTTTTTAATGGCTAAAGGGATTTAAAAAAGGAGATAGGAAAAGTTCTTACGGCTTTTAACCGGGGAACAAGAATAACGGGGTTCAAGCTGGAAAAAACGAGATTTAGAAAAGGAATGGGAAAAAAAGGTTCCCAAATAGGGTGGTGAAAGAAAGGGGAAAGGCTCAGTAGCAGGTATTATCTGGTCTTGGGAGCTTTAAAGGGGAGCTGGATGGGGTTTAGGGTGGGGGTGAAAGGTGGGTTAGGTATGTTGGTGACAGGAAATACCACGTGTAGGCCTCGCGGCCTCTTGTAGCTTCCTTATTTTCTTTGTTCTTTTGTTCTTATATTTATATATATAATAATATATATATATATATATATATATTTTTTATATTATATATATATATATATATATATATATATATATTATATTATATAGATTATATTATATATTATATATATAATATATATTATATATTATATATATATATATATATTATTAATATTATATATATACTATAAAAATAAAACATAAGAAAAATAAGGGAAACTCAAGAGGGGCCCCGAGGGTACACTGGTAGTTCCTGTCACCCATATAGTATATATATATAATATTTATATTATATATTATATATTATATAATATATATTATGTATAATATATAAAATATATATTATAGTATAATATATATATATATATATTATTATATATATTTATTATATAAATATTATATAGTATATATATTATTAAAATTTAAAATTTTATATGTATTTATGTATATATATTATTATATATGTATATATGTTTTTTATTTATATATATATGTATTAATATTTTATTATATATATATTTATAAATGTTATATATATTATATAATTTTTTTATATATATATATATTTTTATATATATATATATATTATTTATTATATTTAATTATTTATAAATATATATATTATTATTATATATATATATATTATACAAAGTTAAATGTTGGGGTCGTAAATTCATTGGAAAAAGACGGGTGTCCCATTAAAAAGGGATTAAAAGTTTTGTTTGGGCCGCGTGGGAGGATAAGGGGTTGAGGTACGGGAAGACGGGGAATTTCCCGAGGGGGGGACAAATGTGATTAATTCAACCCGGTAATTTGGAGTGGTCAGGGGTGAGGAAGGAGACGAAGAAGAGAAAGAGAGGACGGGTGAGGGTGGGGAAAGGGAAGAGGGATGCTTGGTCAAAGTGTAGGTTTCTTCTTTCTAGTCTAAGTTTACCTTATTCTCTCTCTCTCTCTCTCTCTCTCTCTCTCTCTCTCCTCTCTCTCTCTCTCTCTCTCTCTCTCTCTCTCTCTCTTCTCCCTCTCTCTCTCTCTCTCTCCTCTCTCTCTCTCTCCTCTCTCTCATGTATATATATATATATATATATATATATATATATATATATATATATATATATATATATATATATATATATATATATATATATATATATATGTTTATAGACGCTTATATACACGTGTTTTCTTGTTTCCACTCTCTTTAACGGATTAACAGTTTTTTCTTGCCTTTTTTTTTATCTACGACTCCTTCTCTGCCATGCACACTTTCTCTTTCACTCGACCATCCTCTCCCTCTCTCTCTCTCTCTCTCTCTCTCCTCTCTCTCTCTCTCTCTCTCTCTCTCTCTATCCCTTCCTCTTCCTCTCTCTCCTCCCTCTCCTCTCTCTCTCCTCTCTCTCTCTCTCTCTGTCTCTCTCTCTCTCTCTCTCTCTCTCTCTCTCTCTCTCTCTCTCTCTAACATCCCCTGCTAATTTAAACATCACTTCCATCATAATCTATCCTCCTCGTCCTCTTTTTCCTCTTTTATGTCTTCGTCATTCCATTCCTCGTTTCTTCATGTTTTCCTACACTGCTCAATCTCCCCGATCAGCCTCACATAGAAGTAAAAACTCATTGCTAATCTCCTTGTGGTACCCACGTATACGCCTCTTTTGCTGACGTGATCAATATGTCCCGGACTACATAAGCGCTGCCCCTTGCACACCCGTCAGACACCACTCTGACCCCACTGTCTGGAAAGCTACAGAGGCGTGTTTTCCATCTTCTCTTGGAGCCCCGGATACGCCCATGTGACTGACTTTAACGTATGGCGAGTCGGACGATTACTTGGAGGCCGAAGGAGCGGTAAAATTACTGATGACTAACATGCGGCAGCAAGGTGTTATTGGGTCCCTCTGAACACATCCATATATACCTTCGACGACTTCTTGCACCACAGCTTCATAAGGCCAAGTAAGTTTTATCAGAGACCCATCCGCTGTGTAAGGACACGGGCTTGACAGCGAGAATGAGGGTGGTTCTGGAGGCGGTATGGGACTGCGCGTGTGATGGGAATTCTGACGAGGCGGAGGTCACTGTCGAGGTCGGGACGCAGGATATCGTGGGTGCTAGATGGTATCGGGCGCGCTATACACACACTCGCGCCTCCCTGTGTGTTTACCTGCAACTGTGCCGGCTGGTTGGAGAGTCCAGCGGCGACCTTGATTTCCATAACCACCGCCACTATAGAAATGCGTGTGTGTGTGTGTGTGTGTTTGCATGTGTGTGTATGTGTGTGTGGTGTGTGTGTGTTGTGTGTGTGTGTCAGTGTGTGTGTGCGTGTATATGTGTGTGTGTGTGTGTGTGTGTGTGTGTGTGTGTGTGTGTGTGTGTGTGTGTGTGTGTGTGTGTGTGTGTGTGTTTGTGTGTGTGGTTCACCCATGGTCTTGTCCACGCGGGCTGGTTTCGCGATCTCCAGTTCCACCCTCCCAGAGCGAACTCTGAGCTCAATATGACCGATCTTTGGGTAATGCTGAAACCTCACACATCACCCTTCCCCCCATCCCCTTGCTCAAGGGGTGTTAATAACCGCTCGATTATAATATTATGTCAGTGGAAAAATGCCCGGTAGTGAGGGGTCCCGGGGATAGAACGCCGGACAACACAATGCCGTATATACTTTGTAATGTCTTTTGGACAACTCAAAATTGTGCCTGACGCTGTAACTTACAAAGCCGTTCAGGGGCCAGATTCCAAGTGGTGAAACACCTATGTTACTAGCGTAATAACGCTCTTACTTAAGATACAGCTGTTTTGGAATTCAAGGCGGAGATTGATGACGTCAGATGCGTTGCCCAGCTAGCACCTGCCTCTATGGTGGTGTTATGCTTGCAATCATCATATAAATCCTCATAAATTGAGTATATATGATGTTTTCTGACTCAAGAATTGAATAGGGCGAGTATACAAACAAAATTTGGCCATAGAACAAACTCAGGCCCTTGTAGTGTTTTTTGTATGTGGTCAGTGCCATGAGTGACGGCATCTCGAACCGGATGGAGATACCAGACACTGGCAGACAGCACCACGCACGGCTCCGGCAGACGGCATCAGCACGAGAGTGTGCATCTCTGCCTAATATGAAGGAATCGTGGAATACCTACCCTAGAGAATACAAGGAAGTACAACACATCAGCGCGTGTGTGGAGGTGGGAACAGGTGTTGACGAAGCGACGGAGGTGACACGGAATGAAGGAATTATGCTGGAATAGCAAGATAATAAAAGGAAAAACAACACATAGGTGCGTGTGTGGAGGTGGGAACAAGTATTGACGAAGCGACGGAGAAAACACGAAATGAAGGAATGAAGGAATAGTTAGAAAATTAAAGGAGGTACAACACATATATACGGTTTTGTGGAGGTGAGAACAAGTGTTGAGGTTAAGGGACGGAAGTGGCACGGAAATTATGGAATTAAGGAATAAGGGAATAACTTACTTTTTTTTAGTAGTTCGACGAAGCTGAAAGCTTCTGGGGAATGTAGTGAGGAGATTGAAGATGTATATTGTTTGTAAAAAAGTTTGATAACGTGGGCTGCGGCTGCCTCGTGATTGCCTGATAATTATCAATTGTATTTTCCAACATCGATTATAATCGATGTTGAAAATACAATTGTGATTCGCTGGCAAGTCTGTGACGTCATTGTAGTCGCTCAGCCACTCAGCTATGAGGAACCACATAACGCCATAGCCAAGCCTCGTCTCTGAATACCAATTAACACCTGGGTGCAGAAATAGGAGTAGCCTATGTTGTTAGCAGCAATATATCTAAAGCAACCTCTCTTTTAATCCCTGGCCAGGCGGTTGGTTTGGTCCGACTTTCGATCTCCGGCCCCGCTTCTTCTTTTTTTTTGTGTGTGTGTGTGTATGTGTGTGTGTGTGTGTGTGTGTGTGTGTGTGTGTGTGTGTGTGTGTGTGTGTGTGTGTGTGTGTGTGTGTGTGTGTGTGTGTGTGTGTGTGTGTGTGTGTGTGTGTGTGTGTGTGTGTGTGTGTGTGTGTGTGTGTGTGAGTAAGTGTGTGAAAATTCTTATTCGCCTGTGACGGTGGCGGTTCAGATGTTTAAAAAAAAAAAATCTTATTTTACATTTGTGCCTATAGCGCCTGTGGGCAGTGACTTCTAAGGCTCGGATGGTAGGCCCTGGAGGTTCACTTGAGGACTGTGATGGTTGGCCCTCGCCCGTGGTGGCGCAGGCAGGATTTTTATAGTGACGCCTGTGATTAGAGGTTCATGCCGCCCCACTGTGTCCTCCGATGCACTCGCAATCGAAGGTAGAGTTAATGGACAGGACATGTGGACATGTGTGTGTTCTTAGGCCACTCGACGGTGCAGAAAGATTTTGGTTCTCATCGGGGATCGAGCTCAGGTCACCGGGAACGCCACTCGGAGACGCTAACCACTCTGCTACCGCCTCCCCAATATGATATGATAATTGTGATGTGTATGATAATAGTGATGATGACTGAATGATCTAATTTCTTGAGTACCCAGCTCGCCCAGGTGTGGTGGCTGCACTTCGGGACTCTGCTGTTGTGTTTGTGCAGCTGGAGACTTGTGTTTGTCCCATTGTCACGGTGGTGCAGTTACTTTGAGATAAAGGACTTGTGTCGCCATGGTGTCAACACTGGGTAAGACTGTTTGTGCTTCATGGTTGTTGCTCCATTAATACAATGATGGAGTACTCGGGTCCTGCCACCACTACTGATGTGGAAGCAGACTAAGCACTAAGTGATGACGACACCTCCTCCTTGGCTGACTGGCCCCCAGTGGGACACCACCACCACCCAAAACATGGACCACAGGCCACGACCTCCACCAAGCGGACCATGGACTGTTCCACGGATAGCAACAATGAGTCCTCGTCTCCTGCCACGAAACCTGCTAAGCGTAGGAGTGTTCGTGACATGCCTGTCCTTGAACATTCTTTTGCTGGCTCCCCTGCTCCACGCAAGACACCACCCCAGCCCTCACCTCGACTTCCAGCATTCGCCCCCATGGAGGACTACGTCAAACTATGCTTAACTGGAAACCCCTTAGTGGACACGAAGCTACGCTGGTTGGCAGACGTCAGCACATCCTTCCACCTGGTTAAGCTACTTGCCGAGGTCAAAATGTCTGTTGTCACGTCAAGGTTTGTGTAAATTTCCAGGCGTCACATGGACATCGTGGACAGGGTCAAGACAGGTGAGTTCATGTCCACTCATTATCCAGGACTCCCCCGAGAGGCCCCGTAAATTTTACAGCTACATCCTCACTCGTTTTCCTATTGGTGTTGACTCTAACCTTGCCAGGGAGGTTCCTGGTGTTTACTCTGCCCGACGCTTCCAACAGAATGGGTCGCCAATCAACTGTATCGTTGTCGTCTGGAGCCTTCCAGACCCACCCCCGCCAGATATTTCCTTCAGTTTCATCCCCTGCCTTCCACCGTGTGAGGTACGATAGCTGCACAACGACCAGCCGTGGTGCTACAAGTGCTGGGGGATTGGACACATATCTCGTTACTGCTCTGCTGCCGAGAAATGTGCTTGGTGTGCTGGCAAGCACGACTCGCGGACCTGTCCCCGCAGGAACCTATCTCCACTTTCTGCAGACACCCCCTCCACCTCGAAGCCAGGACCCGCAGCAGACACCTCTCTGTGGAAGTGCCCTCGCTGCCATGAGCCAGGCGTCAATGTTTGGCACAGCTGTGCTAAGCGCCGACCCGCACCCGCTCAACCACCACCACCACCACCACGGTGCACTATCGCACCACCTGACCCTTCCACCGCTGCCAATTCACCTGGGGAATTCAGAGACGCTAACGTCCATGCTTAACAACTTAACAACTGTCATCAGCTGTTTTGGTATTCTGCGGGGAGATTGATGACGTACCAGTGGACGTTAAGTTGTTAAAACAAGGCAACTGCCTATAGGGTAGTGTTGAGGACGCAACATACATTAAAATACTCATAAATTGAGTATATATGATGTTTTCTGACTCAAGAACTGAACAGGGCAAGTATACAAACGAAATTAGGCCATATAACAAACCCAGCCGCTTGTGGTGATATTGTTTTGGGGTGATGGGACAAGAGTGGTGAGCTGCGGCATCTCACCCGCGCGGGTAGCGACTAGCGATGCCAGACACCACCACGCACGGCTCCGTAGCAGACTGAAGGTATGTGTCTTGCCACTTTTCCTTGTTTAAAACCCGAGCCCTTGTCCACCCAGCAGTGAATGGGTACCGGGTGTTAGCCGGGGGTTTGTGACCCGCCTCCCGGGGTGGTGGCTTCCCCCAACACTAAAGGAAGGCGAGCTACGAATAGATATCAAGCGAAAAAGATTACAAGAAGAAGAAGAAGAGCGCCCTATTACTCTGAAGGAATAATTAATAGCTAGAATACAAGGAAGTACAAGCCACTGGCGTGTTACCCGCGTGTATGTGGAGGTAGAAACAAGTGTTGAAGCGACGTAGGTGACACAGGAGATGAAAGAATAATGGAATAAGCTAGAAAATAGAAATAAGTACAACGACCTTGAAAATGCAGGCCGCGGCTGCTGCCTTGTGATTGGCTGACACGTTTGAGACACAATCTGATTGGCTGGCACGTTTGTTTTTACACAATTGTGATTCGCTGCCGAGGCTGTGACGTCATTGTAGTCGCTCAGCCAATCAGCTATCGGTGCCGATAGCAACCATGTGCCGCCACTGCCATGTCTCGTACCTGAATACCCACTAGCGCCGGGGTGTAGAAATAGAGGGATGTTGTTGAGCGAACAACCGTGGCCTTTAACTCTCAGAATGTCTGCCCTGAGGTCTTGGCCCTTCGTAAGGCTGTCAACTCACTCATGTCACGATGTGCCGCACTTTAATCCCGCTTTGACGCCTTTGAAGCTCGCACCGATGGGCTCGTCTCCTCGCAAGCTGACGCTGGCAACACCCTCGCTTCCTTGGTGGAGTCTCATCGGGTTGTCATCTCTTCAGTCTCCACGATCACTGAGAAACTTGATTCTCTTGCTACTCGCTTTGAGAAACTCGCCACGTACCCGGTGGGTACTCTTTCCCGTGTCTTGCCGCGAAGCAGTAGCCCTCCCTCCACCTCTGCTCCACCAGCAATCTCTCGTGCCTATCCTCGTCCTGGCACTTCCTCCTCATCTGGTTTTCGTACGACAAAGAATCATGCTCTTCGATAACATGCTCCCGTTACATATCATATCCTGGTATGCTTGTGGAGTGACGTCTTTTGACAAGCTTGCTGCCCTTCATGCCTACGCTTATGTGTACCGCCATCACCCACAGGCTGTTTTTTTTCAGGAAGCGTTTGTTGGCGGACCTCGTCACCACAGGGATGCTCCCGTACTCACAGGTTATGTCTCCTATACACACCTGGTGAGGAATGGCCTGATCACCTATATCCACTCCTCTCTACGACACAAGCTCCTTCGCTGTTCTACTAACGCTGATACCACCTTCCAGCTCTTTGAGGTGACTGTTGGGACTGGTAAGATCAGGCTATGCAATGTTTACTGTGCCCCTGTTGTGCTGGTTACTGCTTCTCTTCCTCTTCCAACAGCTCAAGGAATGGTCTTCATGGGTGACTATAATGCTCGTCATCCTGAGCTGGGTGATGTTTCTCCTACACCGAATCGGTATGGGCGCCTCCTTTTTCCGTGCATCCAAAGGAACCACCTCACACGCTGGGCCACTAGTGGAGCCACTCATGGACGCGGAGGAACCTTTGATCACGTCATCACGTGTGGTCTGGTGGCCGCCCACTTCACGTGCTCCTCCATTCCTGCCCTCTTCTCCGACCATGTTGCCCTCAGCTTTCAGTATTCCCTTCCAACAGGTCCTACCCATGTCTTCCATCGAATACACATTTCTATTCCTCCTAAGTACTCCCCTACTTACAACTCCTATATCTCCGCCCTTCTTCCCACGTTCGATATCTTGTCACCTGAGGCCCTGTACTCATCTTTAGTGAGCTCCACACATGCTTTCTACACTCGCTATGTTTCCAGGCCACAAGTTAAGCGACACCTTAGACTTTAGAAGCTACTCTTGGACCCTGGATGAACGTATTCTTCAGACGGAGAGGACTGCGGTAGAGGCTGGCTCCCTGTTTCAAGAGGACCCAACTCCTGACCATCTACATCGGTACCAAACATCCAGGGATGAGTTGGTAGCCTTACAAGGCTGTGTGAGGACCGATTCATGGCAAAATTTCATTGACAGCATTAATCATCAGACTAGTGTGGGGGCCATGTGGCAGCTAATCAACAAGGTGGTTCGAAGGAAGCCTGCCAATGCTCTCCATCACAACCCGGGTGAGTATGCCAAAGAAATTATTGATGGCTGAGCTGGCCAGTCTCGTGTGAGTAGCCTCCCCGGACCCGTTCAGGAGGCCCTTTCCACACATGCAGGTCATAGAGCTCTCCGTCTGATGGGTGCGTTGCTGGAGGGGGATGAGGAGGATGGCGTAATGATTACTGAGGAGGAACTGCGCCGTGCCCTAGCTCGAGGTAAGGCGACTGCACTGGGGGATGACGGCATCACATATTATGTTCTTCGACTGCTACAAACAGTCCCTGGTAATCCCCTGCTTCGCCTGTACAATCTTTGTTATCGCCAGGGATATGTGCCCGCCGCTTGGACCTGCAGTACCATTGTTTCCATCCCGAAACCAGGCACGGATAAATTCAGGCCTGTTTCTCTAACGTCCTGTTTTAGTAAGGTCATGGAGCGCGTACTGCTGGCCCGTCTTCTCTACCGACTGGGGATTGTGCTCTCCCCTCGATTGTTTGGCTTCTTGCTGCAGCGGAGCACACACCACTGCCTCGCCGAACTTTACACCCCCCTCTCCTCCAGCAGCGTGGTTGCCTTCATTGACCTATAAAGCGCGTTTGATGTTGCAAACAGGGACATCATCCTCGATCAACTGGTTGATTTTGGTATCAGGGGACGTCTTTTGCAGTGGATACGGGGATATCTCAGTACCAGGACTTCTCAGGTTCTATTTAAAGGGGATTGTAGCTCTAGAAGGGACTTCGAATTGGGACCTCCACAGGGAGGAGTGTTAAGCCCATTTCTGTTTAATATCTGTATGCATCGTTTACTCTCCCTTTTACCTGAAATCCCCGGGACTACCATCACCTGTTATGCTGATGATGTATGTATTCACTCTCACTCACCAGTTGATCTTCAGCGCTACCTTGATTCCTTTCATACATCTGCTACAGCTTGTGGACTTCTTATCTCCCCAGACAAGAGCAGAATATTCTCAACCATCGCCCTTGCATTGCTGTCTGAGTTATCTATTGGTGAGTGCGTCGTTCCTCTGTGCAGGCAGTACCTCTACCTCGGTGCACCGATTTCCATTCCTCGCACAACTCCGGGTCAGCGGTGTCATCCCGTCGTCCAGGATTTCCTGCATCGGCTACGGAAGCGCCTCGCTCCTATCAGGATGCTTACTAACAACGCTGGCGGTATTTCCATCCCCGTGGTCAGAACTGTTTACATCACATTTATTCGCTCCGTTATTGATTATTATCTTTCTCCTGCTTTGGTCCAGCTTCCGAAGAGCTCCCTACAGCCCCTGGGACGTTTTCAAAATAGTCATGAGAGTCATACTGGGCTGTCCCCAGTCCACCAGGGTTGTAAACATGCAAGCTGAACTTCACCTGCCACCAATTACAGAGATAATTTCATCAATTTCACATGCTTTACTATTGAATATCTCTATTTTCCTCAGATCGTACCTTATTATTTTCGGGTAATAAGAAATGCTCTGGATCAGCGTCCACGCCTGCCTCCTCTTCGGCCTAGTGCCGTACGCTCAACAGGAAAGTCTGCACAGTATTTTGGAGCCTGGATCTTGATGTTCCCGAGGAAGACGTTGTATCCTGTAGATGTAATATCCTGGCCCTCCACCCTGGATATTACCCATCCCAGAAGTCTGCTACACTCCTACTCAAAGTCTGATCTTCACGCCATGCAGAAGCAGCTGGCTTTGGAGGCCATAGACTCAGTTTATGTGCCTCACCATCTGTACACCGACGGATCTCTGCAATCAGATGGGAGGGCCGGGTGTGCGGTTTTCTCTCCCGATACGGTCCTTCCACCGGGAGGCTGGGTAGGCCACAGGCTTCCTGTTTCTTCAAGCTCAACTTTTTGTGAACTATACGGAATTTTTAGTGCGGTTAGTCTCCTCTGTCAACGTGGTCTCAGTGGGGTGGTTATCTGTGTTTCCAAGCCTGCCCTTCAGGCTCTCTCTTGTGTTAACTCTAAATGCCGTCCTGTAGTACAACGCATCCTATCTTTTTTGGCCCTGGTTTGCGGACGTGGCTTGGTTGTGAAATTTTTGTGGATACCTTCACTTGATGGAATTCGGTACAGTGACATGGTTGACAACATTGCCAAGGCAGCCTGTAGCCTGCCTCCCAGTGACGCTGGTCCATCGCCCTCGGTCTCCTGCTCTTTGTCAAAAGTCCGCGCTGCCACCTTCCTTCCTTCAAGCCATCTCATGGACTGCCAGAGAGCAGTCTGTGTCTCCATTCAGCACTACGATGCGTTCCGCCACCACCGCTACAAGTACCGTCGTAGAGGCCTTATGATCAGAAGGCATAATGTGGTGTCGGCCAGGTTACGGCTGGGCTACAGACCTTTCTGGCAAGGGGCTGGGGTTGAGGACGAGCCCCACTTCTCCTGTCCTCTTTGTCATTCCCCAAATGCCAGCACTTTGGAACACTATTGCCTATCCTGTCCAGAGGTTAGAGACATGCTGCCTCGGGGACAGCCACTCCTCGATATTTGTCGTCATCTGTTGGTGCATGACAACCTAGAGGCCCTTCTTCCTCGCTACCCTAGCTCGTTTGGGTGGTTGTTAACTATATTTTGTAAATATGTTTTGGTGTGGATAATTTTGCACTTTTATAACTTATTTTGTCCATGTGTGCTTAACGTTCTGGTCATTCTGATATATATTATATACATATTGTATTAGTCTGACGCCTTACGGAGTAATAAATTGATTACTACTACTAATTACAAAACTACTACTAATTACAAACAGCTTGTTAGAGCCTAAACAATACTAAACAAAACAAGGTTAATTAAGTAGTTAAAAATACACTTGCACCATTATCGTCACAGACGATACACTCCGCCAACCCAAATTAACAATTTTCATCAATAGCTAGTAGGACAGCCAATCTATGTAGAAACCTATTCACACACATATCATCTTTACCTTTATACGCACTTCATGGCCTTTGGATCTTGTAACGCACAGTAACGTCTCTAACCTTGCCATCCCTACTTGGCATAACTGCTGCTACTTGAACAAGTTTCCATTGTCCACGGAGTGCATTGTTATCCTGCACCAATACAATGTCACCAGGTTGAACATTCTTTCTTTCCACATGCCACTTTTGCCTCACTATTAATGATGGAAAATAATCTCTTTGCCATTTTTTTCCAAAAAAAGTCAACAATACGTTGCATGAATTATAATTATCTATTCTTGTAGCTATGATCTACTAATTTCATACATGTTGTAGCTTTACTACTTGCTCTACCCATTATGAAATCTTTGGGACACAAATACTGTCCCAGCTCATGGTCACTACCAGGTTTCATACCAATTGGCCGTGCATTCAATAACTCAGCTACTTCAAAAAGCACTGTTTGCATCTCTCCGAATGTCAGCTTGTTATCTCCAATAGCAATGAGTATAGCACGTTTGACAAATCTTAATAATGCTTCGTTACAACCATTCTGCCAGGGGGCGTCCGCAGACTTATTGAAAACCTAAGTGGTGTCATCAGTAGCACTACATTCCTCAAACTTTGATCGATCTAATTTTAATTCCTTGCAAGCAGCAACTAATTGACTTCCAAAATCAGAATGGATGGTTTTAGGATACCCTCTAATGGACACACTTCTCTGAAAAAACAGTCACGAAGCCTTTTGTGTCATAACTTCCTGCTAAATCCACATAGGAGTTTCTATCTATGAAGTCTTTTATTTCTGGAAATTCAACCTCTTTCATTAAAGCAGTTTTTTTGAGAGCCAGTATAGCAATTACCCCGCTAGGCCTGCCTCCAAAACCCACAGCTGTCATCACATAATGGTTCGGGGCTTTACTGGAATCCACGTCACGCCAGACTAATCTATGGGTGTGCTGTTCTAATTCTCCCAATATAACCAATCTTACTGCATTGAACATTTTGGAAATATCCCCTACAACTGCAACACCATTTTCGCGGAATCTTAACAAAATTCTCACTAGGTCACACAATACATCCGGTTCTTTAACGCAATAATCATTAAGCTTATGCCCTTTGTAATCTGCGAAAGAGCTGAATACTATCCTGACTGGGGATGATGTTGAATTCTGCTTTAAAACTTCATGGTCATGTACAGTGTACAGGGCCATAATATGCACTCATTTCCTTCCAAGAAAATTTTCTAGCCACCCTCTATCTATCATATCCTGTATTTGATCATTGTACAGTTGTGTATAGTCATATCCTAACTTGTTAAACCTTCTCTCTGTTGATTTCATCCTGGCTATAGCCACATAAATATTGTTTGGAAGATCATTAGGGTCTTTGATCCACAGATATCGGACACTCCAATATTTCCCCTTCCTGTTGGACTCTAAACCTTCTGTAATCATGGCAAGTTCCTTCTCTTCTTTAATTGCGCAATTTTTATCACCTCGTGTGCATGATCCACATTTACATCCTCCACATTTTGGTATACATTGTGTGCCTAGACTTTCAATACTGAAAAATTTATCTAAGTCCATCTTGAGATTTGCATAGGCCTTAACATTAATCTCCTCTACATTTACCACACTGGCTTTGTTATTAACTCTTATGTTAAAACTATTGTCGTTTGTAGACTCAAACTTGATCAACGGGTGGGAACCGCGTATGTATTTACCAAACATATTTTGCATTAGCTGTAGATTCCCGACAGACTGTTTTACTTGTGGCATAAGAGTACACCAGTCAGATCCCACTAACAACTCTATTTCACCAACTGGGCGTTCCAGATCAGACAGACAAATACCATTAAACAAATTAATGATATTTGTTAGATCTACCGTACATACTGCAGATGTTATATCTTTATGCCATAAACACTCAGTTAAACAGTGATGTACCAATGTTTGCCTTCAAGATCATTCACTTTAATCACATACTCTTTGCTCTTCAATCTTTCTACACTTTTTCCGACTATAGAGATAGTCAAGTTATCATCTCTACCTTTCAGACCTAGTTTAGAAGCAGCAGCAAATTTCAAAAGGGTTATGTCACTTCCAGGATCTCATCCTCGTCTTCCGTGTTGGTTTCAGTGCTGCGACCATCCGCCGCCAAATGCACCACCTCCATGAGCTATGTCACCTTAGCATCTGATTTTGTCTTCCTAGCCTGGGCTGCAAGATCTCTCTTCCGCCTTTCAGCCTTCTTCTTCACTGTCTTCTGGTCCACCCCCGCAAATCTTGACGATATCCGGTCTTCCCTCTGCGAGGTGAGAAAATCTTTGTCCTCCTGAGGGACTTTGGAGGAGGCTAGCGCGGAGGAGTGAGCCACGTCAAATACGTCTTCTAAATCTGACTTGAACATTTCCTTCTTGTAGCGATAACGCTCTTGCGGCTTTGTCTTGTTCTTCTTGAGAGCGTCATAGGTATCGATCAACTTCGCCAGCTTCTTCCCTGCGTACTTCTTGGTGGTAGTTGGTATTTTGGCCTTTTCCCAGATGGGCCAAACGGCTTGCACCTCCAGGCGAATGCTCTCCGCCTTGGTCTTCCGTCCCTCTTGGTGGTGGTGGAAGTAAAGCAGCACGCACTGCTCTTTCGATGGAAGTCGCGGACAAACAATTTCTACAATTGGGGCCCTGCCCAGCAACCACAACATATTTCTTGCTCTAGTCGCCATCACCTGCGAAAGAGAATAACATTTTGTATAAGTGAGATAAAAGTGGCCAGCTTGAGTGACCCCTCAAAATCCTCCTACAGGTGTCAAATTTTGTGTGAACAATCATTTATAGAGGTGTAATACGGGCAAGAGTCACCCCGAAGCGAAATCCTCCAATTGTACACACACACACACACACACACACACACACACACACACACATACATATCCATACATACATATACATATATATATATATATATATATATATATATATATATATATATATATGTATATATATATATATATATATATATATATATATATATATATATATATATATATATATATATATATATATATATATATATATATATATATATATATATATAAGCTGGGGCTGAATGGCAATTAACTATAACGAGTTCATCTGCCCTAAAAAGATAGTCTTATTTTTAGTCCATCTGGATGTCCAGCGCACCCTCATCACTGGTAGAACCAGTGGTGGAGCTGTTTTAATCGCCAATGATCCGACCTTGTGGCTAGTTTTACACGGTTACATGTTACAAGTAGCAGGGCACAACCCTGACAAGACCATAATCCATATCCGTATATTCCATATCCGTATACATATATCCGTATCCATAATCTATATCCGACAAACCATATTCGTCAACAGTAAATGGTGTATGCGGAAGACCTGAGTTACATGCTCATACAGATGGCGATGTCTGCAGGCAGGGCTTACAACATTGTATCTCACATCACCTTCGTTAATGACCAAAGTAGGATGTTAACGCAGTTTTGTTCCGGATACAACTACTTCACTGAGAGAGAGAGAGAGAGAGAGAGAGAGAGAGAGAGAGAGAGAGAGAGAGAGAGAGAGAGAGAGAGAGAGAGAGAGAGAGAGAGAGAGAGAGAGAGAGAGAGAGAGAGAGAGAGAGAGAGAGAGAGAGAGAGAGAGAGAGAGAGAGAGAGAGAGAGAGAGAGAGAGAGAGAGAGACATAGGCGTAATCATCGTGTTCAGCCCTTTTACCTTGTCATTGAAGATATGGCGAACTGCTCACTGCATGTTTCGTAGAAGTGATTATCATTGCGACTGTCCTTGTGTTAACGAAATTTTAGTTTTGATTGCTTATTTGAGGGTAATGATAATTACAAGGGTTATGATAAATTAATTATTCAACTGAAAGTCGAATATCCGTCATACCCAGGGTCTCAAACGCTGGATTGAGGAGATATTTAAATAGCAACCACCACCAACTACATCACCACCAGTATGATTATAATCTATATGATCAGATACGAGTATATTTCTTCCGATAATGTATCCAGTAACATGTTCGTCGAGTAAATAACTAGCTTTGTTGGTGTATTTGTCATTTGGTAAATACGTATATACCTCAGCTATGAAGATCAAAAGCAAAAGCCAACACATCCCAACACACATCCCCGCTACCATGATAAGTCTGGAGAGTGCTGTGGCCACCTTGCCTGTATAGATAAATCAGGCCAAGAAAGCGGTGTTGGTGGGAAAATGAATATATACATCAAGGTGGTCAGGCCCTCCCCTGTCCTGCCCCGTCAGGACAAGGTTCAACATCTGCAAAAAACGGTTGCGAGGTGGAAAAGGGGCGTATCTGGTAGATTCATTACTGCCCTCTGACCATCACGTCAATCTATCATGTGGATGAGAGACAGCGAGACGAGAGAGAGAGAGAGAGAGAGAGAGAGGAGAGAGAGAAGAGAGAGAGAGAGAGAGAGAGAGAGGAGAGAGAGAGAGAGAGAGAGAGAGAGAGAGAGAGAGAGAGAGAGAGAGAGAGAGAGAGAGAGAGAGAGAGAGAGAGAGAGAGAGAGGAGAGAGAGAGAGAGAGAGAGAGAGAGAGAGAGAGAGACGGCGAGAGAGAGAGACGGCGAGAGAGAGAGACGGCGAGAGAGAGAGACGGCGAGAGAGAGAGACGGCGAGAGAGAGAGACGGCGAGCGAGACGGCGAGCGAGACGGCGAGCGAGACGGCGAGCGAGACGGCGAGCGAGACCGCGAGCGAGACCGCGAGCGAGACCGCGAGCGAGACCGCGAGCGAGACTGCGAGAGACTGCGAGAGAGACTGCGAGAGAGACAGCGAGAGAGACAGCGAGAGAGACAGAGAGAGAGAGAGAGAGAGAGATCTGGGGTGTGGCGGCAGCTGTGTGTAGGAAATTGGTGACAGTGTATGAAGGTAAAGGAGAGAAGTGGTGTGTATTTTGATTGTTTTGAGTTTCTCTTTATGTAAAATATACATTCATAATATACATTTCTAACGCTGAAACACACATACACACACACACACACACACACACAGACACACACAACACACAAAACACACAACACACACACACACGTAAACATGTTTATGAAATGAAAAAAGAAATAGAATAGAAGAAAAGAGAGATAGCGAATAATTATAATAGAAGGCAGCACAAAAATGTACGATAAATTTTAACGAGGTGGTTTTTAGATTGTCTTGGTCAAAATTGCGCAGCAGCAAGCGGGCGAGACGCGCAGGTGAGTCAAGAAGAGGCGACTAACATTCCTTTTAGACTCAGCGAACCACGAAGTCTTAGCGGCAACGTCTACCACCAACAGCACCATCATGCATACTCACCTGCCCTTATACTATAAACACATTCTTATGACTTCAGGGCTGCAACGATAAGAACCTCGAGAGGAAAGCCTCACGGGGTAAAAGTTATGGAAGGCTAACCAAGGGAGGAGGATGAACAAAAAACGACAACGTTGTCGACGAAGCGGAGATGCGTGATAATAGAGAAGAAAAATGAATTGATATAAAACAGCTAAATTATATGATATGAAGTAGCTGCATCAACGCTACTGACAACGACATCAACGATCACGACAACGATGACCTCGACAACAGGACAGAACAAAACTGAGATAAAGAACCCTGAGAAGAAGAAGAAGAAGAATGTCCTTAATCAATCTGCGTCAGTCAAGTGGCGTCAGTGTCATGTTCTTGCTGTTGACGTGGCTGCATAACCTTCCAGGGAGTCTAGCGCCTCACCTCATCTTACCCTTCTCCCTCTATCTTAACTTGGTAGATAAACTCCTCCCAATTATCTCTTTCTCTCATCCCTCCAGTTTCATTGGATTGACGATAGTTTGATGGGTAATTTGAATCGCTGGTTTGTTTATGTGCAGAGTCGCAGATTACTTATATGAACAGACTTAAGAGTAAACGCCCCACTTAATGTACTCAAATGATATTTCCCTAAGATTCATTTAAATAAATACGTTGAAGACTTAACTTATTGTTAGTCCGTCAGCTTGTGTAGCAAAAAATGGGTTAGACTGTATTTTTAGGTATACTCTTTGAAACTTTCAGGAAATGTCCTTTTAGTGTCACTGAGTATGAAACCGCTTGTTACCAAATTTTATTGAGCCCATATGAGCGGCCATTTTATTTTCAAAATGGCCTCCTACGCACATTTGCTTATATAGTTACACATTTTTAAACCACATATCGTATTGAACAAATAAGATATATCTATATCTATATCTATATATCTATCTATCTATCTATCTATCTCTCTCTCTCTCTCTCTCTATATATATATATATATATATATATATATAGATAGATAGATTTGCCCAGTGATATCAGAATCACATTGAAGACAACTTGCAACTGCTGAATTATATGATGGATTATCAAGAGGACTACTCGAGGCGTAACAATCTCCACTTCACAGGTATTGAAGAGAGTCCGAACGAGACATGAGAAGCAACAACACAAATTTCGGTGCCTGCTTCAGGACAGGCTCAGCATGGCGACATTTCTGCTGGAGAGAGCGCACATAATCGGACCTCGCTTCAACCCTGAAGTGTATCGTCACCGTATGGTATAGTTGCACGATTTATCAACTTTACTGATCGTCAACTAGCCCTGCAAAGTTCATCATAATTGAAAAACATCAATATATTCATCAATGAAGACCTTTGTGAAGCTTCCATTCAAGTGAGGAAGGCTCAGTTACCAGGCTTTAAGCAGGCAAGCAAGGGCTTCAGATAAAATAGCGTATTTAAGTCATGCTAAACTCCTCATTCGGGATAGGAGGGAACATCAAGCCGCCCAAGTTGGGGCAGCCCGTCAGTCATCACTGAGCTCTACGGCTGCTGCTACGGCTGGTGCTGGTGCGGGTCCAGGTGCTGGTGCTGCTTGGAGTGCTGCTGCTGCTGCTTCAAGTGTTGGAGTTGCTTCATCTGTCTGCGTTGCTTAGGGTGGTGGAGCTGCTACGAGGGTTGGCGCTGCTTCAGCTGTCTATGTTGCGTCGGGTGATTGAGCTGCTACGAAGGTTGGAACTGCTTCAGCTGCCGGTGCTGATGCTTCTTCAGTTGCTGGTGCTGTGACAGGTTTTGAAAGGGTTCTTTTGAAAGGGTTTTGAAGGAACTAGAATTGTTTGCAATGGATATGGAAGAATCTTTATATTTGGCTTTCCCATCACCTGACATGTGTGACATGAATTTACAAATTGTGATATATTTCTTTACGACTGTCCAAAATAATTAATTAAGAATTTTACCATGAGTTTTCCGTATGCCGAGGTGTCCATCAGAACCGTCATGAGCAATCTCCAAAACGGATTTCCTGATGGACATAGGAAGTACAATATGATGGTGTTTGCTCCAGGTGTCTAGTAATGAAGATACTGTGGGAGGTCTATAGAATCGTATTAGTAAATCATCCTGGTAATAGTATAAAGGAAAATAAACAGTCTCTTCTTTAAGTATGGCTTTAGTGTGAAGATTTAACAAGGTAGGGTCATTCTTTTTGAGCCTCAATTAGTTTTTCTTTACTTAAAACTTGAGATGTTAGGTCAAAAACAGTTTGATGTAGAGAAAAATCAAGGGGAGTGTTATTAACATTTGTCTTAGCTTGGGATCTAGTAAAAGCACAAGAGGGAAACAGTTCAGGTAAATTTTTTTTTACATGATAAACATAATCAGGCAAAGGTGTATCCTTAATTTTCAATCTAGGTACCACCAACTCACCGGCCAAGTCATTTCCTAGAGGAGTGTTGCCTTGGGAATAGGTAATTCTGTTTCAGCTACTCCCACTACCACTGTGCCTTGGAGAAGTGTACAGTTTAGTTAGTTGTATTTCAGCTAGTTATATTTCTGAAGTACTAGATATTGATTGTAGGATAACTTTCTCACCAGTGTACTGCTGGTGAACGCCCGACAAATTCTTTTGGACTATCAGTTTGAGCCGAGGCTGTGTCTCTTACTATGTGCACAGGATGTTGCAGTGAATCCTTCCCAAGTGAAACAGTTCATTCTGATCGAAAAGGCTTGAAAGGATCTATTGAGGGTTCACATTGGGCAAAGTTGCTTAAGATAATTCATTGATGCAACAGGTTTTGTAAATTCCGGACCATTGTAATGAACTGATAATTTACATCTAGGATCCCTGCAATACTTTATAGTATGGCCCTCTTTCTTGCAAAATTGAAAATAGAAGGGTTTACTCTGTCCAGAAGCTCTATCCTGATATGCAAAAGTGGGACGTGCAGAAGACTGTACATTGGTTTGCAAAATTTTCTTCCCTCCTTTGAAAGCTTTCTTTTCCCCTGTAAAGGCACGATGGACTAAGGAATACTTATCAGCCAAATGAGCAGCTTGAAATTTTTCTGTCGTGTACCTTGTAAATACAATATAACTGGGTGTGGAAGTTTCCTCATAAACTCTTCTAATGCAATCAAGTTTTTGAAATCATCAAAGTTATCAACTGAAACAGATTTGAGCCATCTTTGTAAAGCTCTGATTTTATCTGAAGCAAATACAGAGTAAGTGAGAGAACTTGGCTTAGTGATGTTCCGGAATGCTTGCCTGTAACCTTCTGTGATAATAGAATAAGATGCCAAATTGTTATATTTTACTGTGTCATAGTCACTAATGTCTTCCAAGTTATTATATATTTGTGCTAAGTTTCTTGTCAATTTAGTCTGTAAGAGCTAAGTCCAATGTTTCTTGGGCCATTCAAGGTGTGAAGCTGTTCTTTCAAACGCTCTAAAATATGACTCAGGATCCAATTCACAGAAGGTAGGGACTAATTAAGACATTTTTGCGAATTTGATACAGTTTAATCCTTGTCATTAGCAGAAATACCCTGGTGTAAGTCATGTTCCCTTTGTCTTTCTAGTTATAATAGTTTGTCCACTCTCTAACCGTCTGTCCTCTCTTCCTCTTTCTAACCGGTTGTCCTCTCTATCTAGTTCTCTTTCTATTCTTTCTTGTTCTAACTTTTTTTCCTCAAATTCTAACTTTCTAGTCTCTAGTGCCAACCTTTTGTTCTCTTTCTAATTCAGACCTTCTATTCTCTCTTTCTGTTTCTAAGTTCTGAGACTCTAGTTTGAATTTTTCAGATTCCTGTCTAAGAGAAGAACCCATGGTACTTTCAGTCTGACTAAGCAAATAGTCTGTCCTTAGGTGATCAATGATAGTTTATTTCAAGTGATCTTTAGTGATGTCTGTATGAAAGGGAAGCTGGAAGTGTGTTGCAATATATTTCAGTTCATCCTTGAGTGGATCAGAAGCTTCCAACAGTTCCACAGAAGGTGTCAGCACAAACTCATAAATATTTAAATCAGACATTGTCAAAGAAAAGTTCCGATCTGGTAACCTTGTAGTGATCTTGTTTACATTCAAAAGTCTAGGAAGTGTTTCTCAGTGCGAATTCTAGGTTGATAAGTGAGGAGATATGTGAGGAGATTGTGTATGAAACTTTGTAAGTCTAACCGTGAAGTGACTATAATGATTAACCCTGCATTATCATAATAGTAGTTAAAGAAAGATACTCAGTTAAAATCCCCCAGATTATTAAACCAAGTAATCTTCACAAAATTTAGACTTAATAAAAAAAAAACTTCAATTTTAGTGTGCCAAAATTAGCGAAAAGTGGTCTAGCAGTATTCCCTACAAATACGCCCTGAGAGACACTCTCTGTGGACTTCAAGCATGCGAGTCGAGGATGGTCACACTTATAAAAGAGTTGTTGCTCTCTACGTTAACGATTGTTAAGAGTGAGCAATATAAAAGATGAAAGACTGTAGCTTTTACCTGGTAAATTACCTTTGGTATAGGAAGAAGTCTCGTTCGACTTAAAAACATAGGGGTCAGTATCCTCTAATAACTTTACAAAAAAAAAACTATGTCAGAAGGGCTAAATGAGAGCAAGAACCATCAATTATTACAGTTATTTAGCACGTGATTAAAGTTACTATATCAGTGGCCAACTGTGATAATAATGATATACGTCTGGAAGTAATTTGAGAAAAAAATAACCACACCTAGGAATTAATATTCACCTGGTAAATATGGATAGCACTGTGGACCACCACCAATAAGAACAACTTTTATACATAACCAAGAACATTCAAAGTACTACCGTAGATAACAGTGAAGTCGCCACCTGCAGTGAAGTCGCCAGGCGCCAAATATTACGAATTATAGGATCACTACCGATTTTTATGTGCCACTGAAGATGTTACACAGTAGTTTATATCATGACTGTATAATCTACCCTGTTTCAGCGTTGTTTTATGCTTTGTATCTGCAAATATAACTGTTGCGCATTTTGCTTCTCACGTTTTTCTTCGCGCGATGACAGACAGTAAACAGTAGCTTTTCGGGCGACAGGACGCAAGACTTGCCAGCTCTTTCAAACTTGAATAGAATTTATTTTCACGTTGGCAGAGGAATTTTTATATATCCAAGCATCTTCCGCAGCTAATATATATAGAGACTTCTGTTACTTTATCTTTAATTTCCCTGAATTCCCCAGAGTGGCGACTCAACTGTTGGGTTAAAATACTAGCTGGCGACTTTACTGTAGTAGGTATAGTGAAGTCGCCACTCGGTTTTATTTTTGTCATTTGTAGCCCTAATATGACACAGATGAAGACACAAAATGACAGACTTTCCAGATAGCCCCTTCTAACTGTCCTGAAATCATGGATGTACAAATGTAAGTATTAACGCCACCACACGTCTGTAAATAACAAAGAAACGTAGAACTGGCGACTTCACTGTTATCTACGGTAAGCAATAACAATCAATTAAGAAAAAAATCCCGGGCGGGCCCCCAATTGTGAGGCTTTGTATGTTAATAAATTTACGTTGTATGAAGTCTAGGGTGAAACTATGTCCTCACAATCTCACATTTAGTGAGTAACTACTTAAAAGGAATTTAAACAAATTTTAGATTTAACGTAATTTAATATTGACTTATTACTATAACTTAAAGAACTAAAGAGTTCAAAGTTAATATTTACTTAATAATAACACATACATTATCAAAGGAATTTTCTTGGTTACAAACATAAACATAGTCATCAAATCAAGCAGAGTTCAGTCCAGCGTGCGTAGAAATAATCCATGGGGTAATCCTAAAGAAATCCCTCGACTCCTGGGAGAGAGAACACTTCGCAGGCCGAGTGCTGAGATGAGACTCCTTTGGTTTGGACAGCGGGGTACTAATATAACCTTGGAATGAAGCCCGGTGGCTTCGGTTGGGAAGATTGAGGCCCGGTGTTCTCCTGAAACGAGGGTCGAAGCTCAGAGATTCGGGAGTTGAGTGGAGCTCCGAGAAGGAGGGGGGGGGGGGGGGGGACGCTGGCACGTTAAACCCTCCAAGTAGTTGGCTAGTTACATTCCAATGAATATAATAGATAAACCTAATATGAAATATGATGAACCATAACCAAAATAACCCAGCATAGAATTAATATGATAATCACACAATGGACAGAATGGGGATGATAATGAGTAGAAAGTCTTGTGCAACGAGGCCGCAGGAGGAGGGGAGGTATGCAGTTAACAAGTTCAGAAGAACATTGAGCTTAAAAATAACGGGAGAAGATAGCAAGATAAGCAAGATTGCGGCGGTGATTCAAACATTGAAGACAGTCAGTCAGAGAAGGAGAGTCGATGAGACGAAAAGCTTTTGACTCAACCCTGTTTAGGACAGTTGTATGAGTGGAGCCACCCGAAACATGTGAGACATACTCGATACATGGACGGACAAGTTCCCGTGTGTAGAGCAAGCAACTGGAATGAATAAATGGACGCAGACGCCACATGACACTTAACTTCATTGAAGCTGTTTTAGCAGGAGATGAGAAGTGATATTTTCAGTTCAGATTATTAGTAAAGGATTGATTCAGAATGTTCTTGTAGAAGAGGGAGACATTTTAGTGTCGTTGAATATGAGGGGATAAGTGTTTGGCAAGTTATGTCGAGTAGATAGGTGAGGAAATTTGGTTCTTGAGTCATTGAACAAAACAAGGCTTGCTTTGCCCCAATCAGAACTTATAAAAAAGATCACAAATTAAGCGCTTTGTGGCATCTTTCCTTTACTCACTTAGTTCCTGTTGAGTTGGACTTTTAATGAATGACGCTGAAAAATGCAGGGTATTGCATCGCCGAATTACCCTGATTTAAACCAGGGCACGCATATTCGTAGCCAGGCACACTAGCCACTTCATCTCGGAGGTGACATAGACTTAGGCGAAGAACAATGAAATTATCTACAATAGCTGCAATATAACTTTTTGGAAGGAATCTTAAGTTTAGGGTGCAGAGAGAAGGATATAAACTGAATGAGGGTAGTTTGGAAGTTATAGATTTGTGCCAGACTCTATCAAATAATTTTGATATGTCAAGGGCAATATTAAAATTTTCACCGAAACCCTTAATTAAAGGAGGATGACCATGATTCAGTTAGGAAAGCTAGTAAGAAGATCGCCAGTAGATTGCCCTTTACGGAAACCGAACTGACGATCAG
>JACEEZ010021999.1:72500-90000 GCA_016584305.1 Chionoecetes opilio
CATGTACTGCTTTCGTGTCGTTGAACATGCTACATGCGACATTAAACAAAGCTAGCAAATTTGTGAAACAAGAAAGTTTATTAGGAAAGGGGTGCTGCTAGTTTTTTTATAAGTTTATTTTTCTTTTAAGAAATTTACCAGCTTGTATCGTATTACAGTTTCCATTAATTTACAGATTGTGGATGTGAGGATTATCGCCCTGTAGTTGCTCGATTATGTCAAACGAATTATGTCTTTATTGGTGTAACATTTGCAAGTTTCCAATCGTAAGGAATTTACCGGATTTTAGAGATTTGTAAACACAAATAATGAGAGATTATTATAAATCTGTTACTTCTCTTGTTTTAAAACTCTCAGTGCAAAATAGCCTGTCCGGCCGAAGTGGTTGACTTTGAGTTTATCTATTGGTTTAGCTATTGTGTCTTCAAAGAAATATACAATTGCTCAATAAAATTACGTTACTTTGATCGTAGCCTACTTATTCCCGTCCATTTATATTTTAAACTGTAAAAATAGAAGCAAACTAATTACTTAATACTGTAGGAACCTCGATTTATTTGATAGTATCTTTACCGTTTTGAAGGGAAAATAGACCTATGTTATCTGTAATAACTTTTTTCTTACGCACGTAAATTACATTTTTGGGGGTTCTATTTACTGGTATTTACAATAAATAATTCAAGATCTTTCTTACTTTTTGTTATCAACTTTTTCGTATCGCGCCGTAGTCTTTTGAGCAGTATTTTATTCATTTCCATTTGAAATGACAAGTATTTACGGTAGGCCCATTTTTTCTGCAAATGTCCATATTCAATTTGGCTGTTTAACCACTTGGTTTGATTATTATTTATTACGTGAACGTCTTTTACCGCCTGGAACACAAGACTTTACAGCATTATTGAAGATATTTGTAAATATTCCCAATGATTCGTATATATACGAATTATTTGATAAAACGCGTCTTAAGTTTTCCAAAGTTACCTTGTCTATACAGGAACATTTGTTCATCGCTAACGGGTTCCCTGTAAACTTCAAGATTCATATCAAAGGACACAATTTTATGACCGATAGTGCCAAATTCAGGGCCAATATTCACATTCTTTACTAAAATGGCATTTCTCAAAACAAGAAGGTCCAATATGCTCTCACCTCTCGTGGATTTGTTAACATGCTGAGTTAACGAACATATCAATAAATCGCTGTAGAGTCCGTGACCCGAATGAGACTTTAGCGGATTCCCCCAGGAAGTAATTGCTAAGTTGAAATCACCAAAGATAACGCAGTCGAACTCATTATTCCAATTAATTAACTGGTCGTATAGCTGGTTATCAGCGTTAGTATTGTGAACTGGGGGTCTATAGATGATTATTATTAACCGACGCTTATAGGTTTTGTCCTTACAGTTTTGTTCCACAGGGCTAGCGTAGTCACTTAAGGGAAAGCTGGCAAAGGAGAAAATGAACCAACAACTCGTCCTCACTTTCTGACACGCTCAACAAATCTATGCAACCCTTATGAGACCTGGCCAGTGGCACCTGTTATTCCAGGCCTCCTCCACCAACTCTAGAGACTATCAGACGCACTTCCAGAGAGACCAAAAAGCTGAAATATTCCCTTTGGAGATGAGGAAAAGACTCAGACTATCCTAAAAAGCCAGTTGGTCTAACCCTAAAAGCCTCCAAAGACAATATATTTAAGGAAAAGAAAAAAACCAGTTGCCATGAAGTTAAGGGATTATAGGTCCTTCAGAGTGGAGGGACAGGGAACTCCTACCGACAGCTGGATCAAAGGACCCTCACCAAACTCATTTACACCACAGACCCAGCTAACTAGGTAATAGTGTAGCTAACTAGGACTCAGATACTCCAGCCATTGTCTCTGAAGAAATCAACTGCCTGCCTGCAGTCCAATTCACCACTGCTTCTGCCCAACGGCTTCCCATTACCCTGGTACAAGAGACTATCCACGCTTACACATTGTTCATGGGTGACCTGAGACTATGCACGGGAGGATTGTCCAGTTACCTAAGGTAAAATATATTCACTCGCATACAGGAACACGTTGACAGCTGTCATTGAAACTATACTACTATCCATTTGAGACCCCATGAGGCATCGTTTTTCGCAAATATCTCCTAAACAAACAGTTGGATCAAAGTGACAGTTTGGCACAGCTTGTCTGAGACCGTCCCCTATTTTATGGCAGTAGATTGCATTGCCAGGTGTGTTTAATGAAGGAGTTTACTCCTGGCTTTTACGACGAAACTGGCAAGAGCCGAGTAGATATTCGGACAGGGGATGAGGTGACGTATTTGTAACGTGTATCAAGCCACGCCATCATCCTCCCCTCCCGGCTTCCCCTCCCTCCCTCCTTGCCCTCCTCCACCCCCGTACCCTCGCCTTCCCCGTCGCGTTACAAGTTTCCTATCCTCATTTATTCCTCTCTCTCTCTCTCTCTCTCTCTCTCTCTCTCTCTCTCTCTCTCTCTCTCTCTCTCTCTCTCTCTCTCTCTCTCTCTCTCTCTCTCTCTCTCTCTCTCTCTCTCTTCTCTTTTTTCTTTCTTCTCTCTCTCTCTCTCTCTCTCTCTCTCTCTCTCTCTCTCTCTCTCTCTCTCTCTCTCTCTCTCTCTCTCTCTCTCTCTCTCTCTCTCTCTCTCTCTCTCTCTCTCTCTCTCTCTCTCTCTCTCTCTCTCTCTCTCTCTCTCTCTTTTATACTTCCGTTGTAAACGAAATATAAAGCCATGCACACATATGACTTGTCTACAATGCCAGATAGCTCAAACGTATATGCCGAGTAAGATTGGGTCGTTTATGCTAACTACCGTGATCGGTGTTCTAGCTTGTTTGACCGTTATACGGTGTTTGGTAAGTGAAAACGTTAACTCACGGGCATGCGGCCCGCGGTGTATAGCCACATGCTCTGGAGGAAGGTGTGCTTCATGCTGTCGGTCATGGCCAACATGCTACGATGTCCGCGTGGGTGCAAAAGAGTCGTTGCGCTACGACTTTTCCATATAGTCCAGTCAAAATATTACCTAAGCCCCTCTCACCCCAAACAAATTGCAAGATATTGTTTTATTGCATTATTTTGTTGTTTCAAGTGTAAATAACGATACAAAAAAAAATTACCAAAATTTGGTTACCGAAAATGGGTCAAAATGGCGTCATGCTTGATGGCCGCCTCTGCCACTAGAAACACCTAATTTTCCAGTTTGGAAGGCGGTTAGCTCTTCCGTACTTTGATAAGTATTCATTTCAGTGAACAAGTGACTTTGTAAAAGTCTAAAAAACAATAACCCATTATTCTGTGCTCTCAAAAAGATTATAGGCGCAGTCATAATGTCGTGACGTCATCCTGCAATGACGTCAATTTGGTTGGTACATGCACTGAGTTAAGTTATTGTTTTCATTCAGCCATTCCAGATTTTAGATTTTACTAACATTAATTTCTTTTGTATTTCAGAGCATGAGAAGATGGCAAATCGAGGAAATTGTCCTTAAAGTGGCAGTGAGATAGATGGTGAAACGGTGGTGATTGGTGAAAAGGGGGCTGGAGGAATCAACAAGGCCAGCATCGACAGAGGCGATAGTATCGTGCTAGTTGCTGGTACCGAGGTGCATAAAAGATGCAGAGTGAGCTATATTAACAAGAAGCAAATATACTTGTTCAAGAAAACCAAGCTACAACCACCTCAACCTGTCAAAAGGAGTGCGCGTGTTTCTGTCGGACCTTTCAACAGTAAATCGCACTGTTTGTTCTGTGGCAATGAGATAATAAAATCACCCGGTAGTGCCAATTTTGATGAATTCAGCTGTGTCAAAACAGATTCATTCGTGGAGACAACCCTCTCACATTGTAAGGATCGTAATGATGACTGGGCATTCACTGTTCGTGGTAGAATAGAGTATTTCGGAAAGGACCTCCACGCTGCTGATTGTGTGTACCATCGGTCATGTGACATCAATTTTCGCACGAAACGGGCTATTCCTTTGCAGTACAGAGATGGTCCAACTGAAAAGAAGCCACGAAAGGTTGGAAGACCGAAGGACTCTGACCAAGAGCAAGCCTTCATCGGAAAGTGCTCGTTCTTAGAAGAAAATGATGAGGAACAATTGACAGTGGATGATCTTGCTAAGAAAATGGCAGAATATCTGGTTCAGCCAGATTCCGTGGCCTATGGCAACCAGTACCTCAAATCCAAACTGGTTAAGCATTATGGGGAATCTATATTCATTGCCGAGCAAGAGGGGTTTAGTCCGGCCGCTAAGGACCAGATTTCAAGAGGATGGGGACATGCCGGATAAAAGCACCAAATTTTGTTCAGGCATTCTACAGGGTCCTAGCTATGATTTTGAGAGGGGAGACAAACGATCCAATTACTCAGAAGCCTCTATGAACCATTTTTGTGATAACGGCTAATTTTCACTTAGAAAAATCTTGATGAAATCAAGATTCGCCTTTAATGGCAAAAGAAATATTCCGTATATGCAATACATCCACTAGTTTGTTATTATTAGGACCTGGACACCTTCTTCAAGCATGAGAATCACCCATACCCTCCTTCTTTGGCTGAAAGAGGGAAGCTGCGACAAGGGAAGAAGTCCGATCTCACCAACATTCTGGCCCAGAAGACGCAAGAAGAACCCTCTGGCTCATTTGATGTTAGAGTGCTCGATGGTGCTGCTGTGGTACACCTCCTCCCAGTGACTGGCATCACTACATTTGACGATTATGCAAGTGGAGTGTTTGTTCCCCACATCATGAGGCAACTGGAAACCTCTATGAGAGTAGATGTGGTATGGGACAGGTACCTGGACAACAGTATCAAAGAATCAACCAGAGAGAAACGGGGGAAAGGTGTACGAAGGAAGGTGGCAGGCCAGACCAAGGTCCCAG
Organism: Chionoecetes opilio; assembly: GCA_016584305.1. NCBI lineage: Eukaryota > Metazoa > Arthropoda > Malacostraca > Decapoda > Majidae > Chionoecetes > Chionoecetes opilio. The sequence continues at coordinate 77,396 of JACEEZ010021999.1, forward strand.
GCAATTGGCCCGATTTCCTGCGTGACCCCACAAACAAGGTAGAACTCTTCCAGTTCCTATCAGAGAAGATTGTATCCACTACCTTCCCAGACGGAAAGCAGGTCTTTGCAACATCTGGAGCCTCTGTAGTCTGCAGTGGCACTGACCACTCGATGCCGCCATGTGACCACGAAGAGGCAGACACAAGAATTGTGGTCCATCTACAAGATGCCCTAGAGAGTGGATGCACCACATGCTTGGTACGCACCGTGGATACTGACGTTCTTGTCATCCTCATCGGGAAGTATCACTTTCTAGCCAGCAAGTATCCATCGGCTGACATCTGGGTCGCCTTCGGCAGTGGCAAGAACTTCCTTTTCCTACACATCAATGCCATCTGTAGTACTCTGGGCAAAGAGAAGTCCACAGCGCTACCAGTGTTCCACAGCTTCACAGGGGTGTGATACGACTTCTTCTTTCTTTGGAAAGGGGAAAAAGTCGGTTTGGGAAGCATGGGGTGCCTATACCGAAGTCACAGATGCCTTCAACTTCATCGTAGAACATCCACATGCACAAATCACCGTGGATTGCCAGGAGTTCCAGATGCTGGAAACGTTTCACAGTCGTTATATATGACAAGACCAGCCCTCTGGTGTCGGTGAATGAAGCCAAGAAAGGAACTGTTCTGCCAGAAAAACAGAACGATGGAGAACATTCCCCCAACTCAACAGGCCCTGCTGCAGCACACCAAGCGTGCAGTGTACCAGGCTGGCATCTGGACAACCTGTCACCAGGCCCAACAACAGACACCAACTGCTGAAGGCTGCGGTTGGACACTGGATGCAGAAACAAAGTCCTGGGTTTCCTGTCTGGAGCTCGCAGCTGCCGCAGCAAAGGCTGTAAGTGAACTTGTGAAGTGTGCCTGCAAAAGTGCTGCAGGTTGTGGCGGGAGATGTTCATGCAAGAAAGCCAGCTGGAAATGCACCGAACTGTGCAGCTGCAAATGTGAGAAGTAGACACATAATTACAATTATGAATCATACCTGCATTGTGATACTGGTGCTTAACAAAAGACATGGCATTCCTGCAGCTGTACAGGAAGAACATGATTGTTGTATAATGAGCTTAATGAATACTTATTTTTCATAATGCACCGTCAGTAGATTAACCACTGTCATTTTTGAATTGCAAGGAGTATGTTTTAATTCGTGTTCTGCTAATAAACTACATGGCATTTCGCGATGTCCGCAGGGGAGTTTAAAGTCGAATAAATATTGAATTTATGTTTTTTTGACAGCCATATTGGAATATTTTGTTCTGGAGTTATTAAATAATAATAATAAGATAACTTGCATCCAATAAACATTATCCTTATGACTATTCTTTTAAAAAACCCATTTACCCTAATTTCCACATGCGGAAATGTCAAAGTAATAAAGAAGCGTTCCTTATAGCCATCTGAGTGATGGGATCATTTGTCTCCCCTCTCAAAATCATAGCTAGGAGCCTGTAGAGTGCCTGAAAAAATTTTGGTGCTTTTATCCGGCATGTCCCCATCATTTCACTAAGCTGCCGGACTAGTTACATGATATCGTAACATTTCGTGAGAAAACTAGTAGTATTCTGAGAAACTATTTTAGCCAGCCAGAAAATGATGAAGAGGCTCAGAAAAGAGCCATCATACAGACAGCGGCTAAACTGATCAAGAGCAACATTAAGTCAATGATCACATCTTCAATCGACCAATATCCTGATATTTCGGCGCTAGAACTACAATCTGCCCTATAATACATTCCATCGAGCTTGCAATGCTTGTTCCAACATTTATTTGTTGGGAAAGACACTTGCTGAAAGGTGGCGAGTATTGGATAATCTATAATCAGATAAAGGAAGTCCTACTGTAGTGTACGACATAAAGGTCATAAAGCCGGTTCTAGGTAGTGAGATCTGTTAAAGTCTGCTGTTTCTGCATGCGTTTACAGGATGCGACACCACTTCCAGGATATTTGGAATTGGAAAGCTGTCTGCTCTGCAAAAGCTGATAAAAGGTGATCCAATCCTCCAAAGTTGTGCGAAGATCTTTAGTACACCTGGACAAGACATGTATGTTATTGTAGACTCTGGGTGTGCACTCATGGTGTCTCTTCAATGGCAAACCTGGGGACAACCTATCTGCTGTCAGATGCACCCGTCTTTGCAAAAAAGTGAATGCGGCCAAAAGCTTCGTGACACCCGAACGACTGCCTCCAACATCTTCGGCTACAAAGTATCATTCTCTGAGACGCTATCTCCAGGTAATACAATGGATGGGCAAGGGTGAGGATATTGACGTCACTAAATGGGGGTGCAGCCTACAAACCAACAGACTAGTTCCAGTGATGACGGACACTGCACCCGTACCAGAAACACTCCTGAAAATGATTCGCTGCAGCTGTTCCGGTGTTTGCAACACACACCGTTGTACTTGCCGAAAGCATGGACTAGACTGTTCTCAAGCATGTGGATAATGCCAAAATGGTCATTGTTACAACACGCGTCAAGATCCAGTATCAGATGATGAAGGGGAAATGTGATATATGGAAATATGAAGCATTGGTCGCCATCTTTGTATGACGCCATTTTGACCCATTTCCGGTAACCCAATTTTTTGGTAAACTTTTGCTTTATTGTTGTTCACACATTAAAGAACAAATAAACACCATAAAACAATTTCTTGCAATTATTTTAGGGTTGTTGGCTACTTTGACTAGACCAGAGGTCGGCAACCCATAATTCGAGAAGAGCCAGTTTCTTCAAACTTGGCAGAAAAGTAGTGCTGATGGAGCCGCAGTGTACATTATGAATGGATATTACGAACAAGTACAAGTTACTAAGTAAAAAAATTCATCTAAATATTTTCCTAGAGACATAGGGCCTAGGTCACATATATTATTATACTTCGGCAATCTATGCCAGTCTTATTTTTTTAACGATAATTTGGACATTATTAAGAACATAAGAACATTAGGAAATAAGGAAGCTACAAGAGGGCGGGAGACCTACACGTGGTAGCTCCTGTTACTTAACACTATCTACATCCACCTTTCATCCCCATCCATGAAATTGTCTAGCCTCCTATTAAAACTCTCTATTGACTATATAAAACTCCCTATTGACTATAAACTCCCTATTAACTAAAAACTCTCTATTTACTAAAAACTCCCTATTGAATAAAATATCCCCATTGACTAAAAACTCCCTATTGACTAAAAACTCCCTATTGACTAAAAACTCCCTATTAACTAAAAACTCCCTATTACCTAAAAACTCCTATTAACTAAAAACTCCCTATTAACTAAACTCAATATTGACTAAAATCTCCCTATTGACTAAAAACTCCCTATTGACTAAAAACTACCTATTAACTAAAAACTCCCTATTACCTAAAAACTCCTATTAACTAAAAACTCCCTATTAACTAAACTCAATATTGACTAAAATCTCCCTATTGACTAAAAACTCCCTATTGAATAAAAAATAACTATTAATTAAACTCCCTATTGACTAAAACTCCCTATTGACTAAAACTCCCAATAGACTAAAAACTCCCTATTGACTAAAAACTCCCTATTAACTAAATTCCCTAATGAATAAAAACTCCCTATTAACGAAAAACTCCCTTTTAACTAAAAACTCCCTATTAACTCAAAACTCCCTATTAACTAAAAACTCCCTATTAACTAAACACCCTATTGACTAAAAAGTCCCTATTGACTAAAAACTCCCTATTGACAAAAAACTCCTTTTGACTAAAATATCCCTATTAACTAAACTTCCTATTGACTAAAAACTCCCTATGAACAAAAAACTCCCTATTGACTCAAAATTCCCTATTGACTCACAACTCTCTATTGACTAAAAAACGTATTGACTAAAAACTCCCTATTGACTAAAATATCCCTATTGACTAGAAACTCCCTCTTGACTAAAAACGCCCTAGTGACTAAAAAATCCCTATTGACTAAAAACTCCCTAATAACTAAAAATTCCCTATTGACAAAGGGATTAAGATTGGGTAAAATTAAATAAGGTATCATGAAAATTGCGTCCTCTAATTGTCTAGCCTCCTATTAAAACTCTATATTGACTTATTGACTATTGACCTATTGACTTGACCCGCCCTATTGGCTCTATCCACCTTTCATCCCTATCTATGAAATTGTCTAGCCCCCTTTTAAAACTCCCTATTGACTTACTGACTATTAACCTATTGACCTTGACCCTCCCTATTGACTTGACCCTCACTTATTGAGTAGGTTGCAGCCGCCGTACAGGTCTCTTGAAAGAGCCGCATGCGGCTCCGGAGCCGCAGGTTGTCGACCGCTGAACTAGACTATCATGACGTTGTGTGACTGCCACCTGCGCATCCTGAGCTTAACGCCATCTAGCAGGTGTGGGACTGCATGAAGCTGTATGTGCGCTCCATGTTGCAGAAGTTCACCCGGGCGCATATTCTCCAGGCGCTCGCCCTTTTCGGCAGACCGCTAGGTTAGGTAAGGTTAGAAAAACGTTAGGTTTGGTTAGGTTAGGTTAGGTTAGGTTTAATTTCGCAATTATTTTTGTAACTTTGTGTGGGAATCACAATGAGGTTATTTCCAAGAGAATCCTGTGGTTAGTTTCGGAGCTACAGGCATGCGTAGAGGGCAGCCAGCTGCCGAAATGGGCGAAGGCATGGGGAATATACCACCTGGGCAGGCCTACAGTTGAGGCTAGAAGAAGCCAAGCTTTGCGCAACAAAGGAGGTGTGGGCAGGTGAGGTACGACGAGCCAGAGCCTTCGAAGACGAGTATTGGTCCTCTGACAACATACATGCAGGTGTGGACCCCGTCACCATCTCCATCGACAGCGATGACGAGGATGAGCTCTTTCTCAATAGTGATAATGATTAAAATATGATATATGGTCAGTTATATGCATTATTAATCCACCCAACATATACCCACTGTCTATCTTTGTCTGCAATGCATTTTTAACACATGTCTGCAAGAACGCATTTCGTATGACACTCTCCTCTTAATTAACGTCAGAATTAATGTATTTATGTATTTCTTATTTGACATTTGTTTTACGTTCTAACTCTGCTCTTGAATCGCCGCTCCATTTCCACCCTAATTCCTTTCCGACTCCAACCCGATGTCCTATAAATGATCAAGCCACTACCTCATCCCATCATACGCACAACGTGGACTATGGGAAAGAGGGTCATATACAAATTTCAATGGTTGTATAATTACCCAATAAACCTCTTACAGCACTTAAGCAACAGCCAATTACGCTGGAACAGGTATCACTGTCGTGTGCATAAGCACCCTAACATATTTAGCATATACTTTCGTGTTATCATGCATTATAGACAAGTAACATGTGCATGGCGTCATATATCATGTACAACGCAAGTGGACGAGAGAGTGAAAGAGAGACGAAAGTATAGGAAACTAGGAGCGCGACGGGGAAGGCGGGGGTACGGGGGTGGAGGAAGGCAAGAAGGGAGGAAGGGGAAGCCAGGAGGGCAGGATGAGGGCGTGGCTTGATACACGTCACAAGTACCTGACCGTAGCCTAACCAAACGGTAACCTAACTTAATCCTTACCTTCGGCGAGAGTACCCAGTATGTGTCAGGACGAGAATTTTTGTAGACGAGAGTACCAGGTACCTAAAGTAACTGCCACTATCTGTCAAAAAAAAAGAAGCTCTTTCAAGCCAAACCGTCTAGCTTGGAGGCGACATCCTGAAAATCGGTAACTGATCGTGGCTTTGGACGTGTGTGATGTTATAAGATATTGTTTGTTTGGTTGTGTACATGTGTGTGGATGTGTGTGTGTGTGTGTGTGTGTGTGTGTGTGTGTGTGTGTGTGTGTGTGTGTGTGTGTGTGTGTGTGTGTGTGGTGTGAGTGTGTGTGTATGTGTGTGTGTGTGCGTGCATGTATGTGTGTATTCATCTAGTTGTATTCATCTAGTTGTATTTTACAGGGCCAGAGCAACGCTCGTATGGCCTCGTCGCCATATCAACATTTTTATCATTCATCCTTAATGCTTAGTTTTGGCCGAAGCCAGCACCCCGGGAAGCGGGTCACAAACCCCGGCTAACACCAGGTACCCATTCACTGCTGGGTGGACAGGGGCTCGGGTATTAAGGAAACAGCCCATCTGTTTCCGCTCCGCCCGGGGATCGAACCCGGGACTTCTCGGTTGTGAACCGAGCGTGCTACCCCTACACTACGGAGTACCCCACTACGATGTGTGTGTGTGTGTGTGTGTGTGTGTGTGTGTGTGCGTGTGTGTGTGTGTGTGTGTGTGTGTGTGTGTGTTTGTGTGTGTGTACGTGTGTGTGCATGTGTGTGTGTGTGTCTTTGTGTTAGTGTGTCCGTGTGTGTATGTGTTTGTATGTGTGTGTGTGTGTGTATGTGTGTGTGTGTGTGTGTGTGTGTGTGCGTGTATGTGTGTGTGTGTGTGTGTGTGTGTGTGTGTGTGTGTGTGTGTGTGTGTGTGTGTGTGTGTGTGTGTGATAGTATATATGTGTGTGATAGTGTATGTATGTGTGCGTGCATGTGTGTGTGTATTCATCTAGTTGTATTCATCTAGTTGTATTTTACAGGGCCTGAGCAACGCTCGTACACACACACACACATACACACACACACACACATACAAACACATACACACACGGACACACTAACACAAAGACACACACACACACATGCACACACACGTACACACACACAAACACACACACACACACACACACGCACACACACACACACACACACACACACACACACACACACACACACACACACACACACACATCGTAGTGGGGTACTCCGTCTCCATATCAACATTTATTTTATCATTCATCCTTAGTGCTTATCGTTGGCCGAAGCCACCACCCCGGGAGGCGGGTCACAAACCCCCGGCTAACACCCGTTACCCATTCACTGCTGGGTGGACAGGGGCTCGGGTTTTAAGAAGACCGCCCATTTATCTTCGCTCCGCCTGGGGCTCGAACCCGGGACTTCTCGGTTGTGAGCCGAGCGTGCTAGCCGAGCGTGTGTGTGTGTGTGTGTGTGTGTGTGTGTGTGTGTGCGTGTGTGTGTGTGTGTGCAAGTGTTTTTGTTTTTATTTTCCTGTGTACGCGTATACATATGTGTGTATGTATGTGTCTTTGTTCATGTGTGCGTCTGAGTCTGTGTTTGAGATGGACCTACATTATTATATTTATTTTATATAAAATGCCAGATCAAAAAAATTGTGAATCATTCAAACTGCATACATTGCATTGCACTGCATCTTGATTTATGCCTAATCATCAATGTGCACAAATAATTTTGTCTTGATACATTTCATGTTGCATTTTTCTTGCCGTATATGGTACGGTGTGGGAATCTATGTATGCTGCCTTAGATTAATTTTTATTCCGATTATATACATTCCGATGGAGTGCGAATAAAGGAGGATGAGCATTAGACAAGGACACCACCCAGTGTTTCTTCCTCTCCAAGGTCAGCAAGAGAAAGCTGGGGCTGTGATGAACCTCCGAACACTCTTTTCGACACACAAAGAGACACTTTAGCAGGATCACTCACAAGTCACTTCACAAACGGTGGTGAACGTGGCCGCCTCAGGGTTCGGTTTCGGAAGGACGATCACCCTCTTCTTTCACTTTCTCATCCCCTGCATCACCTTTCCCCCTTCCCTGCGTTCCACCTTCCCTCCTCCCTCCTAAACTTTTCTCACTCCTTCCCCATCGTGCACGACCTGCCGGCCGAAGACAGAGGCTGCCATGTTCGTGCATGCTGATCAGAACAACAGAACTCCAATCCGTCCTTGAAGGAGGCTACGGAAGGGGCGACACTAACGGGGACCAAGGGGCGGCGCAGTGGGGTGCATGGACCAGCTGCTGTGCCGCTCAACTCCTCCCGTCGCATCGATGACGCCAGATGCTTCCAGGCGGAACGCAAATGTATGATTTTTCGTACAAAATGTGGTCTATCGAGCGACCAGAGGTACCATCCCTCGACTTCCTCCCTCCCCACACACGATGCCTGTATTGTGCTGCGTTTAATTATGTATTTCTTGCAATCTCTCCAAACCAAACAGTATTCCCGTCTTCGAGGGTAAGTTGTGGCAAACAATGCACGATTATTCCTTAAATTAAGAGCGGTAGGGATGGAGCTCACCTGTAATTACTGCCAGCAGTCAGGAGACACGCCGGTAAAGAAAAAGACGAACAAGAAAATCAGCGGTCCGAAAAATCGTGAGACTGTTGCCTACACTGATAGAGAGAGAGAGAGAGAGAGAGAGAGAGAGAGAGAGAGAGAGAGAGAGAGAGAGAGAGAGAGAGAGAGAGAGAGAGAGAGAGAGAGAGAGAGAGAGAGAGAGAGAGAGAGAGAGAGAGAGAGAGAGAGAGAGAGAGAGAGAGAGAGAGAGAGAGAGAGAGAGAGAGAGAGAGAGAGAGAGAGAGAGAGAGAGAGAGAGAAGTTTTGCAGAAAGGTGAAATAACGATCGAAAACAAAACATATGGATAAGCCGAGTAAAATTTAGGGTTGTTATGCCACTACTGCCATTTTTCTATGGCGGAATCTTTATGAACTGCAGGAGGATAAGTTTGATTCCATTATGACTACAGGTGGATGTTTTTTTTTTTTTTTCTTTTCTTACGCAAGATTTTTATTTATGTCAACCCAGCGGCAGTTGCTATTCACCGCACGTAAAGGTCTCTGCGAAAGTTGAGGTGATGATAGCCTGGAGGCACCTTGACATGACTTGGCAGGAGCGAAAGAAAGTGATGGTATCCGAACACCATCTTACTTGTGTGTCTCATTCAAGTGTTGTGTACTGAATCGAAATACGGGCATATAGCAAGACAAACGATTCAACAACACTTTTGTGAATGACTTGAACCTTTAACTATAGTGGATAACATAAGTAGTCCTGACATCTTCTACGATCCTTGTGTGCCATAGTCATTCACTACTCATCATCATTATCATTATCATTATCATCATCTTTACCATCCTCGTCATCATCAGATCACTGCAAATATTCGTCACGAGTTACGGTGATGCCTGTCTTTACCGTGTATTTTCTGCATGTTTATATACCCTATTTATCATATTGTCTCATTTCCTTTTAATCCGTGTACTATCTGTTCGACCTTGGTACGTATGTTTGACCTCTAGAATGCAATGTGGTAATATACTCATATCCCATAGTTTTTTGTGAGACCTTTGTTGAGGACCCTGTAGAACTGTGGGATACCTTCAAACGTGAAACTCTACAGGCTGCCAAGGAGCGTATTGGGGAGCGCCCGAGGTCAAGGCGTGGTTTTGTCTCGACGGAGACGCTGGAGAAAATCGAGGAGAGTCGCGCTGCCAGGCTGGCTGGGAACCAGGACTAGCACAGGGCTCTGTCACGCCAGACTAGAACCCTCCTGGGGAGAGACAAGGAGAGGTATGTCAGGAGTCTCGCTGAGGATGTCGAGGGTCATTTGAACGCTAATGACCTCCGACCCCCCTACCGAGCCCTGAAGAAACTCCATTCCAAGTCTCCATCTCGGGCGAGTGCTATTCGAACAGCATAAAGGCGATTCGTGTCGGACATGGATGGGCAGATGGTTCGTTGGGTTGAGTACTTTGGGCAGTTGTTCACGGTGGACCCTCCAACTGAGCAGTTTCACACCACTGGGTTACAGGCAGTGGATGCCGATCCTCCCATTGACGAAACCGCACCCTCTCATGACGAAGGCTGTAGCAAAGTTGAGGGGTGGAAAGGCAGCTGGTGTTTGTAATATCAGTGCGGAGCTCCTCAAAGCTGGGGGTGAGGCCATGATCCTCGGGTTGCATGCTGTCCTGACTGCCGTGTGGCAATCAGGTACCGTTCCTCCAGACTGGAAAAGGGGGCTGGTCGTCCCTATCTGGAAAGGGAAAGGGGACCGTCAGGAATGCAACAACTACCGCGGTATTACTCTGCTCAGCGTGCCAGGCAAGGTGCTTGCCCATCTATTGCTGACACGGATCTGCAGTCATCTGCTGAAGCATCAGACACCTCAGCAGTCTGGGTTCACGCATGGTAAGTCAACAACGGACCGTATCCTAGCGCTTCGTGTCCTGGTGGAACGCCGACGTGAGTTTCGACAGGGGATGCTTGCAGCCTATGTTGATCTCACGAAGGCGTTTGACTCAGCGCATCGTGAGTTACTCTGGGATCTTCTGCGACTTCGCGGGATTCCTGCAAGGACTATTGGTTTAATAACTGGTCTGTATTCTGGGACTGAGAGTGCTGTGAAATGTGGGGCAGGTGTATCCAGCTTCTTTCCTGTTAATACAGGAGTGAGGCAAGGGTGCGTCGCTGCCCTATCACTATTCAACACTTGTATGGACTGGGTATTAGACTAAGTTGTAGATCAAAGTGATTGTGGAGCACCCGTCGGCAACACCAAGATCACTGACCTTGTTTTGCCGATGATGCAGTAATCTTTGCTGAGCCGCTGGAGGTCCTGGTGATGGCTCTCGAGGCGCTGCACGAGGAGGCAAAACCTTTGGGACCTGTGCAGGAGGACAAAGATCTGGATCTTCAAGTCGCTTGTGATCCCTGTCTTACTCTATGGTTGTGAGACATGGTCACTAAATAGCGACTAGAAGAGACGAATCGATGCCTTTGGTAATAAGTGTCTTCGCAGAATCATGGGGTATCGCTGGAATGATTACGTGTCAAATCAGCGATTGCACCGTGAGACTTAATCGAAGCCTATTACCTGCATAGTCCGTCAGCGCCAAATTCGGCTATATGGGCATGTGGCACGCTACCCGGAAACCGATCCTTCCCATCAGGTTGTATCTGTAGGAGACAATCCGGCGTGGAGGAGGCCAAGGGGGCGCCCACAAGCCTCGTGCCTGGGGCAAGTTGATGTTTCTTGTCGAGAGCTGCTTGGTATGGGAAAGGAGCCTGCATGGGGACTCGCGCGTGGTGACCCCCGGGATTGGCGTCGTAGGGTGGGCGAGGCGACGCGCCCCCCGGCGTATGCCCCCAATGATTGATTGATTGATTTGTTGAGACCTAAATAGCTTTCTAGCCGGATCCTTGTGTATCTAAATATGCGTTCCTGTTGGTCAGCGCAGTCAGCAGACAACATCACATGTATCAAAAATAAGCTGAGGAATACCTTATCGCCACATTCTAAGACACAAGCTAAGAGTTGGATTATCAGCTGGAAACCGATCTAGCACTATCACTTTAATTTTTTAAATTTTTAGTATTAGCGAGAATTGTGAGAAAAAGAATTTACGCGAGATATTTTGCACCTCTCTCTCAAAGAGGGTGTTCCAATCATGCTGATGAGAAATCTGGATCCTCCAAAGCTCTGCAATGGAACAAGATTAATTGTCAAGAAGATGCTTCCTCATATGTTGAAGGCCATGATCATCACTGGACAAGGAAAGGGATAAGTTGTGTTCATTCCCAAGTTTCCAATCATCCCATCAGACATGCCATTTGATTTCAAGAGACTTCAGTTTCCAGTGAAAGTCAGCTTTGCCATGTCAATCAACAAGTCACAAGGCCAACACTGAAGTATGTTGGACTTCACCTACTTCAACCTTGCTTCTCCCATGGTCAGCTCTATGTTGGATGCTCAAGAGTGGGAGATGGCAGCAAGCTCTTTATCCTCACACCCAACAAAAAGACCAAGAACATTGTCTATCCTGCTGCTTTGCAGTAAAATTTTGTCAGATTTTGTGATAACCCAAAAATTATTCTGTGAGATTAAACTCATGGTTGTGTGAAATACATTATCATTATAATACAAGTGTTACTATTATTGGGCCGATGGCCCACCAAAAGCCCTCCGCAGGAGATAGCCAAAAAGTCCGCCCGGAGCGCGGCTTTTCGGCTAGTGATACATAAAAGACAGGCAGAGACAGAGACACAGAGATACGGAGACACGGAGACACAAATATAGGGAGGCATGGAGACACACATACGGATACATGGATACACAGACACTGAGAAACAGAGACACATAAACAGAAAGACTGAGACAGAGACAGATAGACATAGTGAACGAGACAGAGAGACAGAGTGAGAAACAGAGAGCCAGACATATTGAGAGAGACAGATATACAGAGACTGAGCGAGAGAGACAGAGCCAGAGTGAGGGAGACAGAGACAGAGAAACAGAGACAGAGATACAGATACAGAGAGACAGAGACAGAGAGACATAAACAGAGATAGAGAGACAAAACCAGAAACAGAGAGACCGAAACAGAGACAGAGAGGCCGAAACAGAGACAAAAAGACAGAGACACATAAACAGAGACGGAGACAGAGAGACAGTAACAGAGATAGAGACAAAGAGCCAGAAAAATAGATAAAGAAACAGAGTGAGTAAGAGATAGATATAGAGTGAAAGAGTGAGAAAGAGTAAGATAGAGAGATAGTGAGAGAGAGTAAAAAAGAGACAGAGTGGGTATGAGTAGGATATAGACAGAGTGAGAGTGATAGAGTAACATATATACATAAAGTGAGTGAGTGAGAGAGATTGGGGAGAGACAGAGAGTAAGAGAGTGAGAGAGAGACATAGAGAGTGAGAG
>JACEEZ010021999.1:95000-115000 GCA_016584305.1 Chionoecetes opilio
TTGCTGGGGAGGGGGGGCAGGGCTAGAGAGTGGCGGGCAGTGTTAGGAAAAAATGAGTATAAGGGAGGGCAAGGTGGTGGTAGTGGTAGGGGAGAGGTCTGCAGAATGGCGTGAATAGCGAGTAAATGGGTTGGCTAAGATGAAGAGGTGGTTGAAGAAGACGGAGGTGAAGGAAGGAGGCTGTGGTGTAAGGAACGAAGCATGTTTATGAGATGTTTGTCATAATATTAATGAGATATCAGGTCGTATGAAGGCCTTAGGGGTCGTTTACGCTGACCTACCTAGACGGGGGTGAGATGGGGCTGTGTAACAAGTGGGATCCGTACACGTATAGGGACGATCAAAGGGCGCTTGTGAGAGATGTGGGAATGAGGAGGAGGTGCACTTTATCAAAATGTGTGTGTGTGTGTGTGTGTGTGTGTGTGTGTGTGTGTGTGTGTGTGTGTGTGTGTGTGTGTGTGTGTGTGTGTGTGTGTGTGTGTGTGTGTGTGTGTGTGTGTGTGTGTGTGTGTGTGTGTGTGTGTGTGTGTGTGTGTGTGTGTGTGTGTGTGTGTGTGTGTGTATGTGTGTGTGTGTGTGTGTGTGTGTGTGTGTGTGTGTGTGTGTGTGTGTGTGTGTGTGTGTGTGTGTGTGTGTGTGTGTGTGTGTGTGTGTGTGTGTGTGTGTGTGTGTGTGTGTGAAAGCAAGAATGGAGGGGTATGGTAAGTATATTAAGATTGGTGGATGGGTAGTGTTAGAGCTGAGCCCGGTCAAATAAATTGATGAGGTAAGGTCGTGGTGGTTGTGCACACTTGGGGTCCAGTGCCGGCAGTCGCCTAAGTGTTGCAGGTGTGAGGTGCTGCTGATAGCCTGTCAAACTACTATGACGAACATATTCTAAGATTAGGAGTTTTATGATCAGCACAACCACCACCGGCTTGGCAGCATTTGATTGATATACACTCTCTCTCTCTCTCTCTCTCTCTCTCTCTCTCTCTCTCTCTCTCTCTCTCTCTCTCTCTCTCTCTTCTCTTCTCTCTCTCTCTCTCTCTCTTCTCTCTCTCTCTCTCTCTCTCTCTCTCTCTCTCTCTCTCTCTCTCTCTCTCTCTCTCTCTCTCTCTCTCCTCTCTCCTCCTCGCTCGCTCGCTCGCTCGCTCTTCTCTCTCTCTCTCTCTCTCTCTCTCTCTTCTCTCTCTCTCTCTCTCTCTCTCTCTCTCTCTCTCTCTCTCTCTCTCTCTCTCTCCTCTCTCTCTCCTCTCTCTCTCTCTCTCTCTTTCTCTCTCTCTATCTCTTTCTCTCTCTCATTTCGAGAGTGGATGAGAAACAAGTTCAGATGTGTTATTTTATATTTTTGGTCGTTGTAGTATTTTATTTTTGTATTGATATTTGTCGTGTGAGTGATGGTATGTGTGTGTGTGTGTGTGTGTGTGTGTGTGTGTGTGTGTGTGTGTGTGTGTGTGTGTGTGTGTGTGTGTGTGTGTGTGTGTGTGTGTGTGTGTGTGTGTGTGTGTGTGTGTGTGTGTGTGTGTGTGTGTGTGTGTGTGTGTGTGTGTGTGTGTGTGTGTGTGTGTGTGTGTGTGTGTGTGTGTGTGTGCGTGTGTGTGTGTGTGTGTGTTTCCTATGATTAGCACAACATAATCTAGCTCCCACGCCTTTACTTTATCGTTTAGATACACTCACCTCTAAATTAAGACCACGCCCTCCATGTCACAATCATATTTAGCCAAATTAGTTTATTAATGACCCTATTTTCGGCGAACATCTCCATAAGATAAAAACATAATTTGTTACTGAAACGTTAAAGTTCAGGAGTAGCCCTCTACTGTAAATTGGTTTTCACTTCCTTCCCTCCTACTCTTCTTTTTCCTTCTCTTTTTACCCTTTCTATTTTCTTGATATCAATCATCTTGATTTTCTTTTCACCATTTTTTGTTCTCTATCTTTTTTCTTTATTGTTCCTTCTTATTATTTTTCTTCTTTTCTTTCTTCTCCTCGTCCTTCTTCTTTTTGGACCACGAATTTTAAAACAATACAATGATTCAGATTTGTAGACCTCCTAAAACTTTCTAACAAATATTGATATTCCAGTAAAGTTTTTTTCGACTGGAAACTTTCGAATGTTAATCAAACTCTGAAGAAAAGTGATTAGAATTAATCGGTTGACTACAGACCCATCAGCATCACATCCGTAGTGTGTGATATAATGGAAATTTATGCAAGAAAATGTGGCAAATTTCTTATAAGAAAATAATCTGATCAAAAACTCCCAACATGGCTTCCTAGATATACACTGTTAGAAATTAAGGGTTTATAAATGGTTTAATAAAGTGGATGAGGTTTTCTTATGAGATTTAGATGAGACAAAAGTGTAACAAATCTTTACTGTGAAAAATAGGGCATAGAAAAGGTTTAGTGTCATGGATGCTGGGGGTTTAGTAATGTACGCTTTCACAGAGGTTTACTAGGAAGGACAGGTTTAATACCTTGGGAAGATAATGCGCCCTCCATATTGTTTCTATATATGCATATATTCATTTTTCTTCCATATAATTTATGTTATTATACTAGGAATGCAATAAGAACATCAGTGGCCTTGTAAACTGTGTCATGCAGTATGCTTACAAGGTAAACCTTTTATGGCATGCGATAAGGATATGGTTCGTGCCTTGGTTGAACGCCGATGTGAGGTTCGACAGGGTATGCTTGCAACCTATGTTAATCTCAAGAAGGCGTTTGACTGCGTCTTCGCGGGATTCCTGCAAGGACTATTGATTTGATGACTGGTCTGTATTCTGAGACTGAGAGTGCTGTGAAGTGAGGGGGAGGTGTATCCAGCTTCTTTCCTGTTAATACAGGAGTGAGGCAAGGGTGCGTCCTTGCCCCATCACTTTTCAACACTTGTATGGACTGGGTATTGGGCAAAGTTGTAGATCAAAGTGATTGTGGAGCATCCCTCGGCAACACCAAGATCACTGATCTTGTTTTTGCCGATGATGCAGTAATCTTTGCTGAGTCGCTGGAGGTCCTGGTGTTGGCTTTCGAGGCGCTGCACGAGGAGGAAAAGCCTTTGGAACTTGAGGTCTCCTGACTTAAGACCAAGTTCCAGGTGTTTGGAAGCTTACTAGATGAAACAGTACAGTCTGTTCATGCGTGCGGCGAGGACATTGAAATCTTGGAAAGTTTTACATACCTTGGTAGAGCAGCCCATAATGACGGCGGGTCACGTCAAGAAGTCTTACGGCGGATTGGAATAGCCCACGGTGTTATGGACTCGCTTAGCACGAGTATTTGGCCTTGCCGGTACCTGTGCAGGAGGAAAAAGATCCGGATCTTCAAGTCGCTTGTGATCCCTGTCTTACTGTATGGTTGTGAGACATGGACACCAAATAGCGACTTGAAGAGACGAATCGATGCCTTTGGTAATAAGTGTTTTCGCAGAATCATGGGGTATCGCTGGGATGATTACGTGTCAAATCATCGATTGCACCATGAGACCGAATCGAGGCCTCTTACCTGCATAGTCCGTCAGCATCAACTTTGTCTATATGGGCATGTGGCACGCTACCCTGAAACCGATCCTTCCCATCGGGTTGTATCTGTAAGAGACAATCCGGCGTGGAGGAGGCCAAGGGGGCGCCCACAAGGCTCGTGGCTGGGGCAAGTTGATGTCTCTTGTCGAGAGTTGCTTGGCATGGGAAAGGAGCCTGCATGGGGACTCGCGCATGGTGACCCCGGGAGTGGCGTCGTAGGGTGGGTGAGGCGACGCGCCCCCCGGCGTATGCCCCCAATGATTGATTGATTGATAAGGATATGGGAAGTGTTTATTACATACGGCTCATTGTTCACAGCAGCTAGATAACGTTTTTAGTCTTTGTGATTTATTGATAATTTTATTTTCAATGTAAAACAATGCAGAATAACTGAAGATAGTACTCCATCATGGTAAAATTCATGTGTTGTAGTGAACGGTATTATCTACGATTGCGACATCTGCCAACTGTCATCAATGCCAGATGTTACTTTGCTTGAAATTGCAGCAGTAGCTTCAAGGATCCATTACTGAAGAGGATCACATGGATATCAGTAGTACAATTTGTGGGAGCAACACGATGGGAGTGGAAGACTAGACACTGCAGCAGCAAGTGTTCAATGGTCTCCGGGAGGGTCCTCCACCAGGGGGATTGATCGAGGGTCAGGGGACAATCGCAAGTGGTTCATGTAAGTCGTAGGTTTTGTGTGGTTCAGGCGGAGATTAACGAAACAACAATGTTGGTGGCCACCGCCATCATCCCATGGGGCGGGCCTGGCCGCAAGTTGATGCTTGATTGAGTTGCCACAAACCGCCAAAATCGATTAGTTTATCCCACTTTTGGGTTTATGGAATAAAAACTGCTAAAATTACAAGTTCTAAATTAATCTTGAAAATATTATTAATGTTACTGACGCGCCACATCATCCTTTATATCCGATTCCCGATATCCATTCCTACTTTTTGCAGAGTATGGTTACGTTAGAAAGCTAGTCCCGCTAACGTTAAAAGCATCTTGTCAAAGTTTTATGGATAACTTGTTGACCATCATTGTAGGTGGGAGTACTTTTAAGCACAGTAGCAAGCAAAAATATGAATACGGCTCCAGGGTGTTCTCTTTCATGATGGCCAGCACCTATCTCTGCCTTATTTACTCCTTCCTGAACAAGAACGGGTCAGATGCCACGCCAGTGTTGCCTCACAGGACTTTACCATGGCTCATATGATTGTCGAAGCCGAGCACCAAGACCATGACTAAAGGCTAAACATTTCAACTGGTAAGTATTTTGCCTATTTTAGAATTGTTACTGTATCATGGGGTAGTTTCGGGGAGACGCTATGTGCCTTGGTAAGTACTTTCAATATTGTTGCGAATGTAACCGTAGACGGAAGATTGTACAAATATAACTACAGACAATCATAGGGTGCACTGGGTGGGTAGTCAGTAGGTAGTACGGTATAATTCTAGTGTGTACCCATAATCCCCCCTCTCCCCCAAAACAAGCTTGGGGACGGGGGGAAAAAGGATATAACTGGGGTACGAAATATGCGTCGCAACCACAACTTTTTGATTTAGGGTTTTTGTTAAAAAAAACCCCCTAGATCTAGGGCAAATGAATTATTTTTTAAAGGTCGAACAGTGTGAACCGATGATCCTCACAAACCCCGTAGGTCGGACCCCCCCCCCCCCCCCCCCTAGATTAAGGAAAATTTTTGTTAGGCCCCGGGGGGCTCGAGGAGGGCGGACTCCCATCCGCTAGGAGGTCAGATTAAATTTGGTTAGGTTAGGGGGCTAGGTTAGATTATCGGGAGGTCGAGAGGGGCGGAGTCCTCTCGCTAGGAGGTGGGGGTTAGTAAGTTTACCGGACCCCCCCCTTTTAGGACGTTGGGTTTAAATTTTTGGTTTGGTACCTTTCCTTGATCTGGGAAATTTACCTTAAAACGGGGGAAATTTCCCCCCTACTTTATTCTAAAGATACGTTTTCCACGATTATTTTTTCCCACACCCGAAAAACCCCGCTTCCCCACAAACCCCCAGGTTTGTTTGGGGAAGAGGCAGAGTATGGGCAAAGGCTAGAAAGTCCGACAGGACCCAGTATTCTGTTTTTGGGTGGCAGGAAAGATAGAGGAAAAAGGTTTGAAAAAAAGAAAGGCTAATATTTAAAAAGTTTACTGTGTCTGGATTAAAGCTTTTTTCAGGTATTTTTTTTTTTTTTACAAGCAAAGAAGGGGTGAAAGTATAATAAAAAATGTTGTCAAAATAAATATTTCATAGACTCGGTTTGGTTAGGGGGCTTGGGATTAGGTTCGTTAGTTTTTTTTTTGATTAGGTTTTTTATTTGAGTTTTACAAATGAAGAGTGTTTTTTCCATTAAAAATCTAAGATGTATTCTTAGAAATTTGCCCCTCCTTATACGGATGCCAAAAAACACATTGGAGGTATGCCAGGAAAAAAAATGCTCCTTGGGAAAAGCATCACATATTAAGCGAAAAAACGAATTTTTGTCTGAAAAAACTTGCAAATCATAAAGTAAAAAATTTACCCCAAAAAATGAAAATAAAAATTAAAAATTAAATACGGAAAATACTACCTTTTTTAACTTAATTTCAGCTTAACTTGTAATGGATTTTACTAATTCTTCCGGAAACCAAAAATATATATTATTTCCATGGGAAGGTAAAAATGGGGCATAGCTATCTGCGCGTGGTTTGGTGCTCATCTCCGTCACATTAGCCCTTGAGCCTGTGGTGGGTGAGGCCCTTTTCCCCGGGACACAGGTAGTGTAACATCCCACTACCCAGTTTTCCTTCCCCGGGTTCCTCAGGTACCCCTTTTTCAAAAAGAAAGGGGGGAAAAACAGCTGGGTTGGTGGTCGTGTCTATCCTGGCCCGGATTCGAACAAGGCCCGTAGATTCGTAGCCCCGGCACCTAGCTACTACAATACCGAGGGGACATTAGTTTGATGAAACCAGGAAAAAAAAAGGCTTTTTTTACATTTAAATGTGAAGCGTGGAAGGGGTTCCCAAAGGCTTTTGGGGGTTTCGGCCCGGGGTAGAGGGGGGGGGGGGGATTGGGTTATGCCCTGTAGATTTTTCGTAATTAAAAATAAAACCCGTTAAGTCCCCCCCACCCTCGCAGGGGACAAACCATCCTCGTGCCGCACGCCAGCAGCACGAACACTCTTTTTCTTTTTAAGTTCTTCCGACGGGCCAGCTGCCCCTGGACCCCCTTGCTGGAGGCCCGATAAAAAAAAGAAAAAAAAAAAAAAAAAAAAAAAACATAAATACGGTATAAAAAACCAAACCCTTTCCAAATAGCAAACCCAAAAAATTAAAAGCTGAATCAATAAAAAAACTAACATAAAAAAAATTTTAAAACCCAAAACCTAACCTTTTTTCCGAGCCAGACGGACCCGGGGCGCCTTCCACCACTTCACGCACAATTAAAATTTTGCCCTTTTTTGCGGGGGTTTCCTTTGGGCAGATAAGTTTTACTTTTTTTTCCGGAAGAAAGCAGTATCTCCCCACTAAATTTAAAGCAAAAATTAAATAGTCTTCTATAAAGTAGTAAACAAGAGATGACTACGTATTTAAAAAAGGAATTTTAAAACCGAAATAATATTTTTTTCTTATCCCGTCCCAAAAAAACAAAAGTTAGTCATGGTGACTAACTTTGCATACAAAACCCCCGTGGGGTCTAAAACGAGAAACCAATTTTGTCACGCGAGAAACCAATGGTTAGTCATTTTTTGAGTAATACCTAGTAAATCCGAGTATGGTCTTAGTCAAAAAAAAAATGACTAACCTTTTTCCCGTAAAATTTCCACCTTTTTGGGTATCCCATTAGAAAAATTGCTAAGGGGGAAAAAAATGAACCTTTTGGGGGGAAAAAAAGCCCCTTTGGGGGTCCCGGGGTTTTGCAATTATAGGTGCAACTTTTGCCCCTTTTTGGAGGGGTGCATTTTTGGGCACCCATATAGGGGGAAAGAAAATGCACCTTTAAGGGGGGCAATTTTGCAACTTTAAAGGTAAAAAACTATTTCACATATTTTTGCCCCCTTTAAGGGGGGAAAGGGTTGCATTTTAAACACTAGGGTTGAAATTTTTTTTTTGGGGCCCCCCTTTTGGAAATTTTGGAATTTTTGGGTGCGTTTTTGCCCCCCATGTGGGTGCAAAAATGCCCCTTTGGGGGGTCAATTTTTTTTTGCCCCTTTTAAGGGGCCAAATTTTTGCACCTTTTGGGGGAGCATTTTTGCCCCCAAATTGGGTGCAACAAATGCATCTTTTAAGGGGTGAAACTTTTCCCAAATTTAAAGATCCCAAAATTTAAATGTCCCATTTTTGGGGCACCTTTAAAGGTGCAAAAGCTGCACCCCCGTTCAAAACTACAGTTATTGAAACCTTTTTGGGAAAGGAGGGCAATATTAAAACCCTATTGTACAAATAGGGGGGCCAATTATGCCCCCCCCAAAGAAGGTGAAAAACGGGCACCCCCAGGAATGCAATTATAGTTATCCTGTCCTTTATGGATTTTAAAGGAAAAATTTCCCCCGATATCTTATTTTTAAATGGAAAGTTAGAGAAAAATTTGCTATCGAAAATTTTTAATATAATAAAATTCCCCCTTTTTATAAGATCCGTAAGGGAACAGAAATTTGAAACCCCTTGAAGGTGAGGTTTTTGGCTGAAAGGGGGGGGACATGAACACAAACAGCTTCTCCGTCCCCAAAAATCAATGGGGAAAATTTCCCGCCCAATAAGTACTTCTAAAAATTAAAAAAGCAAGGATCTTAAATAAACAGCATTCATTTTAACATGCCCCTCTTTACTTGTTTTTAAAAAGGGGGCAAAAAAATATGCATTAAAGGAAAAATAACAGGATTAAGTTAATAAGGATATAAACATGTTATGGGAAATACATTTTTATTAAAGCTGAAAAACTTGAATTAAAAAAAATACAAGGGTTAAAATTAAAGTGTAAAATTTTTTACGGGGGTGGGGAATGAATGAAAAATCTACTTATTTCGCGATTTGTTTTTTTTAAACGCTAAAAGATCGGGGAGAGGGAAATATATTTTCCGATACTTATCTTTGAAAACTTTATATGAAAAATTTACGTTATTTAGTTTTAAAATTTTAAAAACCAAAAATCTTTTGAAATTTAAAACCAGGGAAATTTTTCATATAAATGACTTATTTTTTTTTTTAAATGCAATGATAAAAAAGGGGCAAAAATCATCTAAAATTTGGAAAAACGCGACATTTGGCCCCCCGAACCCTTGCTTTATTGCAATAGCCTGTGATTTGATTAAGGGGATTTTTTTAGGGGAAAAATGCAAAAAATTAAAAAAATTTATTGGGGCCGGCCCTAAAAATATTGTGTAAAAGTAAAAAATTTGTGTACATAGCCATCATCCGGTATCAAAATATACGGGAAAACACTGATCTTATAAGTGAGATTAGGAAAACTTTCGTAGAGAAAGAAATATATACTTAAAGCTCTTTTACTCAAACGCATTTAAAGTGGGAAAAGGGAGAAACTACATAAAATGCAAAAAATTTTTTTAAAAGGTGACATCTGTAAAAAAGCTTTTTGAATTGCTACCCCCCAATTTTTTAAGAAGCGAAAAAAAAAAAAAAAACTGGGGGAATTTTTTTAGCTTAAAAAACCCTAACTGGAAAAATAAACCTAAAAATTTTTTTTTTTGAAAAATGGAAAAGATAAAAGGGCCCCTTCCCCTAAAAGGGAAGCAAAAAAACCCAAAAAAATAACGCAGGGGGCCGGGGGGAAATTGGGGCAAATTCCCCCATATCAAAGGGACGGGCCTAGTGCCTTTGCTAATTTTTTTATTATGCTTACAAGAATGCCAGTAGCAAATATTGTAGTATATTATATGCATTTGTTTATGCTCCAACCTCTTTTCCTCCCTTTTTTTTCCCTAGCCTACCTTATAAAAATCTGTTTGTACATACAACATTACTATTAAAACACTGCTTTTACAAACGGGTTTTGGTGTAAGCTAGGCCTGCCAAAGGTAGGAAATGATAAGGGAAAGAACGGGTATAAATAAGAAAAATTTAGAAGCCGCTAAAACCCCTTCCCACTTAGGGGATAATATTGTACGGGTTTGCAAGAATGACAAAAAATTAAATATCATTTAAATTTTTTTCAATGTTTTCTTGAGAAAAAAACCCTGGAATTTAAAATGGGGGCCCAAAAATATGTTTAATTGTATTTGGAGGCAAGTGAAATACTTAATTTGGAAGGCAAGGGATATTTTGAGAGATGAGAGGTAAAAACTGTCAAAAAAAAACAGATGATAATGGAAGGGGGCCCTTTTGTCCCAACCCGGGCAGCATGGAAGGGTTGAAAAATAGATAGAACACAACAAGGAAGGGATTTAGCTTCAGCTAAATGTTGAGAGTGCAGTGGGGCAGTAAAAAACGGGAAATGGAAAACAGGACTCGGGAAATAGCTAAAAAACTAAAAAAACACGGGTCCTGTGGGGGGGGGTTTTAAAAGGAACCTGTATAAACATAATTAGATTGGGCCCAAAACCCCTGTTTTTTTGGTTTTTCCCCTCAGTTCAATCTTTTCGGGTTTTCCCTCAGCCTGATTTTCATGTTGTAGATTTTGAAAAGGCCTTTGATTTCCAACATTTTGTACAGCTTAAATTGGTTTTGTCAACCCTAGTTTCTTTTTTGAAGAACATAAAAAACGTGTTTTTTTTGCCCAAATTTTAGGCGTCCCTTTACATTTTGGCCCTTGTGCCCACTGGAATGCCCTGTACACATTAAAAAAAAAAAATGAAACCTAGCTTTAATGTCAGAGAAAATTGAGGGTGGGCCAAAAACACATAAGGGAAACAAACCCCTGACAGGGCCAGCACAAAACAGTATGCAATGGCAAATTAATGTGACAAATAAAAAAAAGTTTTAAAAATTTTATATTTATTTTTGGGAAAAACGGGAGCTAAAACCACAAAAAAGCCATGTAATCTAAATTATGCTGCTGCCCACGCAGAGCCGTGTGGGTAAACCTTTCGCCACCGTGTAAAAAATTTGGTGCGGAGGCCCGGGCAAAACGGTGAGGACCACGGTGGGCCTTTTCCCCCCGGGTCCATTAAAACACTTTTTCAAGGGCCCTTTGGGCCGGGCCCTTTCCGCCCCCGGCTTTGATTTTTGAGTATGCTCAAAACTCCTCCCGGGCAGAAAAAGGGCGGCAGGGAACGGTGGAGCCGGGTTACGAGGACGCTATAAGGCCGGCGCATCCGTTTTGCCCCTTGTTCGCGGGAGGGTAAACCCCATTACCGGGCCCCGGTGAGGCCCCGGGTATGGGACCGGTGAAAAAATAAAAAAAAAATTGCGGCTGCTGACTTTTTTTGCTGTTCTTCGCCCGGTTGGCCATTTTTTTTTTTCTATTGCCCGGAAGACCCCACGGTGTTTCCCCCCTAAAACCCAGAGCGCAGCTCTGTGTAAACCCTCACCCAGAGTGCAGCAGACCCCGCTCACCGGGGCTCTGTTGACAGCGGGCACAGCATTAATTTAAAAGGAAAAATTTAGATTTGGGGGGGCCCTTTTAATCAAAAAACCATTATTACGATTAATTAACTTATATTAAAAATTTCTTTTGCCCAAATTTAAGTTGGGGGTCAAATTTTATACTATTACCGATACGGGATTCGTTTTTTTTGGGGAAAAAAAAAAACCCAAGTCAGGAGGTTAGGATAAGTTAATGCCCTTGCAGAAAAAAATGGGAGGGGCCAAAAGCCCCCCCTTTAAATTTTAAAAACAAAGGGTTTAACCTCGCTCCAAGGTTTTCCTAACATAACCTTCCGACCTGGGAGGGATTAAAAAAAAAAAAAAAAAATTATATATATATATTATATAAATATATTTAAAATTATATATATATATAAAAATTTGGCAAAAAAAAAAATTCTAGTAGATTTTTCAGGTAAATTGTTTCCCTTACCTTAACCCTTTAACCCTAGAACTAAAAAAAATGGCAATTTTTATTTCAAACGGGGCCCACCCGGATGGTTGGGGGGTAAAGCCCGGGTTTCCCCCACAGCCCGCTTGTACGGCCGCCTTTAAAACAATGAAAACAATGAGTCACAAAAAAAGTCAAACCGCACCGCCGTACCGCTGAAACGGCGGGCCGTAAAAAATTTAAAAATCAATTTATCTCCCCCATCGGCGGTTTTTCCGCCCCCCCCCCCCGAGCGGAGGTCCCAAAACGTCCCCGGTTACCACAAATCCCACTCAACCCGGTGTTTGATGGTGGCGTCATTTTTGGGGCGGTGTACGGCAACGGCGGCCGTAGAACCCGGGCAGTGGGCCCCCGGGCCTTTAAAAGCCTACCCAAAAGGGTCCCCTACTTTACACCCAAACACGTCAGGTTAGGTTACTTTTGGGTCAGGGGTTATTTTTTCCTTTCCCAAAATTTTAACTTTGTGGGGGAATCACAATGATGGTTTTTTTGAGAAAATTTCCCATGGTTAGCTACAGAGCGAAGTCAAGCGTTTTTACCCGGCAAGGCGACCTTTCCAGACTTGGGAAAAAAAGCGGCCCCCCCTGTCCGGCTAGTTGGCGGCCGCCATCCTGTGGAATATTTACCAAAAAACTAGGTTATATTTGGGGGGGTGTCCAGAAGGGGAAATGGGGGGGGGGGGGGAAATTTCTACAAAATATGCCGCAGAAGAAACTACATATACACAAAACGTGTTATTAAGGTTTGCAGTGAAAAACCCAAATTCTGGGCTAATAAAAAGGTTATTTTTAAGCAGAAGGGGCTTTTTTACGGGGAACCCAAAAACAAAAAAATAAAACGACAAAATTTTAAAATTTGGGGGGGGGAAAAAATTTTTTTTAATTTAAAAATATAAACACAGACCAAACCCGGTTTTGTTTACTAACCGGGAGAGATTCGCTTTATCAAAGCTCTCCTTTTTTTAGAGAAAATAAAATTTTTTTGAAAAACATTTTTTATGCGTTTTGGGGAACTGATGTTTTTTGGTTTAGATTTTTTTTAAAAACCCCCCCCCCCCCCCCCCCAAACCATATCTAAACTTACTACCCCTTTTGAAAGGGCAAACCCTTTTTTCATAAAAAGTCTTCCCACTAACCTTTAAAACCCCTTTTGGGAAGCTGTTTTCTTTTGATGAAAATCACGGAAAAAAATGATAAAAAAAAAATAAATAGGTAAAAATCCCCCCGTCGCCATCAGAACAGTCAGTGACAAAAGGCCCAAACCCCCCCTCACTGACAGCAGCCAGGCTAGGGTTTGGTTATGGGTTTAAAGGGAAGGTTAAAAAGGGTTTGGTTTTGTTTTGTTTTAAAAAAAACTAAACTTAACCTTAAAACCCAACCTCCCTTTTTCCAAAAAACAGTTTGCCAAAAGGCTTTAAGGGTTTGTTAAAAAGGGCATGTATGACAAAAAAATTTAGTCCTTCATAAGGTAGTAAAGGAAAATATGGCAGGGTTGATACAACAATCTGAAACCCTAACCTAAAACCCGGGCATTAGGTATTATTTTTTCACTAGGACCAGAATTCCCCCAAAAAAGTGGGACCCCGGTTTTTGTTTACCTTTTTGGATTCTAAGAAAAAAATCCAAAGAGCTTCCGGGGCAAATCAAAACTTTTGGAGATAAAGACAAAAATGACAAGAGAAAAACAAAAAATGTTTATGTGCGCCTTACTCTTTTTTCTCTTGTACCTGCTCGCCTCAATTTTTTCCCTTTTCCGCGGACATTTTTTTCCCCGAATTTGGCTTTAGTCCCGGTTAAACGTGGGGTTAGGTTAGATGGTATTCAACCCGTAAAATTTTGTACGAACTTTCACACAAAACCCCCGTTTTTTCCCCGGAAATAATAGGGGGGAGCACTGGTCCCGGGGAAACCCCAAAAGTCCGGGAATCCCCAAAAAGTCCCCGGCCATTACTCACCCCCCCCCGTTTTATCCTACTCTAGATTTACTTGCCGGCAACCGCCAAAATCAGCTTTCCCCCCCCGGACTTTTACGTCACTTTGGGGTTTTTGTTTTTTGTGCTGCGGGAACCCCTTTGGGGAAAAACTATGGGGCCCTGGGGGATGTCCCAAAGAAACTATCCAGGCGCTGGAGTTGACCTGTTTTTTCCTCAGGGAAAGGGACCCGGGGAGGCGGAAAGACAGCGTGTTGCCGGGGGGGGGGGGTGTGTGTCTTGGAGAGTGAGTGTCGGGGTACCCCAAAAATTTTTACACAATTTCGACCGCTGAGCATGCTGAACATGGGGGGAGGGGCGGACACTGACCAGGTGTGACAGGAGAAAGCTCGGGCCGCCGGACAACTTTTCAATTTAAGGACGGGACCCAAAGGAAATTTGTCCGGGGGCCCGACATATCCCCGGACCTTGATTTTTACCCGGGAAATCCCAATCCGGGGGAAAAGGAGGTCCCGGGGAAAAAAGAGGGGTTTTGTGTTTCCGGGGTTTAAAAATATTTTTATCCTTTTATATTTTTATGTTTTTAAGAATGAGGTCACATTAAATCGGCGGAAAAGCCTCCCCAAAAATTTTGGGTTTTTCCCCAAAAAAAGGTTTTTTTTTTTTTTTTTTTGGTTTTTTTTTTTTAAAATTTTAAAGGTTTTTTAGGTTAGGGGTTAAATAGGTTTTTGGGATTTAGGTTATTTTATATATTTTTATGAAATTTTAAAATTCTTTTTTCGTCATCTACATAATTACTCCCCTACAAAACTTGTTTCCCAAAATAAATAAAACCCTACCTATGGGTTGTGTAGAAAATTATAGTCCAGTGTAAAAATTTACTGGGCATTTTATTACTTAAAACCCAGGGCCTTTGATGACCCACACATCCCCCGTGTTTATTTTTAGTTTTGGGGGGAAATTTCTAGAATTTGGGTTACTCCCCCCCCTTCCAAGGGGAAAAGCGACCCCAATCCCCTTCCCCCAAACAAATGTGGGGCCCTTTTGGGAAAAGGGCCCAGCTTTTTTGGGGAGGGAAAAATTACCCGCGTCGAACATACCTTTCTTTTTTGGGTTAAAGTAGGGAAGTCAAAAAATTCCCCCATATCTAAGGAAATGTAACCCAGATTTAGAAAAAAAATTTTTCCCAACCGAGCTAAACTAACAACCAAAACCCTTAAATTTTTTTACACAGGCAGAAATTTTTCCCTTTCACAAATTTGGGGAAAGTTTTTTCTGTTCCCCTCAATAGATTTTAAAAAAATATTCTCTCTATGAACTTCCGGTTTCAAAAAAAATCTTTCGGAGATATAAAAACTTTTTTAATAAGAAGGAGTGTATGAGAAAATGAAAAAATTTAAAATAACCTAACCCCACCTTTTTGACTCCCTTTTCTAACCTAAAACCCAACCTAACCATTCCCACCCGTTTTTTTTTTTTAAAAAAAAAAACCTTTCCCCCCAAAAAAAAAAAAAAAAAAATAAAGCCAAATCGGGATTTAAAAAAAAGGTCCGCGGCAAGGGGAAAAACAGGTGAAGGGAGGTCACCCAAAAGGGAAAAAGAGGGGTGACGGACGTAAACACTTTGGGGGGCTCTCACCCCTCTATAAACAATTGGGCATATCTCCAAAAAATAATGACTTGCGACGGAAGTCCCCTTTGAGAGAATATTTCCCCAGAAACGGTAAATTTTTAGTGTTTGCCCATACTCTCCCCCCCCCAAAAAAAAGTTTGGGGAAACCCGTGGGAATGCCCGGGTTTTTGGGGGGGGAAAAAATTTTGGGGTAAAAAAACAAGAATTTTTAAGGGGAGTTGTGTATGGGGGTAAAAAATTTTCTAGATTTAAGGGGAAAATTCCCTTTTATAACAGAAATTTTCCCCACCCAAAATTTAAACCCAAACCTTTGCCAAAAAGAAAACCCAAACCCAGGGGGGGGGCTTGATCCACCGATAAACCTTTAAACCTTTAAACCCAAAACTAAAACCCAAGTAACCTAACCATTCTAACCAAACCCAAAACCCAAAACTAAACCCAAACCCAACCAAATATAAAATAAACCAAAAAAAATATCCTCCTAGCGGGGGGGTGGGGGGTTTTTTCGGAAAAACTTGGGTCTAAATTTTGTAAAAAGGGTCGGGCAGGTTCACACCCTCTCGGGGCTCGGAAAAAATCCAATTAATTTTCCCTTTGATTAGGGGAATTTTTTTAAAACCCCTAAAATCAAAACTATGTGGTTGCCCATGTTTATTTTGTATCCCAGCCAAATTCCCAAATTCCCCCAGGGCCCCAAGCTTGTTTGTGGGAGAGGGGGAGTATGGGGAAAAAACTATAAAAATACCCTAGAATCCCAAAAAGGTAAATAGAAAAAACCCCACTTTCCCAAAATTTTGTAGGGAGTTTCGGGCCCAGTGTAAAAAATACCACCTAACTTTCCCAAACCCAACAAATGAAACCCCCAAAAGGGGGGCTCTGCCCCCCTCGACCCCCCCCATATCTAAAACCCAACCTCCCACGGGGTTTCCGGGGGTTTCGGGCACAAGTTGTTTCTACCCAGGGTTTTTTAGTAGTTTCCCTAAAAAACGTTTTGAGTTTTTTCGTGTAAACCGATGTAATTTGTAGCTAAAAGTAGTCAAGGGTTTAAAAATGAGCCCGGGGGTGTAACCCAAAAAGGGGCTATGGTTTCATATAAAACTACGCCAAAATTTTAAATGTACGAAATAATTATTTTACGAAAATGAATTCACCCCTTTCCCTCCCTATCCCCCGACCCCCCCGGTAACCTAACAAATTTTACCACACACTTTTATAATTACGTTTTAGAGGTATCTGAAGGAATTTGGGTTGAAGGTTTCATGGTAACCTCTCCACTAAAAAAGGGCAGGAAAGGACACTAGAATATTCCTGTACTTATACCGCCTTAGTGATCCTGGCGACGGGCGGGGCGTCCCCCCCCCAGGGCAACACGCTGTCATCCGCCTCACCTGTGCCTTCCTTTAAAAAGGCAGGTCAGCTGCCACGTCTGTTATAGCATCATAGGACATCATCAGGCTTACAGTGTTCCCCAAGAGATCCTCGCAGCACTATACAACCCAACATAAACTGGCCATGAAAAACTGAACTGACATACCTAGAAATGCCTTACGAAAAACAATTTAACTACTTACCAAACATCCCACTGATCGTGGAATAGAAAGGTTCATTGCAAGGGAAGGTGAGGGATGTGCATAGCAAGGGACTCGAAGGGAGGCGAAGGGCGGCAGATATTCCAGGTCAGCAGCCGTGTTGCCATGAGTGCCGTGAGTCTGGCTGGCCTCGCCACTATTATGCTTGCTGCTGCTATTGTTTAGGGCTGCGAGGATCCCTTGGGGAACACTATGAGCCCTGGTGATGTCCAATGAGGGCTATCACAGGCGTGGCAGCTGCCCTGTCTTGTGTCTTCCTCAGGAATCGCGGCACTATTCAAGTATTTAACCCAAAGCAAAACAAGCGAACAATTGACGTCTATGATGCGCAATACTCTGCTCTTCACAACTCTTATTTTATTTGTCATGCTTCCTTAATTAATACTATACTTATTTCAAGAACCAATTAAGAGAAAAAAAATTATTACTTACCGTATAATCCTTTGTCTTGCTCTGCACAGGGCACACTGCTTAGCCATGATAATGATGGATATTCTTTTCTCAGTATCTCTTTCTTCTCTGCAGCATGTCTAACCAAACCAAATCACATTTGCGCCAAATATTTATTTTAGCTTCATCAGTTTTCAACTGAAGTAAATGTGGTAGGCTACTTGGCAATATTTCGGAGGAGAAATGCCAAGCGTCGCAATATGAATAAATGCTTTCAAAGAACCGTCGTTTTAAGACTTATAATATATTATCATGATCATTAGTGCATTGGTACAGAATCAGTGTTGTATTCCAAATATTTCACAAGGAGTAAATCTTTGATAAACAGAAGTAAGAATAGCCCGTGAACACGATGAAAGGCATTGACTAACCATTAGTCAATGCCTTTCTGACGAAGGTTTTGACTAACTTACGTTTTGTGTGCACCATCCCTCCCCAAGTTTATAGGACAAGTAATTAGTAAGTAAGTTAGTAAGTAAGTAGCAAGTAAGTTAGGAATTTTCCTTGTGGCTGGAGCCTCCTAAGAATGTATATATTTATCAAACATCCAATCTCATCAACAGGCCTGTCACAGTGCCTTAATTAATAGGAAGACTAACCATTTTGAATATGAATATCTATATCCCAAAAATGTGGAAAGTTTTGAGGAAATATGCTTTGAAAAATATGTTCATATTTCTCTGAACGTTCTTGTAATTATCTATCTAGCCTTCCAAAACATTTGATAGTCGCACTGAGCGTTAATAGATAATATGAAATTTATCATGGGATTCAAAGATGTTTCAGCAAGAATGCAAAAGTAAGGTGTAGCCTATATAATCCGCATTATAGTCCTGCATAAGGTGTCACCACAAAATGATTCAGGCTATCTCACAGTGATACGGGTGTTATTCTGCAATAATACTGCACAATGAGTTTGTAGGAGAAGGATATCTCCGTAAGGTGTAAGCAGGGATGTTGAAAGACTTCACTGCTTGTGGAGTTTATTTAATACAAGGGTATGGTATCGCGTCGTGAGAGCCTCGGTGGGGGAACGACTTGTCGCTGTGGTTCCTTGGTATGCTCTGGTGACCTGTGGGGTGCCTGCCCGTTTGGGCTGGCACCGTGCGGTGGCGGGAAGCATAGGCCTTCCTCTGTTCCCAAGAGGCCCCTTGTCTGGGTAGACGCTAACTTAAGCCTAACATCTAGTTACAATAATAATAATCCTACAAGTTGTATGAGTAATAACCCTTTTTATAGAAGACTAAAATTTATTGTATTTACTGACATGAAATGTATATATATGGGAATCTCGCTATACATACATATTGTAATACTTTATGAAATTCAATTCACAGTTGTTTTGTTAAACTCTATGAATGTCTCTAATGTGGGTCATTGTCAGAGGTAGCCATATGGTTTTGTAAGTCTTTGCTTTAAAGATCACATAGGAACCCTAGTTTTAGATGAAAATGGGATATAGCTAACTCTTATAGCCATGTTTTATTATTATTTATCAAGATACATTGTCTCAAATTGAGCTATAGTGTATCAAATGTACCCTCGTGGTAAACTATTGTCATAGCCTAATGCTGTTAGAACAGAAGTGACGTGGCAGCAGTCCTTCAGATCAAGTTGAAACAAGTGAGATTGCCCCTACTTACACCAGATATGCTTTACTTCAAAGGAAAGTATGGATGGTCTGAAGATAATATTGGAAGATCTTGGAGATGTAAATCAGTCATCCAAAAAAAAAACGAATTACTGAGTGAGGTAAGTGTACTGGAATTATTTTTGGTTAGGTACTATTTGCTAGAAGACATGGCATGACTATTTCAGATGGATGACCGCTTTTCCAATATGTTAATGTAGTTGAAGGTCTGGGTTTCCTACAAATTGAATATACATTAGTTTATGCTAGGACTGGATCACTTGTTATTTATGTTGTACTTGTAAATAATCCATGAATTTTAGTATTAGTAATTTTTTTACCTTATATTTACCTCAATATCCTTGCCTATATCTGATTTTTAGCTCAATTGCTAATATAACCTTCCCATTTCCCTGTCCTATCGCTCCAGTACCGTCTCGGAACCCACCTAAGCGGAGGTGCTTCTGGCATTTCAACTCAGCTAAGTGGGAAGACCTAAGGCAGTACTACTCTGATTTTCCATGGAAAGATTACTTGTTCCATGTCAAAGACCCATCTCTTTGTGCAGAGCGCATAAACGAGGACATAGTCTTTGGCATGGAGGCGTACATTCCACACACTTTCTCTAATTCTAAAGCCCGTCAACCTTGGTTTAACTCTGCTTGTTCTCATGCTGTCCGGGATAGAGAGGTGGCTCACAAACGGTACCGTAAGCATCCATTTCCTGAAACTCATGCCCTTTATATTTCTGCCCGTAATCATGCCAAATCTTTACTTCAGCTTACCAAAAACTCTTTCATTCATAGAAAATGTCAAAATCTTTCTGAATCAAATTCCTCTCGTGACTTCTGGCATCTACCTAATAACATCTCTAACAAATTTTCTTCTTCATCTTTCCCTCCTATGCTTCACCCAGATGGCTCCACAGCTGTCTCATCTACTTCTAAAGCTGAACTCTTCGTTCAAACTTTTGCTAAAAATTCCACTCTGGTTGATGAAGGGCTTGTTCCTCCTTCTCCTCCACCTTCTGACTATATTATGCCCGTCATTAAGATCCTTCGGAATGATGTTTTCTTTGCCCTTTCTGGCCTAGATCCTCAGAAGGCTTACAGTCCTGACAGAGTCTCTCCTATTGTTCTCAAAAACTGTGCTTCTGTGCTTGCACCTTGCCTGGTCAAACTTTTCCGTCTTTGTCTATCTACTTCCACCTTTCCTTCTTGATGGAAGTTTGCTCACATCCAACCTGTTCCTAAGAAGGGTGACCGTTC
>JACEEZ010021999.1:120000-127500 GCA_016584305.1 Chionoecetes opilio
TCTATATTTCACTTTTCATTGGACCTACGGCGTACCCGAATATATATATACACTACACAGGCAAATAGTATATGTCCTTGAGTATACACAAAATTGCATTATCATGGTTGTCTAATCTGTAGAAATATTACAGATATTGGCCTGGTCCTTGCCCTCCAATTTCTACCATCCATTTTCAAGGAGGATGAATCAATTCTAGTGGTTGAATCTGTTGAAGTTAGTTAGTTATGAACTATTGAATGTTTCTTTTTTTCCATTGTCATAGTGCTGCTTTTGTGATTAACATTTGCCTTTTTTCTTTTAACTACATTATTATACTTTCAGAACATAAAATCACCTTCAACTGTTTTGGTTATAAAAGGGAAGGAATACCAAGTTATAGTTACCAAGTTAGGAGGGAGGCGGTAGTAGAGTGGTTAGCGTCTCCGACTGGCGTTTTCGGTGACCCGAGTTCGATCCCCGACGTAAACCAAAACCTTTCTGCATCGTCGACTGGCATAAGAACACCCACATGCCCTGCCCATTAACTCTACCTTCGATTGTGNTTTTTTTGGGTTTCTTTTTTTTTTTCATTTTTTTTTTTTAATAGTGCTGCTTTTTGAAAAACTTTTGCCTTTTTTCTTTAACTACATTATTATACTTTCAGAACATAAAATCCCTTCAACTGTTTTGGTTTAAAAGGGGGAAAGGGAAAACCCCAAGTTATAGTTCCCAAAAGTTGGAGGGAGGCGGTATAGAGTGGTTGCGCCCTCCGCGGCGTTTTGGGGTGACCCGGTTCGACCCCCCCGACGAAAACCAAAAACCTTTCTGCATCGTCGACGGGCATAAAAACACCCACATGCCCGCCCATTAACTCACCTTCGATTGTGAGTGCATGGGAGGACACAGGGGGGGCATGAGCTCTAATCACAGGCGTCACTATAAAAAACCTGCCGCGCCCCCATGTGCGAGGACCAACCCACACACCCCTCAAGTAAACCCTCCAGACCCTACCCCCCGTGCTCGGGGTCCCACTGCCTACGGCCTATAGGCACTAATAAAAAAAAGAAGAAGTATTTGCCACAGGTAAGGGCCCAACGCATCCCAAAAGAGAGTAGAACAAGTCAAATTTTCAGTATATCTTTCTGTGACTTGCTTGGCCGACAATTTATTTTTCTGAATATACATAGTGTGTTGGGAGGGGATGTGGTGGCCCCCCAAAGGGTGGGGTCTTAGTCCGGCCGCTAAGGACCAGATTTAAAGAGGAGGGGGACATGCCGGAAAAAAGCACCAAATTTTGTTCGGCATTCTACGGGGTCCTACTTGATTTTGAGAGGGGGACAAACGACCAATTACTCAGAACCTCTATGCCTTTTTTTGTGATAACGGCTAATTTTCACTTAGAAAAAATTTTGATAAAATAAAGATTCCCCTTTTTAAAGGGCAAAAAGAAATATTCCGTATATGCAATACATCCAAGTTTTTTATTTTTTTCATCCCTTCTTATACCCCAAGATAAAACTTTTCAAATTTTACCAGGACAACCTTTCTATTACAAGGGAAATTTAGGCTTACTGTATGCCATAAATTATTTACGTAATTCTTAGTTAAGGACAAAAATGTCTGCTAATGTTTTTTTTTTGTGTGTTGCAGATTTTGAAGACCCCAGCCTCATCTGTGAGGGATTGTCCGTGGCAGTCTGCCAGAAAAAAACCCTGACCCACTTCGTTTCCCCTTAAATCACATGGAGCGGAAAAGCGGCGCCAGCTGTCTATGGATCTTTCCCCTGGAGAAAGTGACTCAGTTCGAGAACTCAACGCTCTCCAGTGCCTTTTGCTTTTGGGTGCTCCACAGAGGGTGAGTTGATCAGGAATCATGCCTGGCAAAAACATTCACGCCCAAATTAAACACAAAAGAAACTGGAAAGGGCAAGAATCGGGGGGAAAAGCACTCCTGCTCCAGAAGCCCCGTCCGTCGCCACGCAAATGTTTTTTTCGAAAGACCACTGCAATTTTGCCCAAAAAAGAGGGATCCTGCATGAGTTAAAAACCCTAGGGCAGATGAAAATGTTAGGTCAAGGCCCGAGATTTTTGGATTAGTTTTGTTCCAGGATTAAGGGTGTGGTGCCCTCTTGCACTGGAGGAAAGTACCATTTTGCTTGCTTGGTGGCTGCGGAATCGTCACCGGTCCCTGATCGGGAAACAGGGAAACCAAGGAGCCAGAAAACCAGACAAAAAAGCCCGAGCAAGAGTTTTCGGGCTGGTCACTTACTGGAAAAATAAGTGGAAAAGGCACTTTCTCTTCAAGTTTGCTTCCTAGGGGCATCTCTACGAAAGTCGTCTTGCTGATTTTGGGCATCAGGAGTAAGTCAACAAAGTTCGCTTTAAAAGCAAATCCTGAAGCACTTTCCATATTACAAGAGCAAAGTGAGGAAAAAATTCTATTTTTGTTTTTAAAAAAAGGCGCAAAAAATGCTGAACGGGCCAGGGAGACTGTATAAGGGATGCACAAATTTTTGCAAAAGTCCGGATTGGGAGAGGCATCTTTGTTCCTGTGGTTTCAACTTCAGTGGCCTTTCCCCGACTGCCAGAAGAATCTTTTCCCACCCAACCTCAAGGTAGGTGACCATGCTGTAAAGGACTGACTGAAAGATCGACTCACAGATTCCCAGGCTGTTTCACTGCCTCACAGATCACTCTTAAACTGAAAAAAGAGAGCCAAAAGAGACAAGAAAATACCAAGCAGTCGATACGACTTTGGTTGGGAAATGAGCCCCCCCTCCCATTACTTTGGCCCTGCCCCTCCACCGCAACTAGGTCAAAAAAATTTGTTACCCAATGCATGATTGGGCCGAGTTCATTATGACCGGGTGCTCCACCTAAAAAATCACCTGGCTATGTGTGTGTGGGGACATGAAGAGAAAGGGAGTTGTGTCCCCATCCGTTGCGCTTTCAGCTCTTCACTGTGGGGGCCCTTTGAAAATTTTGACCAAAACCCCTAAAGACAACACCCGATCATTCCATGGGACAGGATCACCCTGTTCCAGTTTCCTACCAGTTAAAACTCCCCAATCCCAAGTAAAAAACACCTACCCCTTTAAAAAAACACCACCCAGGACCATAGCTGCCTAAAAATTTCACCCTGTTCCACTGTGGCCTTCGAAGGAAAGCGTGGCGTCCCAGGACTTCGTATGACATCCACCCACATGAACACCTTGACAAGGCCCGCGACAAAGAGAAAAAGTGGCTGGAACATGCCATTTTGCTCATGGGAAAGGAAAAGGTTGGTCGGGGGAATGCTGTTGCCTGGTCTCCCTACCCGCCTCCTGTGAAGAGAGCCCGTTGATTCAGCCGAAAACCTCATTTCCCCGCTTTTTCAGTGAAAAGGGCTGCCACGGCAATGGCAAACAGGGATGAATTTTCTGCTAAAGCCATACAGTTTCTGAACCTGGGAAACTTCCTGTCATTGCCTTAGATGCTCCGCGGTATGCACGGGCCGTTGTTCAGTGGCCGGGCCCGCACACCATGGGAAGACCATACGGGGTATGTTTGGAGGCTCCATGTTGAATGGCTTTTGGAAACACGGGGGACTCTTGGGGGCATCGGGTGGACACCCGATTAACTAAAGCAGGCATTGCATGTCTGGCACTGCGAACTTTTTTCCTGGGCCTCAGACCTCCGAAGACCAGACAGCCCCCCAAGTCAGTGCTCTCGCACTGGAAAAGATGCGCGGGATGCTCACCAAGGGCATTGGTGAAAAACCACAATGATAAAGGGTTTTTTGAGGCTGGAGACGGGACATGGTGCCAGGGCCCAAAAATTTCCATTAGGGGGATACCACCTGCGGCGGGAAAAATTCTTGGCCTGATCTTTGTACTGCACAAAGACAAGATTTCCCCTTATCGTTGAGACCTAAAGCTCTTGTCCTGTTCTGCTCTGGACCACCAGAACTTCCCCCGGGGGCTCCCGGGGGATATCAGGGACATGGAGGTCTGCCCCCAGCAGTTCAACACCAATTCGAAGTCAAAGGGAACTGGGCGTTTTTGAAAAAAGCCAAGAGGTTTCCACTATACCCTTGACCAAACCCCCCGACAAAACAAAGACTTGTGAAAGGGGAAGGGGACAGTGGCCTTTCCAGAACCCAGTTGCCTTCAGGGGTGGGGGGTTGCGGGACCGGAGCGGCGCGACCCTGGCAGATTCGGGGAGCAGATGCCCACACCCCAAATATGACCTACCATCACGAGGAGGGCTATCTACCCAAAGACTATCCAAAGCAAACTGTGGGGCCTTATCCAGGTCATCGTGAGAGGGAAAACCCCTTCAAGGTGACACCCCAGAACTCCTGGCACTTTACACACGGGAATTTTCATCGCCATCCTGTTGTCAACACATCCCCAGTAAGGCCTTTGGCAAGAGGCAGTATGAGACATACAAGAATCAGTGTTGACAGATCTACACCTCCCTCCCCCCACCCAATTAAAAAAAACAAATTTCCCCTGTTCAGATCGCCAACACCAAAGACAAAAGTAACAGGTCGGACAAATGTCATTGAAGGGGGAGTGGCCCTCTTTTCCCCCTCTCTACATAGTCACACACACCGTGATGGGGACCTGGCACCCCTTTTTCAACTGAGATCACCCATACCCTCCTTCTTTGGTGAAAGGGGGAAACTGCGACAAGGGAGAAGTCCGACTCACCAACATCTGGCCCGAAAACGCGAAGAAACCCCCTGGTTTTGTGTTAGAGTGCTCGATGGTTGCTGTGGGACACCTCCTCCCCGTATGGCACCTAATTTGACGTTTGCAAATGAGTTTTGTTCCCACATCAGGCAAAATGGAAAACCCCTATGGAAATAATGTGGTATGGGGCAGGTAACCCGGCAACAGTATCAAGAAACAACCCGAGAGAAAGGGGGAAAGGTGTACGAAGGGAAATGGAGGCCAACCAAAGGGCCCGGCAATTGGCCCCATTTTCCCGCTGACCCCACAAACGGTAGAACTCTTCCCTTCCTATCAAGAATTGTATCCCTACCTTCCCCCGGGAAACAGGTCTTTTACTCTGGAGCCCCTGTAGTTGCAGTGGCACTGACCCTCGATGCCGCCATGTGACCCGAAGAGGCAACACAAAATTTTGGGCCTCTACAAGATGCCCCAAAAGAGGGACCCACATGCTTGGTACGCACCTGGTACGACGTTCTTGTCATCCCCATCGGGAAGTATCACTTTTTAGCCCCAATATCCTCGGGGACACTGGGTCGCCTCGGCAGTGGGAAGAAAAATTCCCTTTTCCCACACACAATGCCCTCTGTGTACTTGGGCAAGAGAATCCCACGCTACCCGGTTCCCATTCACAGGGGGTGATACGATTTTCTTTTTTTTTAAAGGGGAAAAAAATCGGTTTGGGAAGCATGGGGGCCTATACCGAAGTCACAAGCCCTTTAACTTCATCGTAAAACCACATGCACAAATCACCGTGGGTTGCCCGGATTCCCGAGCTGGAACGTTTTTACGTCGTTTTTTAGACAAACCACCCTCTGGTGTCGGGGAATGAAACAAGAAAGGAAAAGTTCTGCCAGAAAAAAAGAACGATGGAGAACATTCCCCCCAAATCAACAGGGCCCCCCTGCAGCCACCAACGTGCAGTGTACCCGGCTGGGATCTGGACAAACCCGTCACCAGGCCCAACAAAAACACCAATGCTGAAGGGTGCGTTTTGGGCATGGATGCAGAACAAAGTCCTGGGGTTTCCCGTCTGGAGTCGCAGCCTGCGCAGCAAAGGGTGAAGTGAACTTGTGAATGTGCCTGCAAAAGTGCTGCAGGTTGTGGGGGGGTTTCATGCAAAGAAAGCCCTGGAAATGCCCGAATGTGCACTGCAAAGTGAGAAGTAACACATAATTTTCAATTTGAAACATACCTGCTTGTTTAAAGGTGCTTAAAAAGACATGGGATTCCGCGCTGTACAGGAACTATTGCTGTATAATGAGTTAATGAAAACTTTTTTTCATAAAGCACCGTCAGTAATTAACCACTGTCATTTTGAATTGCAAGGGTAGTTTTAAATTTTTTTCTGCTAATAAATACATGGCTTTCGCGATGTCCCAGGGGATTTAAAGTCGAATAAAAATTGAAAATTTTTTTTTTTTTGACAGCCATTTTGGAATTTTTGTTTGGAGTTATTAAATAAAATTTAAAAAAGATAACTTGAAAACCAATAAAATTATCCTTAAATTCTTTTAAAAAAACCCTTTCCCCCAATTTCCAATGCGGAAATGTCAAAATAAAAAAGAAACGTTCCTTTTAGCCATCTAGTGATGGGGTCATTTTTCCCCCCCCCCTCAAAAACATAGTAGGAGCCTGGTTTGAGTGCCTGCAAAATTTTGGTTTCTTTTATCCGCATGTCCCCCCTCTTTCACTAAGCTGCCCCGGGCTATCTGTATTAGAAGCCCAAACCCCGTAGTCCCCGTTCCCCCGCAGTCTGTTATTCGTTGAATCCCCTTGTTTACCAACAAAAAATGCGAACTGCTGATCGCGTTGGCGAATATTTACTAACAAATTGTTGATCAAAAAAGGCATTCGCGGGGTTTCCCACGCA
The DNA here is from genome assembly GCA_016584305.1 of Chionoecetes opilio. Taxonomy (NCBI): domain Eukaryota; kingdom Metazoa; phylum Arthropoda; class Malacostraca; order Decapoda; family Majidae; genus Chionoecetes; species Chionoecetes opilio. The sequence goes on from JACEEZ010021999.1 coordinate 126,570, forward strand.
AAACCCCTCTTTCTTTATAAAAAAAGGGAAAACACGAACCTGCGCATTCGCGGAGGGGAAAACCAAAAAAGTTTAAAAAACACCAGGGGTTTCCACAAAAACTGGAGATTTTACAGGGGAAAAAAAGATGCCATCAAAAAGGTTTTTTTTTCCGAAATCGGGTATAAGGGAAAAGTTTTTTCCTTCTTTTTGTTTTTGTAGGAAATTCAGGGCAAAGGGAAAAATTTCCTTTTTTTCGTCTCTTAAATCCCAATTTTCCAAGCAGCAAGGGATTTCCAAAAGTAAATTTTGTAATATTGTGCGGAGCTTCTCATGGGGAAAAAACTGCTTAAATGCAATGAAAAATAAAAATTGTTCGAAACCCCCCAAAACAAAAGTGTCTGAGCGCGCCACTCACCCATACCACCACCCCCAACACCACCCCCACACCCCCCCCTACACCACCACACCACCACCACACCACCACACCACCACCATCACCACCACCACCACACCACCACCACCACCACCACCACTGCACCACCACCACCACCTCACCACACACACCACCACACCCCACACACCCACCACCACCACACCCTACCACCACCACCACAACCACCACCACCACACCACCCACCACCACACACCACACACCACCACCACCACCACCACCACCACCACACCACACACCACCACACACCACACCACACCACACCACCACCACCACCACCACCACCACACACCACCACCACCACCCACCACACCACACCACCACACCACCACACACCACCACCCACCACCACCACCACACCACCCCACCACCACCACACCCACCACCACCACCACCACACACCACCACCCACCACCAACACCACCACCACCACCACCACCACCACCACCACACCACCACCACCACACCACCACACCACCACCACCCACCACCACCACC
>JACEEZ010021999.1:132500-155000 GCA_016584305.1 Chionoecetes opilio
AGAGAGAGAGAGAGAGAGAGAGAGAGAGAGAGAGAGAGAGAGAGAGAGAGAGAGAGAGAGAGAGAGAGAGAGAGAGAGAGAGAGGAGAGAGAGAGAGAGAGAGAAGAGAGAGAGAGAGAGAGAGAGAGGAGAGAGAGAGAGAGAGAGAGAATGAAAGAAAAAAAGAAAGGGGATCTAATTTGAAAAAAAACGATGGATGTGTACCAAAGAGTCAACCAATCAATCATTGGGGGCATACGCCGGGGGGCACGTCGCCTCGCCCACCCAACGACGCCACTCCCGGGGTCACCACGCGCGAGTCCCTATGCAGGCTCCTTTCCCATACCAAGCAGCTCTCGACAAGCAACATCAACTTGCCCCAGCCACGAGACTTGTGGGCGCCCCCTTGTCCTCCTCCACGTCGGATACTCTCTTACAGATACAACCCGATGGGAAGTATCAGTTTCAGGGTAGGTTGCCACATGCCCATATAGCCGAAGTTGACGATGCCGGACTATGCAGGTAATAGGCCTCGATTCAGTCTCACGGTGCAATCGCTGATTTGATACGTAATCATCCCAGCGATACACTATGATTCTACGAAGACACTTATTACCAAAGCCATCGATTAGTCTCTTCAAGTCGCTATTTAGTGTCCATGTCTCATAACCATAGAGTAAGACAAGGATCACAAGCGACTTGAAGATCCGGATCTTTGTCCTCCTGCACAGGTACCGACATCGCCAAATACTGCTGCTGAGCGAGTCCATAATACCGTGGGGCCCGTGGGCTATGCCAATCCGCCGTAAGACTTCTTGACGTTACCCGCCGTCATTATGGATTGCGCTACCAAGGTATGTAAAACTTTCCAAGATCTCAATGTCCTCGCCGCACGTATGAACCGACTGTACTGTTCCCTCTAGTAAGCCTCCAAACACCTGGACCTTGGTCTTAAGCCAGGAGACCTGAAGTCCCAAAGGCTTTGCCTCCTCGTGCAGCGCCTCGAGAGCCATCACCAGGACTTCCAGCGACTCAGCAAAGATTACTGCATCATCGGCAAAAACAAGATCAGTGATCTTGGTGTTATCGAGGGATGCTCCACAATCACTTTGATCTACAACTTTGCCCAATACCCAGTCCATACAAGTGTTGAAAAGTTATTGGGCAAGGACGAACCCTTGCCGAACTCTTGTACAGGGTGGGCCACAAAAGGTGGAACCCATTCAATTGACAATAATTAATTAATGAGACAAGGTACACTAAAAATTACTTTATTACCTGATAGGTGACACAATAACAATAAATGAAAGGCAAGGGGCGAAGTCTCTGCCACAAGAGGTAAATTTATTTCAATACATGCTCCAAATGACCACCGTCTTGTCTCACGCACTCCTGGATCCGGAGAGCGAAGTTGTGTATCACTCTGATACACTCTTCCTTTTTGATGGCTTTAATCTTGTTGGTGATGGCCTGCTTCAATTCAGCAATGGATTGAGGACGATTCTCGTAGACATGGTCCTTCATGAACCCCGACAGATAAAAATCTAGGGGGTTTAAATCTGGTGAATGCGGGGCCCTCTCGGGTTCGCGACGCATGCTGATCAGTCGGTCAGGGAATCTCTCGTCCAGCCACTCCATCGTGATGTTTGCTGTATGTGGAGTTGCTCCATCTTGTTGGAACCATTGCTCATCCCTGTTCACACCACGGCGAGTTCCAAGTCCCATCTAGAACGTGTTAAGCACCACAATGTAGCGTTTTTTTGTGACCATGACTGTATTGTTATCGTTGTCCTCAAACCAGAATGGCCCGATTATGCCGTACTTCGATATGGCCACCAAGGCTGTGCATTTGACTGAGTGCAAGGTCCTCTGAAGCACTTCATCTGGGGACTGTGTGCCCCAAAACACATTGTTCTGCCTGTTGATATGGCCAGGAAGCAGAAAGTGGGCCTCGTCACTAAACCAAACATTGTCGAGAAAGTCGGGAGCTTCTTTAATCTTCTCAACAAATATCACAACACGTTTGCGCATGTCAGCTGCTGTGAGTTGATGTTTGATCTGGATTATGTATGGGTAAAGCTGAAGGTCCTTGAGCAAGATTCTTCGCAAAGTGGAACGGGGAATTCATAGCTCTTGGCTGCGCCTTCGAGTGGACGTCTTTGGGCTCCTTCCGACTGAATCTCTCACAACATTAAAATTTTCTTGATTTCTCGCAGTCACCTTCGCGCCATTAATAGATCTGAGACTCTTGTTGAGGTTGTTAACTGTTCCCTTGGCCTTAAACTTGTTCACCCACCGAAAGATTTGACTCTTTTGTGGAGAGTTGTTGAAGTTAGACTTCCTGCGGTATTTTGCATGCACCATTTTGAACGATTTTGTCTCAAAATAGGTAGTGACACAGAACGTTTTTGCTCAGTTGTCCAAGACATTTCTCACTCTATTTCTAATTGTTATTGTCTCCTTAGTCCAAATCTGAAACAGAAGAACAAAATCATAAATTTTAACAGATTTATCAACCGATACGTGGGTTCCACCTTTTGTGGCCCACACTATATTAACAGGAAAGAAGCTGGATACACCTCCCCCACACTTCACAGCACTCTCAGTCCCAGAATACATAGTCCAAGAGTTTTAGCTAAAAACCGGAAATCTTGACGACCAAGCTGAAATTTTCAGGGTAGGTCCCAAAAATTGTTTATAATCACATACTAAAAGTCCTCAAAAATTCAACTGGTGCTTTTCTCAAAATTCAAGATAGCGTCCAAAATGGCCGCTGTTTCAATATTTCTGAATATCTTCGCTTCTACACAGGTTAAAAACACGAACAAAGTGTCTGAATATATGTTTTAAGGTACTGGGAACGCAATATATTATTTGCAGGTTACACACACTGACAATATTTAATATAATACCCAAATCAGAATGCAAACTTTGCTGAAACTACCGTATTTTCTACAGCTTTGCTTCCAAGCAGGATATCAAAAACAAATGAAAGTCATACATAACTAATTTTGATTTGTTCTCATCTTTATATTGTGCACACAACAAATAAGTGGTGCACACTTGGTATTACATTGTTTCAGTAGTCTTGGAATCCATCATCCAGTGTTGTGTCTTCAGCACTCATGTTCATGGCATTGACTCGAAGTCATCATCGTTGACATCTAACATCGGTGCTGTGTTGGTGCAATTTTGTCCGCTACATTTCCTCCACATCGAAGTACAATAAAACCCAAGTTTTGTGTAGCTACAAGTCATGGTGTTGCACCCATCATGTTTACATCCCATGACACCATGTTAAGTAAGGTGTCGGGTGCAAATACATGTTTTTATGGGCACAAGAACTCCATCTTGTGACTGCCATCCCCATTCTGTTGGAGGTAGACTATTGCCCATCCATTCTTGAACAGTATGATACGTGCAGTATAAATGTTGCCTTGCAGCAGCGCTCGTTGGAGGTAAGCTCACTAGTTAAAATTATGAACTCACGGAACTTTGACCTATGTCCTGTTTGTACGCGATGTGTCCAAATTCATCTAGGGACATCTAAGGGTTTCAATAACCCTTTTCACGTCATCAAGGGTGCTTCCTTGGTTGGTAAAGGTATCCAGCATGTCGTATTCGCGCTTCGTGTGGACCATGTTATTGGCCTTACACTTGTCCTGCCAATAGATTGCAGCAACCGTATCACAACCATTCACAGCATGAAGGAAGAGGAGAAAGAGGAGGTGGTGTCTGGTATCTCCCCCAGGAGACCTGAAGTCCCAAAGGCTTTGCCTCCTCGTGCAGCGCCTCGAGAGCCATCACCAGGACTTCCAGCGACTCAGCAAAGATTACTGCATCATCGGCAAAAACAAGATCAGTGATCTTGGTGTTATCGAGGGATGCTCCACAATCACTTTGATCTACAACTTTGCCCAATACCCAGTCCATACAAGTGTTGAAAAGTTATTGGGCAAGGACGAACCCTTGCCGAACTCTTGTACAGGGTGGGCCACAAAAGGTGGAACCCATTCAATTGACAATAATTAATTAATGAGACAAGGTACACTAAAAATTACTTTATTACCTGATAGGTGACACAATAACAATAAATGAAAGGCAAGGGGCGAAGTCTCTGCCACAAGAGGTAAATTTATTTCAATACATGCTCCAAATGACCACCGTCTTGTCTCACGCACTCCTGGATCCGGAGAGCGAAGTTGTGTATCACTCTGATACACTCTTCCTTTTTGAATTTTAGAATTTCCTGAATGTTGAAGGCCGTTACAGGATTGAAAGAACATAGCATGAAGATATATGCAAAGCTGGGCACTAAATACATTGAATGTATTTAAATACTAAACACTGAATACATGGGAGAAATTTATTCAAATACTAAATACTAAATACATTTTACGAATGTATTTAAATACTAATACGAAATACATCAATTGTATTTAAATTCATTTGTAAATACATTTTAAATACATACAAATTTTAACATGCCCGAAAAAAAATGGATTTCCTTAGGATTTTCTTAGATTTTGGGTTTCCTTAGAAATTTCCTTCACAGGCCAAAATTTCCTTGAAATCAGGACATTTCCTTGCCAGTGGTAGCACTGGTTCACTATAACATCAGGGCTGCCAAATAGTTGGGCGGGTTTATGGCCAAATTAACTGTGAAAAAAGTATTTACATTTTTATATTATGATTATTTAAATACAATGTATTTAAATACCGTATTTAAATACATGACAACCAATATTGATACATTTCATAAATACATGTTGATACATTTTAATAAATATATTTCCAAATACACAAATATATTTAAATACGTATTTAAATACAAATGTATTTAAATACTGCCCAGCTCTGGATATATGTAGTAGTGCTAGCTCGGGACACTAGCATGACGCGTAGATCCGTGTCTGTGCCAACATTACCAACTGGCCGGTTCTTCGACTCGGCGATACATACACATATATGCCAGACAATCGCATTTTTCATCAAAGACTTTGTAACAGTCTCTTCTTATTGTTACTGTTTCCTATGAATGATGTAGTCGTTGTAGTGGTTGGCGTGTCATCTTCGGACATGATATCACTAGCAGTGCACTTCTGAGCTCTCCATCTATGTACAGCTATCTTTGTTGAAGTCGGATTTTCATACCTATCAAACACCACAGTCGACTCAGCTCCATAATGCTTGAAGAAGTAAGCAATGTAGGCCTGGCATACATCAGCATAGGTGGACTACTGAGGCCAAACAACTGAGTGAAGAAGGTGACCACCATCCAAGACGTACAAGACAATTATCTGGCAGGCTGTATGGCTGGGTGAGTGACTTCAACACGAGACTCAAGGAACACTCCACTGGATTCCGCATGACACATTGTTTAGGACACATGTGATTCTGTTGAACAGTAGAGTTAGATTAACTTCTGCCTGCTGTCCCCTGACTTTTACCAACTTCTCCTTTGCTCCGATTGTCGTCACTTTGGGTTAAATTCAAGAATGCTTGTCAAATCCCGGCAGGTCGAGATTCCCGACCGTCGTATCTCCACCGGTGGGTTAGTCAATAAATGCCCGGCCAGTGGAGTTTCGGGTAGTCGTACCAACACAAGCGAGTCCAAGGCGGCATCAGTATTTTGACTGTTTTACACCTATCTAATTCCTTTTACTAGCTTCATTAATCATTTATGCCATTAAAATAATAGCTTTGTTAGTGTTCGCCACTTATCTGAGGCGTTGATGTAGAAAAAATGGGCCTGAGTGATGCTTGTGAGTACATTTGAACCAGTGTGAGTACATTTGTGGCCAGTCGCCACAAAGCAATATGGCAGACCACCTCCACCACCGCCGCTCTCCCTCGTCACCACTTATCACAACAATATAAGGCCTCCTGCACCTCATATTACCTTAATCATGACACGTGTGCATTCACAGTGTATGTATGTCACTCTCAGTTATGTTGAAAACTCGCCTGTTATGGTTTGGGAAGAAATATGATGGAATAAGAAGGACAGAGGACAAGGCATGGACAACGCAACCAATGGAGCAACGCAACCAGTGAAACGCAACGGTTGGAGTGTTTTCAAATGATTCTTGCTTGCCGCTGCGCGGTGCAACGGGTCGAGAAAATTTCTTGCATATGGGCCTTTGTCATTACGGCGTAGTGTTATGTCTGTGAACTTCTTTCCTGGCATTTCTGATGTTAGTTTCTGGCCGATTTCCACCGCATTATCTCTGTTTACGGATGCATCTACAACAACTCCAGTAGACAGAGACACCAGTCGATCAGGTTGATAGCCAGCAAACGGTGGGTGTATTTGCAGCCATCCGATAAAAAACATGGCGGTCCGCGTTATCCCTTGACTGGACATTTTGCCGCATATCTTTGTGTTGTTCTGATGTACCAGTGTGAACTCCTGTAAGCTGCTCCAGTCTATCACAGATAGAAACGCAGCAGGGTAAGGCATGCACCCATGTAGCCAGTGTGCTCTCTGTAATTCCGCGACCATGGGTCATACCTCCCGACACTTCGAAGTTTTTCATAAAAAAACTGCTCTATTGTTTGATCAGAGAAATGTCCACTCCAGAATGAATCCTGATGGCGAATGGTGAAGTATCCTTCTCCGTAAACAGAGTGTACTCTTCTGTAGGCATTGTTTCCTCCAGACTTTCCATCTGTTGGCAATGCAACCTGGCAGACTTGGCGTAGTGAAGATGTCCTGCAGCATAAAAATGTGGAACCATCTCCCTTACACAGCTGAGATGAAGCTTCCAGTCCATTGTCCTCTCAGCACGAATGAATCGTTGTAGAAGAGCCACTTGTCTGATATACTGCACCCACAACTATCCGGTTCTGCTTTGACTTGCAGCATGGTCTAGGAGTTGTGAAATAGTATGGCTCAACTGCTTGATATATCTATCCTCAGCTACATCAGCAGCATTTCTGTCATGGTTTAGAAATGCCCTGTGCAGGTTCTCTAACTGGCTTTTGTCTACGCCATCCAAGGTGCCAGTTCTATCCATCAAGACACTAATGAGAGCTAATGAGATGAGAAAATGAGCACGTAGAGCGCGACTGAAGGAATGGCCAGATAGCATATACATCACGGATCCCTTAGAATATACTGTCTCCCAAAGCTCTGCCAGTCCACTACCTGTCCTGATCTGACCCATGCTACCCAGATACGACATGAAAAAATTAAATCCACCAAGTCGAACAATAATCCCGTCAAGATCCTGTGAAGAAGATACAATCTCTGCAGCTTTGATGTACAAAGGCCGTCGAATATGACTGTACATATCCTCAAGCCATGCTTTTCACACTGCTTCTGTGCAAAGCAGAATGCAGTGTAAGGTAAAGATGGGAGCATACGCTAGGCTGCGCGTGGCATTTGGTGCTCATCTCCGTGGCATTAGCCCTTAGAGCCTGTGGTGGGTGAGGACCCGTTACCCCGGGACACAGGGCTAGTGTGACTCCCGGGTTACCACAGTTACCTTCCCCAGGTTACCCCAGGTACTCACTTATCAACCCCGAAAGGAAGAAAGAACAGCTGGGTAGGCTGGTCACCAACTTGCCCTGGCCCGAGATCTTTTAATCGAGATTTCTATCCTGGTCCTTTCATATTGGTCACCCTGCATGGCCACATTCATGAAGCCGCTCCATTAAGGCCAAGGTGACAGTTCCATGATACAGCTAATGGCCCAGATGTAGTCCAACGCAGTTGCTGAGCGCAGAGACCTAAGCGGCTGGTCAGGAATCATCAGGGGATGTACTACTACAGATTGTAGGCAGGCACAGCTGGCTTCATGTAAGTTTTTTGTTAAGGATGCTTCCAAAGGGTCCTGCTGATTCAGGAAATGATACTTTCACTTTGCGCTTGATTGGTGGGGTATCCGTAGTTCCAGGTGGAGTTACACAAGCAATACCACCGATACTATGGAAGGCATTGTGACCACTAAAAATAGCTACATACATTGAAATATGCATTGTCGAAAACAAACTGTATGAAACCATTCAAGTGATAAGATGGTTCACCTGTCATGTCATGAGGGCATGTTCAAACCTCTTGACCTCCTTGTAATCATCTGCAAAACTCAAAACTACTCAAGATGTTGATCAGCTCACGGGAAGCGTACTTGCAATGAATGTACTCAGCTATTGCTAGGAGGAGAGGTAAAATGGAGGTTCGCGGTCGGTTTGCTGAAATTATTGCATGGGCTATGACTGAACATTTTATTTGTGAGACTTTGTGATTCCCACCCTTGCCATCCACAACTTTGTTTTAGAAGCGTTTCAAAGAACTAGGTATCAGTGTCTCTGCATTGTTGGTTGTTTTAAGTGTTGTGAATTCATCGCAGTCGTACACTGTCATTCTAATATAATTTTGAATGATGGAAGCAGCCATGTCAATGATACGATCACTTTGTATCCTTGCATCAGACACTTTGTCAGTGATCCATCTGTCATGGAGAATCTTGTGTGCCGAATTGCGGAAACTCACCACACTTCTGTGTCCTCCAATGCTTGTGACAACAATGTCATCACCATAATATTCCTTAAGCTTAGTCCTGAGATGTTTCAATGAACAACCCTCATGTCCAAGTAGATACTCGGCCATTTGATCTGAAAGTTCTTGTAGTGAATACTGACACTCATCGTGATGATCAAGAAACTCACATAGCGTATTGAATGCTTCTAATCGGCTCTAAAGATAAACAAGCTGCAACATTGGCAATTCATGGTTGCCAGACATCAAAAGAGAAATTTCGCTAAGTAGCTCTCTAAATGTCACCAGTTATATCGCCAAATATTCTAAAATTCGGTTGTTATCCCAATTAAATGACATTTCCAATATTTGGATCACCTAATTAGTCACTGTAATGTGTTCCTAGTACTTTGCAACATATACTCAAGCATATTATTCATGTTTCTAACCTGTCTAAACCAATTATGTGAAAATATGAAGAAGAAAAAAACTTTTTTGGACGCCATCTTGAATTTTGAAAAATGCACAATGGGGAATTTTGTGGACTTTTAGTATGTGATTCTACACCTTCTTCTGGAGCTACCCTGAAATTTTCAGCCTGTTCGCCAAGACTTCCAGGTTTGGGCCTATTTTGGCCTAATGCTCTTGGACTAACATACCAGTTATCAAACCAATAGTCCTTGTAGGAATCACGCGAAATCGCAGAAGATCCCACAGTGACTCACGATGCACTGAATCAAATGCCTTCTTGAGATCAATATAAGCTGCAAGCATCCCCTGTCGAAACTCACGACGGCGTTCCACCAGGACACTAAGCGCTAGGATACGGTCCGTTGTTGTGGCGTGAACCTAGACTGCTGAGGTCTATGATGCCTCAGCAGATGACTGCGGATCGGTGACAGCAATAGATGGGCAAGCACCTTGCCTGGCACGCTGAGCAGTGTAATACCGCGGTAATTGTTGCAGTCCTGACGGTCCCCTTTCCCTTTCCAAATAGGGACGACCAGCCCCCTTTTCCAGTCAGGAGGAATGGTACCTGATTGCCACAAGGCAGTCAGGACAGCATGCAGCCCGCGGATCATGGCCTCACCCCCAGCTTTGAGTAGCTCCGCACTGATATTACAAACACCAGCTGCCTTTCCACTCCTCATATTTGCTACAGCCTCTCTGACTTCGTCAAGAGAGGGTGTGGTTTCGTCAATGGGAGGATCGGCATCCACTGCCTGTAACCTAGTGGTATGAAGCTGCTCAGTTGGAGGGTCCACCGTGAACAACTGGCCAAAGTACTTAGCCCAACGAGCCATCTGCCCATCCATGTCCGACACGAGGCGCCCATCTGCTTTCGAATAGCACTCGCCCGAAATGGAGACATGGAACGGAGCTTCTTCAGGGCTCGGTAGGCGGGTCGGAGGTCATTAGCGTTCAAATGACCCTCGACATCCTCAGCGAGGCTCCTGACATACCTCTCCTTGTCTCTCCCCAGGAGGGTTCTAGTCCGGCGTGACAGAGCACTGTGATGGTCCCGATTCCCAACCAGCCTGGCAGCGCGACTCTCCTCGATTTTATCCAGCGTTTCAGTCGAGACAAAACCACGCCCTGACCTTGGGCGCTCTCCAATACACTCTTTGGCAGCCTGTAGAGTTTCACGTTTGAAGGTATCCCACAGTTCTACAGGGTCCTCAAGGGCACCGAGCACATCAAACCGATTTCAGACTACCACCGCATACTCATGGGTACATGTCAAGTCCTTCAGTTTCTCAAGATGAAACACAGTATGGTTACCTCTTGAGATTCTTCTGGATTTGACATGAAGCTTAAGTGTAGCAGCAACAAGTCTGTGATCTGTTCCAAAGAACTCAGCACTCCGGTAAACCCTGCAGTTTTGGAGGATCCTCAAACGAATACTAACGAGGACGTGGTCTATCTCCTTAGCTACCCCTCCGGCATTAATATACCATGTCCAGCGGTGCAGCTCTGGTCTCTGATACTAAGAACCTGCAATTCTCAACCTTCTGGACCTTGCAAAATTCAGAAGCCAAAGAGTGCTGGTGCAAATATAGGATACATATATACATATATATATATATATATATATATATATATAGAGAGAGAGAGAGAGAGAGAGAGAGAGAGAGAGAGAGAGAGAGAGAGAGAGAGAGAGAGAGAGAGAGAGAGAGAGAGAGGAGAGAGGAGAGAGAGAGAGAAGAGAGAGAGAGAGAGAGAGAGAGAGAGGAGAGAGAGGAGAGAGAGAGAGAGAGAGAGAGAGAGAGAGAGAGAGAGAGAGAGAGAGAGAGAGAGAGAGAGAAGAGAGAGAGAGAGAGAGAGAGAGAGAATGTAAAAAAAAATAAAGCGAAGGGTAGGAGGAAAGCAAATATAAAACGGCAGGGGTGGATCGTTAAAAGCTGGTAAGTGATGTCAGGGCCGAGGTTGAATTCATTTAATATTACCAAACTTAAGAAATGTGGGGAAAGAACAATCAAGGAGTATGATTACCCTGAATATATCTACACTCGACAAAAATCAATAACTGGCTAGCCGCCAATTACCAGGAACCAGACACCGCAACGATGCTAAGATCAGAACAAGGGGGATACCTGCAATGATGATAATATCAGACCAGGGGTAATGTCACCCTAAGAACTCCCTGGAACGCTGCCTGTAGAGAAAGTGAAATGCAAAAGCAATCTTCAGCCCCGTAGAATACCACTTCAGACAGCGGGGAGCGTTGCATGGTGAGCGGGATAGTGAAGGACCGTCAGGAGTAGAGCCCAATTTTCCAGCGAGCGCCTTCAGGGGTTGAGAACAGCAGCAATTTAGTGAATAGGTGTTGTCAGCGTGGAGAGCTATGGCTGTCTGCCTTAACCGTGGGCGGCGAGGCTCCGTCATCACAATGGGTCGACTACCCCCATAACCCGGGATACGGGGCTGGAAAGTGTTGACGTGGTTAGATAGTCGGGTAACAGTACGTGAAGCCCCGAAGCACGCCGCTTGGTGAAGGTGAAAGGGGTAATCACCGTTACCATGGCGAGGGAGGTGTAGGTCAGGTGTAGTTCCTCACAAGTGATGTTTACGGCAAAATGGTCCATGTAAATATTACATTAAACAAAATAAGAAAAAATTATTTCGAACAAATATATTGAACATTTCAAACCGCACATACAGCTGTGACATAAGTAGGTAACATGTTTCTTCTTTCACTAATAATATTTTGCATAAGTACAGCGATTATTTACAAGAAATGTTGTGTTTATGTTTGCTCTGCTATTTTCACAGGTAAGAGTTACGTCTTACGATTGCGGGTGTGTTCAACTGTTCATCCAAGTCGAAGACATTGGTTCTACCAAAGACTACTGTATGCTGGCTACTTGTGCCCCGCGCCAACCCGCCCATGACCAGTGGAGGCCGATCGGCAAGGTAAAAAAATGTTTCAAACATCTCTCCCATTTCCCTTCCTATGGTTTAACAGTATAAATGATATAATGTTATCTGCGTAAATGTTTCTTCTATAATATTATCAAATAAAAAAATGTAAAACACTCTAAAGAAATGCCATTATGAGACTCTGAAGAAATATACATGAACTTAATATTCACTTAAACTCTTCGCCATTTAATATTTTGTGCAACAACTTTTATTATGGAGCATATCAATGGAACCGGATTTTCATTAGCTTTCCATTGATATATTTCGTTCTGATAAATGAATTACCACCATGCATAAATTAGCGTTAACTAAAGAAATAACATAATCAATCGGATCGGCAAGCAAAAAAGTGTTCGATGAATACAGTAGACTATGGTTTATCAGTATAAATGATACACTGTTATCTTCGTAAATGTTTGTTCTATAATATTATCAAATATTAAACAGTAAAATACACAAAGAACATGTCATTATGAGAGACTGAAGAAATATGCATGAACTCATCTAAACTCTTCGCCATTTAAAATTTTGCAATAAAACTTTTTACGTGAAACATATCAATAGAAGCGGAATTGTATTAGCTTTCCTTTGTTATATTTCGTTTACTGATAAATGAATTAACACCATGCATAAATTAGCGTTAACTAAGTAAATAACATCATCAATCTGGTAGTTTTCCCGCTGATGATGTTATTTATTTAGTTAACGCTACTTTATGCATGGTGGTAATTAATTAATCAGAAAACGAAATATATCAATGGAAAGCTAATGAAAATCCGCTTATATTGATAGGCTGTATCTTAAATGTTGTCTAACAAAATATTAAATGGCGAAGAGTTTAAGTGAATATTAAGTTTCTTCAGTCTCTCATAATGGCATTTCTTTAGTGTGTGATACTGTTTTTTATTTGATAATATTATAGAACACACATTTACGAAGATAACAGTATATCATTTATACTGTTAAACCATAGGCAGGGAAATGGGAGTGATGTTCTAAAATGTCAGGAATCGCGACATTGGCCTCCACTGCAAATAGCCTAAACTGAGTAGCAAGTCCAGTATACAGTAGTATTTGGCTCTACATTTGTTTATTACCTAGTTACTGAATATTACTTTTAAAGTGGATAGTGTGTCGAGTGTTGTCTGTAAGTGGCGTTTCTAAAACGACTGCAGAAGTCATGAATGTTGAAGGTATTTGGTATCCTTATATCAAGTATAATCATGAATGTTGAAGGTATTTGGTATCCTTATATCAAGTATAATCATGAATGTTACAGAGATTTGGAGGCTTTATATCAAGTAAAATTTATGAAGAGTGATGCAAAGAGGCCTTGTAATGGAACATTAGAGGAAAATATTTATGTAATTCAATGAACATTTTGAGGGTTGCGGGTGAATGAAAATTGTCTCTGATGATTACAAGACAAAAAAGGGATGCAAAAGAAACATCAGGTCATAGACCACTATATCTCTGGACTGTTTACGCGCCAGTGTTTTTAAATCGCCAGGCTGCATAGGGACCCTACTGGTCCCATCTACATACACCGTCCTTGATTGTACCGAGAACGCATAAGTGTGGTTGGGGTGTGGCTAAGGTGTGGTGGTGGTGATGGGGTGTGGTGGTGGTGGTGGGGTGTGGTGGTGGGGTGAAGGTGTGGTGGTGGGGGTGGGGTGTGGTGGTGGGAGTGCGAGTGGCTGGGAGATGAGAGGAAATTATGTGGAAAGGTTGTGGGTGGGGGTGGGTGGTTATAGTGTGGTAGGGGGGTAGAGGATGGGGGTTATAGTGTGGTGGGGGGGAGATATCGGGATGTGGTTATAGTGTGGGTGGGAGATATTGGGGTGTGGTTATAGTATGGTTGGGGGGAAAGGAGGGGGATGGTTATAATGTGTTGGGGGGAAAGGAGGGGGATAGCATATTGAGGAAAGATAAGAGGTAGGTGTGGTTATGGTTGTGATAGTGGTGGGAAATATTGGGGCGTGGTTATAGTGTGGTAGGGGGTAAAGGAAGGGGATGGAATATTGTGGAAGGATAGAGAGAAGTGTGGTTATGTTTGTGGTTGTGGTAGTGGTGGGGGGATAGAAGGCTGGTGTTAGGAGTGGTGTGGAAGTGGGAGTTGTAATGGGTTGTGGTGGAGTGTGGTTGTGCATGTGGTAGGGAGTGATAGTTAAGGTGACAGGTGCTGTGAGTGGGTTGTGAGGTATTTAAAGTGGGTTATGAGTTGTTATGAGGTGTTGATAGAGTTATACGATATTATTAATAATTATGAGGTGTTGTGAGTGGGTTGTGAGGGTGTTGTGAGTGGTTATGAGGTGTTGTTAGAGTTATAAGATATTATTAATAATTATGAGGTGTTGTGAGTGGGTTGTGAGGGTGTTGTGAGTAGGTTATGAAGTGTTGTTAGAGAGTTATAAGATATTATTATTAACTATGAGGTGTTGTGAGTGGGTTGTGAGTGGGTTGTGAGGGTGTTGTGAGTGGGTTATGAGGTGTTGTTAGAGTTATAAGTATTTATTAATAACTATGAGGTGTTGTTAGTGGGTTGTGAGTGGGTTGTGAGGGTGTTGTGAGTGGGCTATGAGGTGTTGTGAGTGGATTAAGAGGTGTTATGAGTTATAAATGAGTAGGTTATTAGGTGTTGTGACTTGTGAGTGGGTTGTGAGGTGAGTGAAATCCGTGCTGCATCATTAAATTTACCTCATATGGTTTTAATCACCTCACACACACACACACACACACACACACACACACACACACGTAACATTCATCACCACTGTTACATAACCTAAAATTACGTGCCAGTTTCGCGAAGCCACGAAATTCAACCTCGACCACTACCCCCCCCCCCCCCCCCCATAAACCACCCTTCTCCCACAACCCCTCCTCCACCTCACCGTAACCTCATTTCACACCCTTTCAACCCCCTACACTTATCTCCACTAACCTCAACATCTCCATAACAGCCTCTTCTTTACTTCCGATATACTCCTATCATCTCCACTCATCTCCGATAGCCCGTCAGGGTGACAAGGTTGGTAGAGACGTGAGCTTGCAATGTGCAGAGTCCCTGCGCATTCGGTCAGCGGTTCGAGTCCGCCTAGTTCATGCTGACGTGGCGGCGCTTTGTATAGTCAATAACCTTGTAGTTGGTACTTGCAAAGTGTCTAGATAGGATGAAAATCTTATCTTATCATCTCCGATAGTTTCTTCTTTCACTCCTATGTAAACTACGTCACTATCAGCGACTATCTATTAGGAACTGAAAACCTACGAAAATTCGCTTCGATATTCTTCCTGGTTACCGAGTGAACAGTGAAGTTGAAAACAGGCCCGCCGACTTAAGGGCCCTTGTGCAACAGGCCGATATTCCGTGCGCAGTCCAGATTTACAGTGGTCTATGATCAGGTGGATTAAAGCCAACAGTCGAACTTGTGAATTGTAGGAGTGGGTAAAGAAAAAAATATTAAGAGATAAAGACTGCTTACGCCTGCTTTTACGTCTAATAATTGACTGTTTGTGACGCAATGTCTGGAACTGCAGCAGCCAGGTTCCCACTGTTACCTTTTATCTTGATAATTAATAAATCTAGATTATAATCCCGGTGTTATTAGTTGCGAGTGAGAGAGAGAAGAGAGAGAGAGAGAGAGAGAGAGAGAGAGAGAGAGAGAGAGAGAGAGAGAGAGAGAGAGAGAGAGAGAGAGAGAGAGAGAGAGAGAGGGAAGAGAGAGAGAGAGAGGAGAGAGAGAGAGAGAGAGAGAGAGAGAGAGAGAGAGAGAGAGAGAGAGAGAGAGAGAGATATAGGTGGGAGAGGACCTGCCCGAGAAGATATCACAGCACACACACCTGTACCCCACCCGTCTCACTCACACACACACACACACATGCGCGCATAAAAGGAAATGTCACATCAAACACAAATATTGACGCTAGTGTGTTGGCGGAGGTGAAGCGATGGTGTAGTGGCTGAATGTTGGTTAGGAGAGAGAAGAGGTACAGTGTAGCAGGTGTTGGGTGGGCTGTGGTCTGGCATTAATGAGCTCTTGTGGCGAGGAAGGAGATGGTGGGCGGGCGGCAGCGGGTGCGCGACACACGGCACATAATGACTTCAGCGGGACTAAATACCAATGCTCATCCAGTCCTTTTATCTTCAGCAAATATTGACCTAGACCATCATTAATTTCCCTTTTTTTCGGATCAGTATTGAAGCGGATAGGCAGGCAGCATGCCATTTAGGTGTAGCAGGTGGACGTAAAGGTTTGGTGTATGAAGAAAAATATGTGAGCATCGGCTGTTCTATGTGGCATCAAGACGTCGCGGTTTGAGTACTGGAGAGTTACACCGGGGTCGCCCGGGGCACAGCTCGTGGGCGCACGGGTGATGGGGGCAGATCCAGGGCATGGGAAACCCCTCCAGGGTCCTACACCCTCTGGACACTTTCCTTGAATACCGCCCTAAGAGCCTTTGCCTCCGGGAGACCCTCATGTGGCGCACCGCAAGGGCGAAAGTCCTGGACTGTCGAGATAAAGTTTGCACCGTTGGTGGGAGGCAAGGTAGATTGAAGCATCTTTCATTCATAAATAATAGTTGAACAGGTGAGGAGACGCTGCAAGAATGTGGGACTCACGTGCACCTTGTGTGGGTGGATGTGGACACAGGCGATGGGAGAGCCACACCTCCTCTACCTACTTTCTTTCATTTTATGTAAATAGTGTATAGAAATGTGATATGCATATGCTGTTAGCCGGTAACACTATATGTTGGCAGGATTCCTATTACATCCTAACCTTGCTATCTGTGTCCCTCGTTTTCTTCTCAATTTTCTTTCCATTTCATATTTAGCTGTGCCTATGCACCTTGTATAGTATCTTTCATATCATTACCTCCTTGACGTGTTCCTCATCTTCTTCCGTCTCTCTGTCCGTCAAACCCACCGTCAGATAGCCTCCTGCCGTCCAGTCACCTGTCACTCGTCCATTATTACCGATTGTTGGCTACTTATTATAAGGTATGAAAGCATCCCGGGTGACCATCACCTTCACCTTCCTTTCATCCATCCTTCGTACTCCATTGCTGCCTGACAGGAGGGATCATGAGACATAAAGAGTAATTAGAGAGGAATGGAGGGAAATGTGTGGAGCGCATCACGTGGAGTGCATTAGCTTTAATTTATTATATTGTTGTCTTATATCAGGGTAAAGTCATGAGCGAATAAAAGTGCAAGAATGTCCGTTTCGCTGTTTCATAATAGTTTTGTTTATGAAATTATCCATCTAAACACGAAATCTTTGCAGTAGGATAAACAAAAACATTCATAGAGTTCATGTAATATTGTATTACTCGTATGTACTTGAATGTAAGCTTATCGTGTTTTTGAAATTCTTGATAACTAATATTTAACTTTTAGTCTTCCTTATATTGTATAAAAGTATTATAAATATATGGATTATACATTCCAATAGTAGTAATTTACCATCACTCACCCAATCACTGTACCAACCGTCAGCACATCACCAATGACTCATAAGTTTTTTTTTTTTTTTTTTTTTTTTTACATGTGTGCCAATAGCGTTTATAGGCAGTGACATCCAGGGCTCGGATGGTAGGCCCTGGATGTTCACTTGAGGGCTGTGATGGTTGGCCCTCGGCTTTGGTTGCACAAGCAAGATTTTTATTGTGACGCCTGTTATTAGAAGTTCATGCCGCACCTCTGTGTCCTCCGATGCACTCGCAATTAAAGGTAGAGTTAATGCACCAGAGTTAACACCCAGCATGTGGGTGTTCTTAGGCCACTCGACGGTGCAGAAAAATTCTAGTGGATTTGGTTCTCTTCGGGGATCGAACTCGGGTAATCGAGATCGCCACTCGGAAACGCTAACCACTCTGCTATCACCTCGTCTAAAAAAATCACAACAAAACATTTTGTTATCTGGCATGTATCATCGTGCCAATATAATCATATCAGCCACCTGGAAACTCTACAATGCAAGCCATCACTAAGGCAATCTTGATAGTGTTATGAACTTCCTTCCCATATGTCTAAAACATGTATTCAACATTGTTTTGCGCAAACATCACCAGTTTTTCTTCTACTAATGTTATAAAAGCATGCAAACATTTCAAACCAAATACACTCAGAGCAGTATAAACAACACACATACTGTTGACGTGAATGTCTCCTTGGGACGTATGTAAAAATGTTCGTCGCTGCCCGACGCGTCGTTTTACCCAACCATCTTAACCAGACACGTCGTGTATTCAAGTATCCTTGTCAACTTCTACACGGGTCGCAGGAGTGGCAGGCGTAACAATACATTTGAGTCCAAGGCAGCATCCGGGTTTTGACTATTTTTCACTCTATTCATTCATTATTTCTTCATTATATTTATTTATATATATATATAAGCTACATATATATATATATATATATATATATATATATATATATATATATATATATATATATATATATATATATATAATATATATTATATATATATATATATATATATATATATATATATATATATATATATATATATATATATATATATATATATATATATATATATATATATATATATATATATATATATATATATATATATATATATATATATTAGAGATATTTATATATATAGAGAGAGAGAGGCGAAACGTTGCACGCACACATAAGAACATAAGAACATAAGAAAATAAGGAAGCTACAAGAGGCCGCGAGGCCTACACGTGGTAGTTACTGTCAACACTTCTGGTAATGAATCCTAACACCCTATTAGCTCTATTTCTAGCCTCAATACATTGTTTCCTAGGTCGGAGGTCAGAGCTCACCCTCACTCCCAGATCTTTCTCATTTTCTGATCTGTTCAGCGATACATTGTGTATGGTGTACCAGGGTTTTTTCTACCAACATTCATAACGCTGCACATATCAATATTAAATTCCATCTGCCATTTGACTACCCACTCATTAAGTTTATCTAAGTCTCCCTGCAATATGTTTACATCGGATTGTGATCCAATAATCCTACCTATTTTAGTATCATCACCAAACTTGTTGATATCACTGCTAATCCCACTATTTAAGTCGTTGATGTAAATCAAAAATCAAAAAGGACCCAAAACAGACCCTTGTGGAGCCCCACTTGTCACTTGCGCTCATTCAGATTTATGACTATTAATTGTAACCCTTTGTTGCCTATCACTTAGCCAAGCTCTGATCCAACGAAGAACCTTCCCATATATTTCATGAGCCTTAACCTTATCTAAGAGTCGCTCGTGTGGTACCTTATCGAATGCCTTACGAAACTCCTGGTATATTATATCATAATCATTATCATTGTCTACTGTCTCATAAACTTTCCTATACAAACTCAATAAACTGGCGAGACATGACCCACCCTTGGTGAATCCATGTTGTGAATCAGTGACCAAACTATGTTTAAAAAAAAAAACTCACTAATGTGTTTTGCAATAATATATTCCAATAATTTACCTACCACCGACGTTAGACTAACGGGTCGATAATTTGACATTAGTCCTCTATCACCCTTCTTAAATATGGGGACTATATTTCCTTTCCTCCATATAAACGGCACTACGTTTATATCAACCGATTTCCTATAAAATGTGCAGTAACGACTCACTAACAACCTTTTTGCATTCTTTTGATCCTCTGGGATAAACTTCATCTGGTCCTGGTGACTTAAAATTCTCCATTCTATCTATACCCTATTCAACCATTTCTTTAGCTATCACATTATCTTTGAGTTTCCCATCATCGCTTCCTTTAAACATATGTTCACTATCAGGTATCTTCTGTGTATCCTCCTGAGTAAAATCACTTAACAAATAATCCTTAAAAATTTTACACATATCCTCATCCGTAGTTACGATCTCACCCTGGCCTATTCTTAAAGGCCCCACGAATTCCCAATTTTTTTTTTTAAATACCTGCAAAAAAAACTCAGGGTCGTTCTTTGCCTGTCCAGCGACCTTAATCTGATCATTGTTCTTAGCTACTCTTGTTAATCTTTTCACTGTCCTCGCCATCACGTTATACTGTTCTTTGCTACCCTGTCCAGCCTTGAACCTTAGGTACATGTTTATTTTTACTCCAATGTTGTGTTTTAAATTCACGGTAATCCATTTCGGGTTGTTTTTCTTTGATCTTATCGCCTTATAAGGAATATTGATTTTTTGTCCTGCAATTAAATGCCTAACAAATAATGTATAATCCTCGTCAGCCCCGACCTCACTGACACCTGTTTCCGTACTGACCTTCGACCACTCCCTCCCCTCAATCCTACACCCCGAGGTAATCCCCTCCAAGTGTCTTTTTAATCCTGCATAATTGGCCTTCCTGAAGTCAGGTACTCTATGCTTATTAACACTTCTATTTCCTACTTTCTATTTTTTGCAAAACCTGATTTCACAATGATCGTTGTTTGCTAATTGCTTTCCAGCCTCCACCTCTGTAACTGAACCCTGTTTGCCAGTAATAAATTTATAATATTATCTCCTCTAGTAAGCTCTTGATTGCTTGCCTTAGAAATTTATCCTTACTATATTCAATAATTCCTCTGCGTCTATGTCTCCTATCACCAGGTCCTGGTGATGGCTCTCGAGGCACTGCACAAGGAGGCAAGGCCTTTGGGACTTGAGGTTTCCTGGCTTAAGACCAAGATCCAGGTGTTTGGAGGCTTACTAGATGAAACAGTACAGTCTGTTAATGCATGTGGCGAGGACATTGAGATCTTGGAAAGTTTTACATACCTTGTTAAAGCAGTCCCTAATGACGGCGGGTCACGTCAAAAAGTCTTACGGCGGATTGGCATAGTCCACGGTGTTATGGACTGGCTCAGCAGGAATATTTGGCGTTGTCGGTACCTGTGCAGGAGGACAAAGATACGGATCTTCAAGACGCTTTTGATCCCTGTCTTTATTTATGGTTGTGAGACATGGACACTAAATAGCGACTAGAAGAGACGAATCGATGCCTTTGGTAATAAGTGTCTTTTCAGAATCATGGGGTATCGCTGGAATGATTACGTGTCAAATCAGCGATTGAACGGTGAGACTGAATCGAGGTATATTACCTGCATAGTCCGTCAGCGCCAACTTTGGCTATATGGGCATGTGACAAGCTACCCTGAAACCGATCCTTCCCATCGGGTTGTATCTGTAAGAGACAATCCAGCGTGGAGGAGGCCAAGGGGGCGCCCACAAGGCTCGGGGCTGGGGCAAGTTGATATTTCTTGTCGAGAGCTGGTTAGTATGGGGGAAAAGCCTGCATGGGGAGCGCGTGGTGACCCCCGGGAGTGGCGTCGTAGGGTAGGCGAGGCAACGCGCCCCCCGGCGTATGCCCCCAATGATTGATTGATATGTCTCCTATAATTAAATCCCAGTCTATATTCCTAAGATTAAAATTACCTACCACGCATAATTGATGGTATATGCAAGCCTTGCTTATTTCTTGCCATATAGGAGCTGAATCCTCTTTACATAAGTGTGTAGGCCCATACACTACACCCAAAACCGTTTTCTCAGTTCCTTCCGTAACCTTTACCAACGACTACTGTATACTGGACTTGCTACTCGTGCACCGCGCCAACCCGCCCATGACCAGTGGAGGTCAGTTTTGCGATTCCTGACATTTTCGAACCTCACTCTTATCTCCCTTCCTATGGTTAATCACAGTATAAATGATATACTGTTATCTACGTAAATGTTTGTTCTATAATATTATCAAATAAAAAACAATAAAATACAGTAAATAAATATCATTATGAGAGAGTGAAAAAATATGCATGAACTCAATATTCACTTAAACTCTTCGCCATTTAATATTTTGCGAGAAAACATTTTACATGAGACATAGCAATATAATCGGATTTCCATTAGCTTTCCATTGATATATTTCGTATTCTGATAAATGAATGAGGACCATGCATAAATTAGCGTTGACTAAAATTATAACATCATCAATCGGATCGGCAAGTAAAAAAGTGTTCCATGAATACAGTAAATTTATCAGTATAAATGATACACTGTTATTTTCGTAAATGTTTGTTCCATAATATTATCAAATTAAAAACCATGAAATACACTAAAGAAATGCCATTATGAGACTCTGAAGAAATATGCATTGATTTAATATTCACTTAACTTTTCGCCATTTAATATTTGCGTGAAATCGTTTTGCATTAAACATATCAATAAAAGTGGAATTTTATTTGCTTTCCATTTATATATTTGGTTTTCTGATACATGAATTAGAACCATGCATAAATTAGCGTTAACTAAAACAATTACATCATCAATTGGGTAATTTTCCCGATTGGTTTTCCCGACACTGCAGGACACTCCTGGCGTGATTGCTGCCTTGTCCCGGCCGCTGCTTTTCGAGCCTGTTCGAGTTGAAAGGCTCGATACATTGGCGGGACGTCGAAAAATCTAACCCTTAGGTTCGCAGAACATAAAGGTGTTTCTGTTCGTACTGGCCGACCTATTTCTTCCCCTTCTCAATCTGCAATACGTTCTCACTCCCATGATCTTGATCACCCATTCTCTATTGATGATTTTGGAATGTTATCAAAGGCAAACTTCTCTAGTGATACT
>JACEEZ010021999.1:160000-205000 GCA_016584305.1 Chionoecetes opilio
TATTTTGTTTAAGGAGACTTGTTAATTATATAATTATTAATCAATTAAAACCATTTATGTTGCAATTTGGGATGATGTGACTTTATACGTATTTACCGGACTAATACATATATTTATATATATATATATATATATATATATATAATATATATATATATAAGAGAGAGAGGGGAGAGAGAGAGAGAGAGAGAGAGAGAGAGAGAGAGAGAGAGAGAGAGAGAGAGAGAGAGAGAGAGATATAAATATATATATATATATAATATATATATTATATATATATATATATATATATATATATATATATATAATATATATATATATATATATTATATATATATATATATATATATATATGCATATATATATATATTTTTTTTCTTTCATTTTTTTACATCACAGGGAACTGGCCAAGGGCACAACAAAAATGGGTAACACAAAGCCCGCTTAGTTGCCAGTCCCTATAAAGAAGACAGTAAGAGAATAAAATAAAAACAAAGGGGTAGGCCAATTTAGTTCGGGAGGTGTCTTGTTACTCTTCTTTTGAAAAGATTTAAGTCATAGGAAAGTGGAAAAATAGAAACAGGAAGAGAGTTCCAGAGTTTACCAGTGAAAGGGATGAAAAAGTAAAGATACTGATTAACTCTTGCATTAGGAAGATGGACAGAATAGGGATGGGAATGAGTAGAAAGTCTTGTGCAGCGAGGCCGCGGGAGTGGGGGAGGCATGAAGTTAGCAAGTTCAGAAGAGCAGTGAGCATGAAAATAGCGGTAGAAGAGAGCAAGAGAAGCAACATTGCAGCGGTGATTTAAAGATTGAAGACAGTCAGTCAGAGGAGAGGAGTTGACGAGACGAAAAGCTTTTGACTCAACCCTGTTTAGGAGAGCTGTATGAGTGGATCCTCCCCAAACATGTGAGACATACTCCATACATGGGCGGATAAGGCCCCTGTAGAGAGCAAGCAATTGGGAGGGAGAAAAAAAAGGACGCAGACGCCACAGCACACCTAACTTCTTAGAAGCTGTTTTAGCAAGAGATGAGATGTGAGCTTTCCAGTTCAGATTTTTAGTAAAGGATAGTCCTAGAATGTTCATTGTAGAAGAAGGAGACAGTTGACTGTCATTGAAGAAGAGGGGATAGTTATCTGGTAGGTTTTGTCGAGTAGATAGGTGAAGAAATTGGGTTTTTGAGGCATTGAAAAAAACAAGGTTTGCTTTGCCCCAATCAGAAATAATAGAAAGATCAGAAGTTAGGCGCTCGGTGGCATCTCTCCGTGAATCACTTAGTTCCTGTTGAGTTGGACGTCTGATAAACGACGTTGAAAAATGCAGGGTAGAATCATCAGCGTAGGAGTGGATAGGGCTTTGAGTTAGACTTAGAAAATCATTAATGAATAATAGAAAGAGAGTGGGTGATAGGACAGAACCCTGGGGAACACCACTATTGATAGATTTAGGAGAAGAACAATGTCCGTCTACAGTAGCTGCAATAGAACGGTTTGAAAGGAAACTTAAAATGAAGGTACAGAGAGAAGGATAGAAACCGAATGAGGGTAGTTTGGAAATTAAAGAATTGTGCCAGACTCTATCAAAAGCTTTTGATATGCCAAGGGCAACAGCAAAAGTTTCACCGAAACCCCTAAAGGAGGATGACCAAGATTCAGTTAGGAAAGCTAGAAGATCGCCAGTAGATCGCCCTTTACGGAAACCGTATTGACGATCAGATAGAAGATTGTGAGCAGATAGATGCTTAAGAATCTTCTTATTAAGTATAGATTCAAAAACTTTAGAAAGGCAGGAAATCAAAGCTATAGGACGGTAGTTTGAAGGATTAGAACGGTAAAGCCTTCTAGGAAACCAGGTGGATGTGAGCAAACTTCCAGCAAGAAGGAAGGTGGAAGTAGATAGACATAGACGGAAAAGTTTGACCAGGCAAGGTGCAAGCACAGAAGCACAGTTTTTGAGAACAATAGGACGGACTCCGTCAGGATCGTAAGCCTTCCGAGGATCTAGCCAAGAAAGGACAAAGAAAACATCATTCCGAAGGATCTTAATGACAGGCATAATAAAGTCAGAGGGTGGAGGAGAAGGAGGAACAAGCCCTTCATCAGCCAGAGTGGAATTTTAGCTAATTTTTTGAGCGAATAGTTCAGCTTTAGAAGTAGATGAGACAGCTGTGGAGCCATCTGGGTGAAGCATAGGAGGGAAAGATGGAGAAAGAAAAATTGTTAGAGATGTTATTAGCTAGATGCCAGAAGTCACGAGAGGAATTTGATTCGAAAGATTTTGACATTTTCTATGAATGAAAGAGTTTTTGGTAAGCTGAAGTAAAGATTTGGCATGATTACGGGCAGACATATAAAGGGCATGAGTTTTAGGATATATATATATATATATATATATTATATAATATATATTAAAATATATATATATAATATATATATATATATATATATATATATATATATATATATAAATAGATAGATAGATAAATAGATAGATAGATAGATATATATAATACATATAGTATATATATATTATATATATATATATATATATATATATATATAATATATTATAATATATATATTATATATATATATATAATATATATATATATATATATATATATATATATATATATATATATTATATATTATTTTAATATTATATATAATATATATATATATATATATATTATATATATAATATATATATATATATATATATATATATATATACATATATATATATATATTGTTGAATTATACAAATATGATGTATATAAATTTTATAAATATATTTATATATATATGAATACAGGATTAACAATTATATTAAAACTGCTATATACTATTTAGTTTAATATATATACTAATAGTTGTTGTAATTCTCGACCACCTTGGGGACAAGACTGTAAAATTATGTTTGGGTTGATTAACCTGGAACTCTCCATGCGTGACTGTTGAATTTTTACCTAAAACTGGGGGATGATGGTCCCTATTTAGCTTAACTAGCCCGGGATTTTCAACAGTAGTGTGTTTTAATAGCTCTTTTCTTTTACCTTGATCGGTATAAATTTACTCGATTATCAGAGTTGCAACAGGCTTGGATGAACTCGTCTGCTTGACTTTGACTTCAAAAGTCGCGATGGTTGGTCGGCCGAGCTTTTACACTGACGAAATATCTTTTTCAGCTTTGGCTCGGTGACACACCTATAGTATTTACTCCCTCACGGGGGGGTTACAAACCCCACAAAATCTTAGCTTGCTCGTAACCTTGATTTAATAGTGGTAATTATACTATGATCCTTTAATTATTGTGGTATATGTGAATCCCCCNCCAGTTAAATTGAAGGAAAAAAAAAAAACAGATTGAGAAAACTGGTGGTAGACTACCTGGCTGACGAGATCCTTTTCACGAAGACCCTGTCCTCAGAAACATTGCCAATGGCATCACAGCTAATAGCTCAGTCAATGCCGATGAAGCGAAAAGTGTTGGATCAATGATCTTGGACTCAATGACTGGCAAAAATGTAGGTGGCTTTCATTCAAGAAATCCAATCAAGTTGTGACATTAAACTGCAAACCATCTGTGAAAGTTGAGGATATTGCAGAATCTGTTGACCCTCCTTCTAATCTTGTTCCAGAGACTAGTAACAGTAGCTGGTGACACACCAGACAACTTGAAGCAGCTTCTGAAGTACGAACTGTGTACTTACCCAACTTCTTTTGTTTGACTCCATTATTATACTGAAACAACCTAACAAACCACTTCCTGCTAATGCAATCTGGGAAATTCTGGATGTCAGAAACTCGCATGTGATGCCAAAATACGTTTAGTATGTGCTTGATGGTGGATCGCTGCTGCAGCGTTTACCATGGCCTCGTGGAATCACTTACGATGATGTGTGTGACATGTACTGCAAATATTCCCTAATCATTTTGATATGGCAACAATTGTCTCTGAGGGCTACACCGGGAACCCATCAACAAAGGGTATTACACATCTGAGGAGGACAGGGGGTGTTGTTGGAGCAACCGTAAGGTTTGGCAGTAACATGATCATTCAGACCAAGAAGGAGCAATTCCTAGCGAACATCAAGAAACAAACAAAGATTTATTCACCTTCTGAGTGACAAACTGAAAGAAAAAGGCTGCACAACAATTCATGCAGTGGAAGATGCAGATGTTCTCATTGCAGAAACAGCAGTAGAAAAAGGCTCAGGCATCACCATCTCAGGCAGTGATTGGAAAATATACTGATCTTCTAGTTCTTCTTTGTACCATGCAAGAGAAGACTCGCATGACCTGTTCTTTCATTCTACACCCAAGTCGAATTCAAGAAAACAAATGAAGATATGGGACATGAATGCAACAAAGAGAACAGTTGGCAAATCAGTAACCCAGATTTTGTTATTTATTCATGCCATACTGGGTTGTGACACTACATCTAGAATTCACAGCATGGGGAAAGCAGTAGCATTGAAGAAATTTCAGACAAGTCCAGACTTCAGAGAACATTCAAAGGTGTTTGACAAGCCTGTGCATGAAGTTACTAGAGAACAAATAATCACAGCAGGAGAAAAGGCTACCTTGTGTCTTTATAACTTTTGCCAGGTGAAGATCTAAATGAACTTAAATAACGTCGATTTCGTGAGAAGGCCACATCAAGTGTGACTCACGTCACCCCACAAAGCTTGCCCCCAACATCAGCTGCTGCAAAATATCACAGCATGCGGGTGTATCTTCAGGTACAGAGATGGAAAGGGGAAGATGAAATGGTGTCAGTTGAATGGGGTTGGAGAGTTGTTGACAAACGAATGATTCCACAGCTAACAGACATACCACCAGCTCCTAAAGAACTACTCACCACAATAATGTGCAACTGTAAAATGAGCATGTGTAGTTCAGGAAAATGTAGATGTAGGCGTCAGGCGTCATGGATTGCAGTGTTCTTCACTTTGTGGTAAATGTCGTGGAATGTCTTGTTTGAACTGCCAACAACCTGAGACATTTGAAGATAGTGATCTATGATTATTATGTGCATAGCTGTATCTGTGCATGTGCGTGTGCCGTAGTGACAACTTGCTGGAATGTATCAGACAGTATATGACAGTATGTCCTGTTTGGCAGTCGACAGAAACTATTATTGACAATTATTAGCGTATTGTTTCCTATTTATATTAACACTAGCAGAAAGAGCACCACCTCCGGGCACCTTTCTCCTAGCTCCTGCGGAGGGCTGTGGGCCTGCGGCCCAATGGGGGCCTGCGGCCATGTTGTGTTATGTTGATACCTCTTAGCATTACCCGGCCAGAGGGACGGGGACCCGTCATTCCCCCAAGTCGATCACGGCCAACAAATTTGGAACTACAAAGTCAAGTCTCTATCTTGCACGGTTTAACCGCTACAGCTATTTTTAGGTTGTTTTTGCTTGCCACGCCCACCGGGGTCGGACACGCCCATCAAAACATCTTCCATCCCCCCAAGTCGATCACGGCCAACAGTTTTGGACTATAGTGTCAAGTTTGTATCTCGCACGGTTAGCAGCCACAGCCGTTTTTAGGCTGTTTTTGCTGGCCACGCCCACCAGGGTCGGCCACGCCCATCAAAACATAGCCTATCTTTTCCGCTGGGTCATGAGAATTCCAAATATGTGCGGCATGTAGGGTTTTGGCCATCTGTAGCCGAGTCTATAACGAACATACGCCGTTTTTAGGTTGTTTTTGCTGGCCACGCCCACCAGGGTCGGCCACGCTCATCGAAACATAGCCTATGTTCTTCGCTGGATCATGAGGATTCCAAATATATGCGACATGTGGGGTTTTGGCCATCTGTAGCCGAGTCTATAACGAACATACTCCGTTTTTAGGTTGTTTTTGCTGGCCATGCCCACCAGGGTAGGCCACGCCCATCGAAACATAGCCTATGTGTTCCATTGGGTCATGAGGATTCCAAATAAGTGCGGCAAGTGGGGTTTTGGCCATCTGTAGCCGAGTCTATAACGAACATACAGACACAGACAGACAGACACACAGACAGACAGACAGACAGACACGTTTGAGATTTGTTATATATAGATAACCAATGATAGAACATAGAAAGATGTATCATTATTAAGCCTGTATCAGTAGCTTTTATTTGATATGTAACATGATGGTCGTGGACATAATTTAAAAAACTCGATATCAAAATTTTTCTATGAAACAGATGATTAATCTCCATGTGATGATGACCAAATTTGGAAATGTTCCCCCAGTTAGATGTTTCTCATTTTTGATATTTTGTTTAAGGAGACTTGTTAATTATATAATTATTAATCAATTAAAAACCATTTATGTTGCAATTTGGGATGATGTGACTTTATACGTATTTACCGGACTAATACATATTATTATATTATATATATATATATTATATATATATATATATAGATAGAGAGAGAGAGAGAGAGAGAGAGAGAGAGAGATGAGAGAGAGAGAGAGAGAGAGAGAGGAGAGAGAGAGAGAGAGAGAGAGGATATAAATATATATATATATATATATATATATATATATATATATATATATATATATATATATATATATATATATATATATATATATATATATATATATATATATTATATATGGCATATATATATATATTTTTTTTTCTTTCATTTTTTTACATCACAGGGAACTGGCCAAGGGCACAACAAAAATGGGTAACACAAAGCCCGCTTAGTTGCCAGTCCCTATAAAGAAGACAGTAAGAGAATAAAATAAAAACAAAGGGGTAGGCCAATTTAGTTCGGGAGGTGTCTTGTTACTCTTCTTTTGAAAAGATTTAAGTCATAGGAAAGTGGAAAAATAGAAACAGGAAGAGAGTTCCAGAGTTTACCAGTGAAAGGGATGAAAAAGTAAAGATACTGATTAACTCTTGCATTAGGAAGATGGACAGAATAGGGATGGGAATGAGTAGAAAGTCTGTGCAGCGAGGCCGCGGAGTGGGGGAGGCATGAAGTTAGCAAGTTCAGAAGAGCAGTGAGCATGAAAATAGCGGTAGAAGAGAGCAAGAGAAGCAACATTGCAGCGGTGATTTAAAGATTGAAGACAGTCAGTCAGAGGAGAGGAGTTGACGAGACGAAAAGCTTTTGACTCAACCCTGTTTAGGAGAGCTGTATGAGTGGATCCTCCCCAAACATGTGAGACATACTCCATACATGGGCGGATAAGGCCCCTGTAGAGAGCAAGCAATTGGGAGGGAGAAAAAAAAGGACGCAGACGCCACAGCACACCTAACTTCTTAGAGCTGTTTTAGCAAGAGATGAGATGTGAGCTTTCCAGTTCAGATTTTTAGTAAAGGATAGTCCTAGAATGTTCATTGTAGAAGAAGGAGACAGTTGACTGTCATTGAAGAAGAGGGGATAGTTATCTGGTAGGTTTTGTCGAGTAGATAGGTGAAGAAATTGGGTTTTTGAGGCATTGAAAAAAAACAAGGTTTGCTTTGCCCCAATCAGAAATAATAGAAAGATCAGAAGTTAGGCGCTCGGTGGCATCTCTCCGTGAATCACTTAGTTCCTGTGAGTTGGACGTCTGATAAACGACGTTGAAAATGCAGGGTGAATCATCAGCGTAGGAGTGGATAGGGCTTTGAGTTAGACTTAGAAAATCATTAATGAATAATAGAAAGAGAGTGGGTGATAGGACAGAACCCTGGGGAACACCACTATTGATAGATTTAGGAGAAACAATGTCCGTCTACAGTAGCTGCAATAGAACGGTTTGAAAGGAAACTTAAAATGAAGGTACAGAGAGAAGGATAGAAAACCGAATGAGGGTAGTTTGGAAATTAAAGAATTGTGCCAGACTCTATCAAAAGCTTTTGATATGCCAAGGCAAACAGCAAAGTTTCACCGAAACCCCTAAAGGAGGATGACCAAGATTCAGTTAGGAAAGCTAGAAGATCGCCAGTAGATCGCCCTTTACGGAAACCGTATTGACGATCAGATAGAAGATTGTGAGCAGATAGATGCTTAAGAATCTTCTTATTAAGTATAGATTCAAAAACTTTAGAAAGGCAGGAAATCAAAGCTATAGGACGGTAGTTTGAAGGATTAGAACGGTCAGCCTTCTTAGGAACAGGTTGGATGTGAGCAAACTTCCAGCAAGAAGGAAAGGTGGAAGTAGATAGACATAGACGGAAAAGTTTGACCAGGCAAGGTGCAAGCACAGAAGCACAGTTTTTGAGAACAATAGGACGGACTCCGTCAGGATCGTAAGCCTTCCGAGGATCTAGCCAAGAAAGGACAAAGAAAACATCATTCCGAAGGATCTTAATGACAGGCATAATAAAGTCAGAGGGTGGAGGAGAAGGAGGAACAAGCCCTTCATCAGCCAGAGTGGAATTTTTAGCTAATGTTTGAGCGAATAGTTCAGCTTTAGAAGTAGATGAGACAGCTGTGGAGCCATCTGGGTGAAGCATAGGAGGGAAAGATGGAGAAGAAAAATTGTTAGAGATGTTATTAGCTAGATGCCAGAAGTCACGAGAGGAATTTGATTCAGAAAGATTTTGACATTTTCTATGAATGAAAGAGTTTTTGGTAAGCTGAAGTAAAGATTTGGCATGATTACGGGCAGACATATAAAGGGCATGAGTTTCAGGATATATATATATATATATATATAATATATATATATATATATAAAATATATATATATATATATATAAAATATATTTTATATATATATTTTATATAAATGATAGATGATAAATAGATAGATAGATAGATATATATAATACATATAGTATATATATATTATATATATATATATATATATATATATATATATATATATATATATATATATATATTATATATATATATATATATATATATATATATATATATATATATATATATATATATATAAAATATTTTATACATATTATAAAATAATATATATAATATTATATATATATATATATATATATATATATATTATATATATATAATATATATATATATATATATATATAAAATATATATATATATTATATATATATATATATATATTATTATATAATTATATATATATATATATCTATATTATATATATATATATATAATATATAATATTGTTGGAATTATCGACCACCAATTGATGGTCGACAACAACTGTTAAAATTATGTTGTTGATTAACCTGAACTCACCAGGCGATTAACCCAATTCTACCTAAACTGCTATGATACCCTATTTAGCTTTAACTACGGTATACTCAGCAGTGGCAGGTGTGTTGTAATATGCGCTGGCTTGATCTCTATCCTTGGGGAAGTATTGTATGTCGATGTGGTCAGAGTTGCAACAGGCTGGGAGTGGAACTCGTGGCTTGCGTGGTGACTGGTTGAATCTTCTACCTAAAATGGCCGCGATGGTTGGTCGGCCGAGCAATATTTTCACAGCTGAGCCGATATTATCAAAGTGTGTTTTACACTTAGTCTTTTCTTAACCGATTGATCGGTTAAAATTTACTCATATTATTATGAGTTGACTACACCTTAGTGTATAATCAAACCGCTCACTCCGACTTCATGTCGTAGTGGCTGACGCGTTACTAAATTACCTCCACTGAAAAAATCTTTCAGCTTGGCTCGTGACCACCAATAATATTTTACTCCCATACGTGGGTCACTCACAATTCTTATACTATGTTAATCCTTTGATTAATTGTGGTATTATAGATGAATACCACCAAATTTATATCTAATTGCATCTTAATATACCCAAATCTATTATAATATATACATCGGTGGAATTTGTGTTCGTATCCCGAATTCCTGACGGTAGGTGCCAAATTCCACCATTCAAATTAACATTACTCAAAATTTGAGCCGGTTTTTAGTGGATAATATCCACAACTGGGGGCCGGCGAAAAATGAAGGGCTGCTTCAGGTAGTTTGACCCCCTTTAATGAGGTTTCTCCAAGTTGTTTTACACTTTAAAGCAGCTTACCTCCGAGGTCGAGAATCCCCTAACTTGGCCTGCCAAGACACAGACTTAAAGTCTTCATTTCTCTCTTCAGCTAACTCTAGGGGAATCAAATTATTTACCGTCCGCACACATCGTTGTCCCCTTACTAGTAACTCCACAGACCTCACAATCCCCTTTCCATCAGTATGCAATTTTGCTATTTTTCCTAGAGGCCATTGCGAACGAGGCGTATCTCCCCTAAGGATTACTATATCTCCTACTATGATTGGACTTTGATTTCCTGGCAGTTGAGCCCCATAAAACTTTTCCCTTAGACTCAGTAAATAATCTGCACTCCAATGCTTATCCCATGATCTTAAAATTTTACTTAAGGTATGATAACCTTCCCGGAGATGTTGAGCCGGGTCTTTTATTGTAGGATCTTGTATATCTTCCCTTGTATCTATCAAAGGAAAGGGTTCCAGTCTTCTCCCATAAATTAAATGCGAGGGAGTAAGAGCTTCTATATTTACTGATGAATCATCTAAGTAGGTTAAGGGTCGGTTATTGATACGGGTCTCAATCTCCGTCACTATGGTTTTCAAGTCTTCTAGACCTATCTTTGTCTTGTGGAGAGTTTTCCTAAGACAAGACTTGACAATGCCAATCATTCTTTCTGTGAAACCATTTTGCCAAGGAGCTCTAGGAGTAGTAAAGGTCCATGAGCATTTCCTTAACTCTAGAGATCTTTGTACTGATGGATGATTTAATATTTCTAACAATATGGGGGAGGCTCCTACGAAGTTAGTAGCATTATCGCTAATCAATCGCCGAGGACACGACCGCCGAGCCACAAACCGCCGGAACACTTGAATAAATGTTTCGGCACTTAAATCATCAGCTATTTCTAAATGAACAGCCCTTGTAGAGGTGCAAGTAAATAAGCAGACATATACTTTCTTGGGGGGAGTATTATCTCCTGTAATTATTATTGCCCCAGTATAGTCGACACCAGCTACTTCAAATGGTTTTAAGGATTGTACTCGATCCATGGGGAGTTGAGGGGGCCCGGGATAGGTGATCAGTCTTCCCTCATATCTCTTGCATTTGATACAAGATTTGAGGTAGTATTTAACTGCCTGTCTATCCTGCGGTATCCAGAATTCCCTCCTGATATAGGCTAATGTATCAGCCATTCCACCATGTAAAGAGTTCCCATGAGATTCATCCACTATCAATTTAGTAAGATGATGACGCTTGGGAATTAGTATGGGATTGCAAGTTTTATCGGGAAGATCAGCATTCCAAATTCTTCCTCGACACCTAATGATGCCCTCATTATCTAGGTACAGACCTAATGATTTGATAAGTTTGTTCCTACGGGGGCTGGCCGAGGCTAAGATTCCTCAGGAAATTCCTGTTTTTGTATTGTTCTAACCCAAAACTTCAAAGGGTCAGAACTATCCCACTTTATGAATTTAAAGACCAATTTAGTAGTCTTTAATAGTTTGCTTAATAAGGAAAACCTTTTTATATCCATAACAGGATCTGGTATCAACATGGGTTCCATGATTATATCTTCTGATATGTCTGACTTACTATAGACCTTTTGAATGGGCCATTCATTATTATTTTTCAGCCAGGTAGGACCTTTAAACCATAATCCTGTATTTAATTTGAGGATAGTTGTTCCTCTGGACAAAATATCAGCTGGGTTTTCCTTGGTAGCAACATGATTATAGTGAAATGTGGAACCTAAGTCATTTATCTTACCAACACGATTCCTTACATAAGGGATTTTAGTGTTATTTTTCACTAACCAGTGTAGGCAAATTTCACTATCGGTCCACAGATATACTTCACTAATTTGTAATAAATTGCTTAGATATTGAGCTAATTTAGTGCCTACTTCTAATGCAGTCAGCTCCATTTGAGGCAATGTTCTAGGCTTAATTGGGGCAACCCGAGCCTTAGACATAATTAATTTACATTCCTCTCTTGCTTTAAGATAAGCTACTGCACCGTATGCACTTTTTGAAGCATCACAAAATATGTGTAGTTGCTGGGGTTGTCGTCCATCAGCATTTATTCTCCTACTTATGTGAACTTCATTTATCTTATTGAACTCAGATCTTATAGTCTCCCATTCTGTTGTATATTTCCAATCTAGGGGGGTATCCCAATCGAGGTGTTCTCCCCAGGCCTTTTGTATTAGACATTTACCCCTTATTGGGCTCACTATACCCAAGGGGTCAAATACTTGGCTGACCTGACTTAAGAGTGTTCTCTTTGTTAGGACCACATCAGAAAAATCTGGACACTTTAATCTCAGTTCATCAGTTTTTACATTCCACCATAATCCTAACACTGATTGGATCTCTGGTGGCGTAAAATTAAGGAAATCCTTCCTGATTATCCCTTCTGGTCTTGAAGAATTAGTATTCCAACTCTGTAAGGGGAGGCTGGCCTTCCTGCACTCTTTATTAGCCAGATTATAAATTTGTATTAGTTCTTCCTCAGAATTTATTGTCCCCTACAAATTATCCATATAGAAGTCCTTCCCTTCAGCCCATTCTCTCATAGCCCATTCTGGGCTATCAGAACCCTTAAAATGGTACTGTAATGTTTTATTTAATAGAAAGGGGCTTGAGCAAGAACCAAACAGAACTGACTTAAACCTATATGTGGCTAGGGGGCTATCTTCCTGATATATATTTTCAGGCCGTAGGAATTTTGTGAAATTTCTATCTTCTTCTTTTAGACCTAATCTTAGGAAAGCCTTTGAGATGTCAGCCACATAGGCGAATTTATCTGTTCTGAATTTTACTAGGACATCTCCTAGATTAGACAAGAGATTCGGTCCTGTCTGCAGACGTCATTTAAACTTGCATCTTGTTTAGTTTTGAAACTACAATTGAAAACTATTCTGATGGGGGTGGTTGATGAATCTTAGGCCACTGCATGGTGTGGTAAATAATGTCCTATATTATGATTTACTGCTCCTTCCAGTTTTTCGATAAAATCATCCTTTAATTGATGTAGAATGATCTTATCACAGCACTCCAATTTAGACTGATTTTTATTCATTTTTCTTATTAAACTATTTAAGAGGCTCTTAACTATGTGATAATTGGAAGGTAACACAGGGGCATTTATTTGCCAAGGTAGACCTACTTCATATTTACCATTAACATAATTGACAGTGTGATCATAGTGATCTAGAGTATTTTGATCCTCTTCAGGTAACTGCTCGGGTATTATACCGATAGTTTCTAGATCCCATAATTTGTGCACGGGGATATCCCCTTCTTCCATTAACTCATTAATTTGAGTGGGAACTAATGAAGTCCCTATTCTAGCAACCAAGAGGGGTTGTGCATGACTAGGAATGCATTCCTCTTGTTTTGGCTGGTGAGTAGTTTGTGGGATAGGTCCCATTATAACTTTACCACCGGCACTGGTGAACATGGAAATGTTATGTCTTTTGATGACCTTACTTAGGAATCGACCAAAATAATCAGCGCCTATTATTAACTGGTATGGGCCATCAACATCTTCAAAGGTATTTCTAACTAGTCTAACACCTTTCTCTTTCAAAGTTTCAGCTGTAGATTTAAGTCATTTTACCGTTAAATTTATACCGATGTCATTAACTAGAGCAGCTGCCCTACATTGATAGCTACCCAATTGAACTAGGGGTCGCACAATGTCAAAACTTTGAGCTCCTTTATTGGCCAGAAAGCCCGAAATGGCTAAGTTCACCTTGCTAATTACAGGGAGTTGCAATAAAGCCACTATCTCTCCACTAATAAATGATCTTTGTGCTCCACTGTCAAACATTGTTTTAACTATGGCGGATTTACCGTTATTGCTCACCCTTAACTCTGCCGTAGGGACAGCGGATGAACTACTCATACTAGTTACTGCCATTTTAACAATCGTAGGGTCTGTTCTCCCATCACCATTAGGACATAATGCTACGTGATGATTGGATTTTCTACACTTCTTACAAGTACCCAGGCTAATATGACAGGCTTGTATTGCATGTTTACCACTGAAGCAGGTTAGGCAGTTACCCAGGTCCATTAACCTTTTGTACCTAGTGGAATAATCTGGATATATTTTACAAGTGTCGGGTTGATGTTCTTCCTCGCAGAAAGCACATTTTTTTTCCTGAATTCACTTGAAATAACCCTATATTTAGAAATGGCGCCTGTTCTTTGAGTAGGTCTTGGTGATGGTTTACCGGCTGGTCTAGCTTGAAATTTATTTACCGGTTTTCTTCCCATCGTAATTTTAGTAGGAGCGGGATAACTACCCACCAATGAGGGCTCTCTAAACTCTAAAGGTGGTTGATATCGCTGATTAACTTTAGGTCTAGTTATCTCAATCTCCCTGTGGGGTTGTTCCTGCTCAATACCTTGTAAATGTTTGCACTCTTGTAATAATCCCTCTTCTATTTGCTTGACCGTGAAGTAATTACTATTGTACCTTTGATTTAAGCGGTCTCGCATCCTGGTTGGTAATTTTCTCCATATCATGATACTAACCATCCAGTCTGATTCTGTCAAGGATTTATGCGCTTCAATGGCCCTTAGTGTGCAACTTAAAGTTATTCTGAACTCTTCCAATTCTCTATGATTGTGAGAAGGGCTCAGTAGATCCATGAACTTGCAGAAAAGATTCTTTGTTATCTGATCTTTATCTTCATAATTATCTCTAAGAATCTTGAGTGCCACATTATAATTGGCATTTTCTACTGTTAATTTCCTTTACCAGCAAATATGCAGGACCTCTCAACTGACCTATCAAATAGGTTAATTTATGCACCTATGCTAGATCAGTCCTATTATCAATTAATTTGAATTTATCCCAGAAAGAATACCAATTCTCACCCTCAAAATGAGGCAATGCCAAATCTGGTAATTTAAGTTGGGGTAAAAAGGCTTTGGCTGTGGGTTTCTGATCACGCACTAAGTTTTGATATGTGAGTACTGTTTTCATGTATTTGGTACATTCTTGATCATACTTGGACTCGTAATTAATTAATTCTTTATCCCCAGCTTCTAATAATTGCAAGTAAGCCTCTTCATAATTCTCCCATTTAGTTTTTAGCATTAGCAGACCAGATTTTCAAATATTATAGTCTATAGGGTTAGTCCCAGCTGCTTCATCACACGTATTATATAATCCTGTCAGCCAACCTAATTTAGCAGCTACTGATTTAGTCCCTTCCGCCATGATTTTAATTGATTAAATGATATGAAAAAAAGAAAAGAAAAGAATAAGTTGGATAAATGTTTATGAGTTAGGGTTCCTTAATTTAATTTAATACTAAGGGTGGATGTGCCTTGTTGACTCGGCCTGACAAGGCGCGGAGCCAGGCCTATAAACATCCACCACTTCATTTAATTTAACTAGTTTCATAAACATTGTTGGCGGATGGTAGCTTAAATGCGGCCTGTGTCGTGGCTGTCTGTGGCTCAGCGGGCAGGTACGGCGGGAAGGTACGGCGACCTACGGCGGCCAATTCTAGGTTATTTACCATAGGGGCCGCGGGAAACTGGTGGCTATATATCATTAACCCCCAGAAAGAGAACTGTGAGGACATTGAGGCCACTAAAGTACTTCATTGAGACATGAGGCCACTAAGGTACATGATTGAGACGTGCGTCAGTGTCAAAATAAATCTGCACGAACCGCCGAGTGCCCGAAAGAGCCTGCGTTCCACATACGTTCCACATATGTTCCACCGCCAGCTGTCGCGGACATAAACTATGTCAGACCACACTCACCTTATACATTCCCAAAGATAATCCTATACTCAGGGCACCAAACTGTTGGAATTATCGACCACCAATTGATGGTCGACAACAACTGTTAATATTATAATGTTGATTAACGTGAACTCACCAGGCGATTAACCCAATTCTACCTAAACTGCTATGATACCCTATTTAGCCCTAACTAAGGTATACTCAGCAGTGGCAGGTGGGTTGTAATATGCGTTGGCTTGATCTCTATCCTTGGGGAAATATTGTATGTCGATGTGGTCAGAGTTGTAACAGGCTGGGAGTGGAACTCGTGACTTGCACCTCTGGCGTTGTGGACATTCTGGTTCTGGTTCTGGAGATTCTGGTTCTGGCGACATACTCAAGACCCACAACGCCAGAGGTGCAATCGCTTCGCTTGATGTCGAGTCCCTCTTCACCAACGTACCTGTTTACCGTACCATCAACTACATCATCAACCGGGTGTATAACAACGACTCCATCCCGCCGCTTGACGTCCCGGAACCTGTACTACGTGGACTCCTCGAATGCTGCACTAAAGAAGCACCTTTTAGCTCTCCCCGAGGGAACAAGTATCAACAAATAGACGGCGTCGCTATGGGCTCTCCCTTAGGAGTATTGTTGGCAAACTTCTTCATGGGCTGCGTAGAAGAAGAAGTATTCAAGAAAATAAGCAAGCCAGACATATACTGCCGCTACATCGATGACATATTCATCAAAACAACAAGTCACTACGAAGCAGAACAGCTGAAGCTCTGTCTACAAGATACTTCAGGCCTCACCTTCACCATAGAAAGCAGCTCAGACAAATCAATGCCGCTCCTAGACGTCCTTGTTACGCAGGAAGAAGAATCATTCATCACAAACTTCTACGTAAAACCAACGAACACCGGACACTGCCTCAACGGAGAAAGCGAATGCCCACAGAGATATAAAGACTCCACAATCGGTGCTTACATCAGAGGAGCTCTCACACACTGTAGTACATGGCAACTTATGCACAAAGAAATCGAGCGATCCACTCAAGTCCTCATCAACAACGGCTTCAGCGAGAGAGACATCAACCGTCAGACTAAGAAAATCTTGGAGAACTGGTACAGCCCTAACGCCACAAAAAATAGTCATGACATAACTATCTTCTACCGGGCTTTCTTCTCCACCGCTCACCAGGAAGAAGAAAGAATAATATCACAAATCGTCCACCGTAACGTGAAACCTGCAGACCAAGAGAGGAGAATAAAACTACAAATTTACTACAAAAACAAGAACACCAGCAACCTCCTTCTCCGTAACAGCCCAAGCCAGACGAAGGAGACAAAACAAAAGTCCCATGTCGTATATAGGATCACATGCAAAAGAGGAAACTGTGAAGTCCTCCCCTCATCCTACATCGGCATGACGACAACGAAGCTGTCCAGACGTCTTACTTGCCACCTAACTTCCGGAGCCCCAAAAAGTCACCTATTAGAACAACATGGCATCATCATAACAAGAACATTTCTAGAAGAAAATACAGAATTGGATGACATGTGTACAGATGTGCGGCGACTTCCCATCCTAGAAGCGCTGTACATAAAAAAGATCAACCCCAAACTTAACGTACAGGCAAACGACCTACAAGCTCTACCCAGCATGAAAAGAACAAAAGCAAATAACAGCCTACTCACAGAAAAGCCAAGCGAACACCAAACAACCAAGCAGCGTCTCCCACTCAAGAAGACGAGAAGCAAAAGCTATCTACCAATCAACGACATCGGTAATAGGCTGCGTGGCAGGCAGACCGGCTATAAATAGCGCTTCACTTCGCATCTTAATTATGCACACCTCAACTCCTGAGGAGAAAACATCTTCCATATGCTGCTGAAGAAGGGTTCTTAGACCCGAAATCGCGATACAGCAAACATGACAAGCTACGGCGAAGTCATAAAAGTGATTACAAAAGAGAATAGAAACTCTTAAGACAAAGAGAAAATATCTTTAAGAAGATAATAAACGCTGAACTAGCCATCACTTTTAACGATATATATATATATATAATATATATATATATATATATATATATATATATATATATATATATATATATTATATATATATATATATATATATATATATATATATATATATATATAATATATATATATATATAATATATATATCTATATATATATATATATATATATATATATATATATATATATATATATATATATATATATATATATATATATATATATATATATATATATATATATATATATATATTATATATATATATAATATATATATATATATATATATATATATATATATTATATATATATAAATAACACGTGTCCTGGTGGAACGCCGACGTGAGTTTCGACAGGGAGGATGCACTTGCAGCCTATGTTGATCTCAAGAAGGCGTTTGACTCAGTGCATCGTGAGTCACTCTGGGATCTTCTGCGACTTCGAGGGATTCCTGCAAGGACTATTGGTTTGATAACTGGTCTGTATTCTGGGACTGAGAGTGCTGTGAAGTGTGGGGCAGGTGTATCCAGCTTCTTTCCTGTGAATACAGGAGTGAGGCAAGGGTGCGTCCTTGCCCCATCACTATTCAACGCTTGTATGGACTGGGTATTGGACGGGGTTGTAGATCAAA
The DNA here is from genome assembly GCA_016584305.1 of Chionoecetes opilio. Lineage (NCBI taxonomy): Eukaryota > Metazoa > Arthropoda > Malacostraca > Decapoda > Majidae > Chionoecetes > Chionoecetes opilio. The sequence continues at coordinate 178,387 of JACEEZ010021999.1, forward strand.
GTGATTGTGGAGCATCCGTCGGCAACACCAAGATCACTGATCTTGTTTTTGCCGATGATGCAGTAATCTTTGCTGAGTCGCTGGAGGTCCTGGTGATGGCTCTCGAGGCGCTGCACGAGGAGGCAAAGCCTTTGGGACTTGAGGTCTCCTGGCTCAAGACCAAGGTCCAGGTGTTTGGAGACTTACTAGATGAAGCAGTACAGTCTGTTCATGCGTGTGGCGAGGACATTGAGATCTTGGAAAGTTTTACATACCTTGGTAGCGCAGTCCATAATGACGGCGGGTCACGTCAAGAAGTCTTACGGCGGATTGGCATGGCCCACGGTGTTATGGACTCGCTCAGCGGGAGTATTTGGCGTTGTCGGTACCTGTGCAGGAGGACAAAGATCCGGATCTTCAAGTCGCTTGTGATCCCTGTCTTACTCTATGGTTGTGAGACATGGACACTAAATAGTGACTTGAAGAGACGAATCAATGCCTTTGGTAATAAGTGTCTTCGCAAAATCATGGGGTATCGCTGGGATGATTACGTGTCAAATCAGCGATTGCACCGTGAGACTGAATCGAGGCCTATTACCTGCATAGTCCGTCAGCGCCAACTTCGGCTATATGGACATGTGGCACGCTACCCTGAAACCGATCCTTCCCATCGGGTTGTATCTGTAAGAGACAATCCGGCGTGGAGGAGGCCAAGGGGGCGCCCACAAGGCTCGTGGCTGGGGCAAGTTGATGTTTCTTGTCGAGAGTTGCTTGGTATGGGAAAGAAACCTGCATGGGAACTCGCGCGTGGTGACCCCCGGGAGTGGCGTCGTAGGATGGGCGAGACGACGCGCCCCCCGGCGTATGCCCCCAATGATTGATTGATTGATATATATACAGTTATACACTTATGGTTAAAGTTGATACATGGGGATGTTCAGGGCGGCAAAAACACTTCATTTCTTCGGGGTTCTTTATGTGTGGGTGCAACGTTTCGCCAAGGCACTTGGCATCATCAGGCTAGAATGGTTTGTATTCGTTAAAATAATACTAAAAACTGCTAAAAGCAAACATCTAAAAAAATTAAAGCAATAAAATAATCCTATATTATCTAAAAACTATAATCATAATTTATAATTTAACAAACCTTGAAATATATGCTGTCTAGGTTGGCAGAGGACTGAATGAACAATGATATTACAGGTAGCATTTCGGTTCCTATGAGGCGATCGGAACGAGAGTCGGACGATCGAACACACATTCACTGATTATGTGTCACAGCGTTTGGTGCCATTTGTGGAGTCACAGGTTACTCCAACTGTCACACGGGGAGTAGATGCTGTCTGGGACACCTACCCAGAGGACAACCTCAAAACCTTGACACACCATCGTCGTAGCTTAGGCCCACGTACCAGGATTGGGGATGGCCAGACCCGTATTCCAATGCAGTACTGGAACACTGGGTTCCTCAAGAATGCTGACAACAAGAGGGAACTGTTCCCCTTCCTGAGTGCACAGCTTGTGAAGCAGGATCTGGGTGGGAGGCATCTCCTCAGCACCAACAAGGAGAGTGTTCTCTCCAACAAACAACATGACGTGTCTGGTCTTCAGCCATGTAACCACATTGAGGCTGATACCAGGATACTGCTCCATCTTACCCATGCAGCACAGCAGCGCTACCAGGTTGCCTTGGTGCGCACAGTCGACAGTGATGTGGTCATCCTGGCCATTCACTTCTTTTCATCACTTTGGCTGTCCCAGTTGTGGGTCTGTCTCGGGAGTGGGAAGAAGATGCGTGACATTCCTATCCACACTCTCTCTGCCCAGCTGGGACCATCACGGTGCCTCGCACTGCCACTATTCCACGTGGTCACAGGCTGTGACACTGTGTCACACTTCCTGAGATGTGGCAAGAAGTCAGCCTGGTCAGCCTGGCAGAGCACACCAGGACTGACGGACACCCTTGTTACCCTCACCAGTGAACCTCAAGAGCTCAGCCCACAGTCCCAGCACATGTGTACTCTAGAGCGCTTTGTTGTAGTCATGTACAGCAAGGGCTGTGGTCTGGAAAGAGTCAATAAGGCTAGGCTTCGACTCTTCACAAGTGGGAAGAAGACACTAGAGGCCTTACCACCAACACAAGCTGCTCTGTATCAACACATCCGCAGAGCAATGCTGCAGGCCAGCTTCTTCTGGAGTCAGGCAACGTCTGTCCACCAGGACATCCCTGACTTCCATGCCTGGGGGTGGCACAAGGACAGCACTGGTGGGTGGTTGCCCTTCTGGACAACCTTTGAGGACAGCAGCAAGGCCTGTTCCATCCTTTTACAGTGTGGCTGTGCGAAGTCATGCATAGGGAACTGCAAGTGCTGCAGAGCTGGCGTTCGTTGCACAGGTTTGTGCAAATGCGAAGGTGGATGTGTGAACAATGAGGATTCATGAATCAGTGTGACCCCAGTCACAGCACGTGATATGATTGATACATTTATTGATTGATTTATTTACTGCCTTTTTGATTGGATAGTGTTTGTCTTTAGTAGCATAATCCTAACTATATCTAGGTTAAGAAGTGCAGTGTGACATATATGAGGACATTTCCTCACCTATTGTGTATGACTATATTTACCGTACTATTAACAATATAGTATAGGGAACTTATATAAATTACCCCCTGCGGGTTGTGTGCGTATCGAACTGCAATAAGTAGCAATATGTCATAACATTCTGTGTCCTAAGGGAAAACTTATGTACCTCGTTTAGGCTGCATTATTCTAATTATTAAATGTATTAAACAGTTCCAGTGTTTTTACTATCCTCGTATCAGTAGTATATCCTAAAGGCACTCCAAAGCCAAAGGCCTGACAGTTATGCAAAATTCATTATAATATTCACCGGCGGCCATATTGGATTTTCCAATTCGGCGATCCCTGTCAAGGTTACTGTCAAATAGGCATCAGATTTAGAATCAGTGAGATCCAAAACCCTAGAAAAGTGCTTTTAATTGTAATTATGTGACTTTTGGTTGGGTAGTAACGGAAAAGTCAGCTTTTGAGTGGCGGCCATTTTGAATTGTCGAATATGGCGAACCTATTGAAAATTGGCTTTGGCTCCTAGCAGATTTGAATTCAGCAGGTGACAAGCTACAAGTGTGCCAAATTTCATGCTTGTAGACAAATTTGCACAATACCACCTTAAAATCCCCCTAACAGACCAGACTATACTGTATACAGTAGTATTTGTTCTGACATATATATATATATATATATAATATATATACCTACCCGTATTCTTGACCGCCTTGGAGACACGCCCAACATTCTTGATATTTTGCTAACTACTACCCCCTCTGCTTACTCTGAAACTATTCTCTTCGTTGGGTTCATCCGATCACAATCTTATTTCTGTAAACTGTCCTATCGCTCCAGTACCGTCTCGGAACCCACTAAGGGAGGGCTTCTGGCACTTTAACTCTAAGTGGCAGCGTACTTTTTTTCCCTTTTTTTTTAAAATTTTTTCCTCATCACAACGGCATATCAGCGGAGAGACATCACCGTCAGACTATAAAATCTTGGAGAACTTGGTACACGCCTAAGCCACAAAAAGCGTCAGACATAACTATCTTCTACGTGCTTTCTTCTCACACCCTCACCAGGAAGGGGAACCAAAGTGAAGAAGGGAGAAAAAAAAAAAAAAAGAAAGAATCACTATCTATCAAATCTCCACCTCATAACGTGTGAACACCTGCAGACCCAGAGAGAGAATAAACTGCACAAATTTAACTACAAAAACAAGACACCAGCAACCTCCTTCTCCGTACAGCCACAAGCCGACGAAAGGAGACAACATAAAGTCCTGTCCGTATATAGGATCACACCCACAAGAGGAACTGTGAATTACCCTCCCTCATCCTACATCGGCATGACGACCACGAGAGCTGTCCAGACGTCTTACTTGCCACCTAATCTTCCGAGCCCCAAAGTCCCCATTATACAATCAGTGTGCATCATCATAACAAACATTTCTAGAAGAAAATAACAGAATTGGTCGACAGTGTTGTCAGATGTGCGGCGACTTCCAATTCTAGAAGCGCTGTGCTAAAAGGGTCATCCAACTTAACGTACAGGCAACGACCCTACAAGCTCTACCCAGCATGAAGACAAAGCAAATAACACCTACTCACAGAAAAGCCAAGACGAAGACGCAACCAACCACTCAGCGCCCCTCCTCAAGAAGACGAGAAGCAAAAGCAAAAAAAAATAGCTACCAATCACGACATCGGTAATAGTCTGCGTGGCAGGCAGACCGGCTATAAAATAGCGCTTCACTTCGCATCTTATCATAAGCTCACCTCAACTGCCTAGATGGAAAACTCTTCCACATCTTGCTGAAGAAGGGTTCTTAGACCCGAAATCTATGGCGATACGCAAACAGAAAGCTAAGGCGAAAGTCATAAAAGTGATTTACAAAAGAGAATATGACCTATTAAGACACAAAGAGAAAATATCTTTAAGATACTAAACCTGAACTAGCTCTCACTTTTACCGATATATATATATTAATATAATATATATATACTAATATCTATAATAATATATAATATATATATATCAATCTAATATTAATATATAATATATATATATATATAACGCGTATCTATCTATAATATAATATATAAATATATCTATATATAATATACACTATATATAATAGTAGGATATATATATACTAAATAATACTTTAAATATATACCTATAATATATATATATATATATATATATAGCTATATAATATATACATATATATAATAAATACTAATATTTATTATATAGACTCTCTATATTATAACTATATATATATATATATATAATATATATATATATATATATAATATATATAAAAGATTCATATACTAATATATCTCTCTATTATATACTCATCTATATATAATATATATAATATTATATCAATAATTATATATACGATTTATATACTATATCATCTATACTATATCAATATATATCTATAAATATATATATTTTATCTTAGATATCAGCATCTCATATATATAACAAAACAAACAAAAAAACTTTCATTACATATACATATATATATTATCTAATAATTATAATTATCTATATAAGTATCTATATATAATATATATATCTTATCTAATGTCTCTATAATTATATATATATAATATCTATATATATATATCTAATATATATATACTAAATAATATTATTAATATACATCTATATATATAATATACTATACTATATATATATAATCTGATATATACTGTAACTCTCTCTCTCATCTCTCTCTCTCTCTGATCTATAATAAGTCTCTTACCTCTATAATGTCTCTATATCTATACTATGTATATACTATCTATATATATACATCTAAATAATACTATCCTATATAATATATATATTAATATTATACGATAGATAATATATATGTCTAATCTCATAATACATAATCATATCTATCTAATAAATATAATATATAGTAATCTATAATATCTATATACTATAATATCTATACTCATAATTATATATATATCTATTATCTATATACTATATATATATTATCATTATATCAATATATATTATATATATATACATTTAATAATAGATCTCTTAATATCTATGTATCTATCTACCTATATATATATATAAGTCAATATACATATCTAATGATATAATTATAGAATATATATTCGATATATATCTATATATATATCTATATATATATATATAATATATCTATATCTATTATATAAATATAGATATACTATATATTATATATCTATATAACTATAGATATAATATATATATATACTATATATATATATGTATATCATGATATATATCGCTATATATAGATATGATATACCTCTCTCATCTCTCGTCTCTCGTCGCATCTCTCACTCTCTCATCTCTCATCTCTCTCTCTCTCTCTCTCCTCTCTCGCTCTGTATATAATATATAATATATATATGACATATAATATATATAAATATTATATATATAATATATATTATATAATATATAACTATATATATACATTCTATATCTCTATCTATATGCTTATCTATATATATATAATATATATATAGTAATTAGATATACATATATAATATAATATATATACAGAGAGCGAGAGAGAGAGAGAGAGAGAGAGAGAGAGAGAGATAGAGAGAGATAGAGAGCAGAGGGAGAGAGAGAGAGAGACGAAGAGAGAGACAAGACTGATATATTTACAATATATATAGAATATATATAATATATATAGTACTATATATATATATATAATATATATATATATATTATATATATATATATTGGAAGAGGCGGTGGCCGAGTGGTTAGCCCGTATGGGAGTGCTGACTCATGTCCCAAGTTCAAATCCTATCCGGCACTCGTTCAAGAGCCTGTGTGAGGGAAGCACAGGTCCCGAGTTCAGTCTCACAGGAGCAACTGTCAAATCCATCGTCGACTTGCCGAAGCAACTCACATGGAGCTTATGCCATTCTGCCGAGTCCGAGTGTGACTCTAGGGTTCATGCGCCTAAACTGAAGAAATGAACATCCAGAAAAATAGGATCTTCACCTGAGACCACAGGTGCATCACTATAAATATCCACCTGCACGCACCACACGGGCGAGACTCGACCAACACAGACTCTCACATATGCCTACCGACCGTAGGCTACAAACGTTAAAAGATATGCATATACACATGCATATACATGTAATATATCGGGGAGGTGGTCGCGGAAGTAGTTAGCGTCTCCGGGGGGGACTGGCGTTCTCGGTGACACAAGCGTTCGATCCCCGTGAAACCAAACCTTTCTAACCGTCGAGTGGCCTAAGAACCCCCACATGCCCTGCCCATCAACTCTACCTTACGACTGCGAGTGCATCGGAGACACAGGGGCGACATGCTCCCTCTATCACAGGCGTACACTATAAATACCTGCCCTGCGCCAACACGGGGCGAGACCAACCATCAGAAGCCCTCAGTGGAACCTCCAGAGCCTAACATCTCGAGCCCTGCGGTCACCACTGCCTACTGGCGCTATCATAAGCACAAAATCGTAAAAAAAGTAAAATAAATAAATAAATAAAATAAAAAATATATATATATATATCTAGATAATATATATATATATATATATATAATATATATATATAATATATATGTAGAGTATATACGGGCGCAGGAGATTTTCTCTGTCAGACAGATCTCGTAAAGTGATAGCTAGTTCAGCGTATTATATCTTCTTAAAGATATTTTCTCTTTGTCTTAAGAGTGTCTTATTCTCTTTTGTAATCACAACAGAGAATAAGACACTCTTAGAGTAAAGAGTGAAAATATCTTTAGAAGATATAAACGCTGAACTCATACTATACACTTTTAACGAATACTTGTCCTCACGGAAATCACCTCCTGCCCGTTATACTTAACATATATAGAGTATATATATAAAATATATATATATATTATATAAATATATAATATAATATATATATATATATAATATACGTATCTATATATATATATAGAACCGTCGCCACTGGTCCGCTGTACTTGTAATTGCCTGGTGTTTCCCGATATTTCCAGGCCAAATTCCACTGTATTGGAGGTAGAATATAAGGACAAATAATTCTTTTATTGTATATTTGATACAAAAAAGTTGTCATATAGAAAAATATATAATACAAGCGCGTAACACTAATGCATTCCACACAAGCAGAGGCCGGTATCACGATGCTGTGAGGATAATCATTTGTGGACTAAGCCTAGATCCTTGGTTGGCATCATAGACGAACCACACACGCTGACGATTGTCTTTAAGGATTGACATGAGAACAACTCAAGGCGCCCAGTCGTCTGCGTGTGTGGGGTCATCTCGCATTGAATTTTATATACAATAATTATACTATAAATTCATCTATATAATTTAATATATATATATATACTAAATTATAAATATATCTATAAATGCAATATAGAGAGAGAGAGAGCTGGAGAGAAGAGGAGAGAAGAGAAGAGAGAGCGGAGAGTGCGAGATCATAGAGAGAGAGAGAGAGAGAGAGAGAGAGAGCGAGAGCAGAAGAGAAGAGAGAGAGAGAGAGATCTTATATATATATAGATATATATATATATATATATATAATATATAGAATAAGGAGAGAGAGACAGTAGAAAGAGAGAGACAGAGGAGATGAGAGAGAGCAGAGAGAGAGAAGAGAGCGACAGAGAGAGAGAGAGAGAGAGAGAAGAGAGAGATAGAGAAAGAGAGAGAGAAGACACAAGAGAGAGACACACTAAGAAAAAAGAGAAGAGAGAGAGAAGAGGAGAGTAGAGAGAGAGAGAGAGAGAGAGAGAGAGATCAGAAGAGAGAGAGCAAGAAGGGAGAGAGAGAGAGAGAGAAAAGAGAGGAAAGAGAGAGAGAGTATATACGGGCAGGAAATATTTCTCTGAACACAGATCTCGTTAAAACAGATAGATAATGCATAGTTCAGCGTTTATTACTTCTTAAAGATATTTTCTCTATTGTGTACTTAAGGTGTACTTAATTTCTCTTTGTAATCACTTGGATATGACCTTTCTATCCATAAGCAGAGCCAACCAAAAAAAAACCTGATCAAAAAGTTACAATGGCGGCCACTTAATTACCATCGTCCCACCAAAGGCTAAACATCAACCTTGAATACAAGGGTACTTAACACCAGACCAAGAAGAATACTTACGATTTGTCTACAAACTGCGCCACATGATGTCAAAACCCAAGACATTCCAAAAATGATCGTGAATGCGGAAGGTACTCATCGATGATGATTGAAAAAACTGTCGCGCAAAAAGGGAGACTTCACCAATTACGATCCTGCCTTCAAGAACAAGAAGTATCTCGCAGAAGGCTTCCAAAACTAGTAAGGAAACGACAGATCAGCATCGTCGAACGTAAACCAATTGACGCCGCCTGGCGGGGCAAGCGCTAACATCAGACCCAGACATCACTATCAGGAGAGACGGACCAAGCTGCTGCGATACCGTCATCATAACCCTCTGAATACCTCAAACAAGATCGACGATATCTACGCGACACATGCGACGTTGCCAGATCAATAAAGCCCAATGAAGCACTCACGTAAGACAATCAACAAATGATAAGCAATAACAATTCTGCCAACACCACCATCAAAATTTGAAAGCTCTCTGGTGCAATACGGCATGGGTGAACTGCTACGGCAATATCAAGACACACAGCCGGCAATAAACTTCGTCCGATATATCCAAATACCAACGACACACCGACGATACCACCTCGCAAAGAAGCTGTGTCGTGTACTTTTGACTCCATACGCACGCCAATTCCTACACCTCATCAGCCATCAGAGTTTTCTAGACATACTCAAGAACCCACACGCCAAAGGTGCACTCGCTTCGCTTGATGTCGAGATCCCTCTTCACCACGTAACCTGTTGACCGTTACCCAAAATTTCCCAAAAACTACATCATCAACCGGGTTTGATATAACAACGACTTCATCCCGCGGCTTGACGTCCGGAACCTGTAACTACGTGGACTCCTCGAATAACTGGCAACTAAATACACATCCCTTTTTACCTCTCCCGGGGAACAAAGTATCAACAAATAGACGGCGTCGCTATGGGCTCTCCCATTAGGAGTATTGCTGGCAAACTTCTACCAAATGGGCTGCGTAGAAGAAAGAACATATTCAAGAATACAAGCAAGTCCGACATATACTGCCGCATAACATCGATGACATCTTCATCAAAACAACAGTCCACTACGAGCAGAACAGCTGAATCTCTGCCTACAAGGCTCGATACTATCAAGGCCTCACCTTCACCAATAGAAAAGCAGCTCAGACTAATCCATGCCGTTACTTATACGATCCTTGTTACGCAGGAATAAAGCATCATTCAATACACACAACGTCTAATGTAAACACCAATGAAAGCACCCAGGACACTGCCTCAACAAAAAAAAAAAAACGGAGGAAGTGCGATTGCCCCACAGAGATATAAAGGACTCACAATCGTTTGACTTATATCAGAAGAGCTCAATACACACACTGCAGTAACATCGGGCAACTTATGCAACAAAAATCGAGCCTGAATCCACATCAAGTCCTCATCAACAACAGGCATTCAGCGAGACACGACAACAACTCGGTACAGACTAAGAAAAATCTTGGAGAACTGGGTACAACCCTAACGCCAACAAAAAGAGTCAAGACATAAAACTATCTTCTACCGGGCTGTTCTTCTCCCCGCTCCCACGGAAAAGAAGAATAATATCACAAAATCGTCCCCCGTAAGTGACCTGCCGACCCAAACAGACGAGGAAGAATAAAACTACAAATTTACTAGCAAAAACAGAACGCACCCAGCAAACCGCTTCTCCGATAACAGCCCAAGGCCAGACGAAGGGACAAAACCAAAGTCCTTGTCGTTATAGATCACATAGCAAAAGAGTAACTGTTGCTATGCCTCCCCCATCCTACATCGAACATGACGACAACGACGCTGTCCAGACGTCTTACTTGCCACTAACTCCGGAGCCCCAAAAAGTACACCTATTACAGAACAACACATGGCATCATCCTAACACAGAACATTATCTAGAAGAAAAATCAAGAATGTCGACAAATGTGTGCAGATGTGCGGCGACTTCCATTCTAGAAGCGCACGTGCATAAAAGAGGTCAATCGAAACAAAAAAAAAAGAAAGAAAAGAAAAAAGAAACAAAAAAACGAAAGAAAAAAAACAAAAAAGAAAAAAAAAGAAAAGCAAAAAAAAAAAAAAAAAAAACAAAGAAACGGCAAAAGAAAAAAGGAAAAAGGGAACGAAAAAAAAAAGACAAAAAAAAAAAAAAAAGACAAAAAAAGAAAGGACAAAAAAAATAGAAACAAAAAAAAAGAAAAAAAAAACAAAAGGCAAAAAAACAAAAAAAAACCGAAAAAGGCACAAAAAAGAAAAAAAAAAAAAATTACCCACAACACTATAACAGTACAGACAAACGACCTTACAAGCTCTACCCAGCATGAAAGACACAAGCAAATAACAGCCTAACTCACAAGAAAAAGCCAAGCGAAGCACAGAGAACAGAGCGACACATCAGCGTCTACAAACATCAAGAAGACGAGAAGCCAAGATAGCTACCATCAACGACATCGGTAATAGGCTTAGCGTGGCAGGCCGACCGGCTATAAATAGCGCTATCACTTCGCATCTAATCATGCTCACCGATCAACTCCTGGAGAAAACATCTTCCCATGCTGCTGAAGAAGGGTTCTTAGACCGAAAATCGACGATACGAAACTTACAATGCTACGGCCGAAGTCATAAAAGTGATTACAAGAGGAATAAGACACTATTAGAACAAAGTAAGAAAATATCTTTACGATAAATAAAACGCGAACTAGCTATCACTTTAATAACGATATATATATAAATATATATTATATATATATAGTATATAATATGAATAATAGATATATAATAATATATATAATATATATATTATATAATATATATAATAATAATGAAATATATAAAGACTATAATATATATAATATATATAATAATAATATATAATACACGCGTATATATTAATAAAATAATATATAAATAAATATAATATAATATATATTCAATACATATATATATATATAAATTATCAATATATATATAAATAATATATAACATATATATGAAATATATATAAATAATATAGATATATAAATTATTAATATATATATATATATCATATAGTATAAATATATATATATAGTATATATATATATATGTATATAAAAATAAATAATATATAATATATATGTAAAAGAATCAAGTATATATAATAATATGATAATATATAAATATATATAAATAATATAAATATATATATATATATATATAATATATAATATACAATATATAATATATATACTCTTAATATATAATATATATAATAATATAATATAGTAATTATATAGAGATAAATTAATAGATAACATATTCTATATATATATATATCATATATATAATATATAAACATATATAAAGATATATATAAATAAATAGTATATATATATATATATTATATACATTATATACAATATAAATATATATATATATATAATTCCAATAGAAATACATAATAGATATATAATATTTATATATAATATCTTAATATATATATGGATATAATACTAATATATATATATATAATAATATATGTACTATAATGACATACCTCATAAATATATATATATACATATATATATTGAATATATATATAAATTATATAATACTATAGATATAAAATATATCTAATAATATATATATAACAAATACTATAATATCATTATATATGTGGGGGTAAGTATATATATCGTATATATATGTATTATATATATCTATATCTATATATAATAACTATATATAATATATATAATATATTATATATGTTATCTATATATATATACCCGATCATACTTAATACTAATTGTCCACATGCCTCTGTGTAACACCATAGGAGAAAGGAGAGGGGGGGGAAGGAGGCGGGGAGGGAGGGGAAGGGGAGAAGGGCAGACATAAATCAGAAGAGAGTTTCATAGGCAACGTGTTTTAGCTTAACTAACTTCCTCTATTTGTACAACCCGGAAAGTCGCGGGGATTCTGGTTACGAGATATGCTCGCAGTGCGCTAACGGTGTCACTATGGGCTTCGATAGCTGATTAGCTGAGCAGTACAATTACGTCCACGCTCGCCAGCGAATCACATAGTAATTTCTCAAAAAGTTTCAGCACATCACAGGCTTCCACGCTCTCAGCTGTGTGGATATTATAAACAAATTATATCAGCCACACCAAAATGCTCCACCCTACTTTCCCTCCTACCTCACTCCACCTCCTAGCTATCTCCTTTCCTCCCCCACCCTTCTCCTCCTCCTCTATCCCTCCTAACCTTTTTCTTGCACTGCGTTGTAGTAGTTGTAGTATAGCACAGTAATAGTATTATAATTGTCGGCAGCAGTAATAAGCCGTGTTTTTATCGTCCACGCACCGTATTAGTATTACGAAGACCACATCCAATAACACTTGCTGAAGATGTGTAATTCTACTGCTTGTGAATATTGTTAGCAATGTTGGAGACTGATTATTATTTCATGCCATATCAAGCTTGTTTTTGTTGTTCTGTACGCAGAACATCCATTTCAATTGCGAGAAAACGGGAGATCTTCGTACTCATAGACATGCTTGGAGGACAAAAACACGGCTATGTAATGTGTAGCAGCGTAATAGTATGTTGTAGTAGTAGTATGGGTGATGAAGAGAAGGAATTAGGTAACGGAAGAAGGGAAGAATAAGACGAAGAGAAGGCTGAGGAGGAATATACCTTGTCTGTCTCCCCCACCCCAAACAGAGTCTGGTGGTGAGTCATGGTGAGATGACACCGTTCGCCCTCTGCCCATCACCCATACACTCATCACGAGCGGATGGCAATGTAATATGGCCTAATTTTCATTTGTATACTTGCCCCTGTTCAGTTCTTGAGTCAGAAAACAATCCTATATCTCAATTTATGAGTATTTTATTATATTGCGTGCTCCACAAAACTGCCTGTAGGTAGTTGCCTGTTTTTGACAGCTCAACGTCTTAAGTCGTCATCAATCTGCCCGCAGAATGCCAAAAGTTTGGCCCAAACAGCTGTATGGCATGCGCTTTAGTCGTGACGACGCGGAAGTTAGCCTCTTCTGAATGATAGCCCCAGACGACTGGCGGCCTTGATGTCTACTCTCACCTCCTAACACGCAGACGATTTGCTTCACGTGGCCTCAAGCGCTGCGCGAGCCGTTCCCATACACGCAGACGATTGGCGTCCTGAGGGCAATCCTTTCTCCACCTCACGTTGGATTTATACCAGACGTATTCCTGACGACGCAAATAACTTCCATCTACGATTGGAATCAGAGCGCACGATACGGTGAGGATTTTTAGAGGACTGGCCTCTTGACGCCAATACCTCACAAAATCGTGGTAGGCCAAGTCCTCTTGCTTGTGTCGTGGCACTTAACTCTACATCAATATTATCTAGAAATTGTGTTTGAAACTCTGGCGAAATAAAGATACCGACACAACCAACAGAACACACACCGCAGAGGTCAAGCACGGACACTGCCAAAACGCGACGGATCCCTTCACTCCAATCTGGCTGACGTGTCAATCTTATCTTAATAATGCCCTACTATAAAGGGGTGAGCGTGGTACTTGTAAATACGCGGCCATTTACATGGAAAGGATTGCCCTTTACCACCCAGAGAGTTTCCGTTCACGTGATCTGAAGCAACGAGTTGACACATGAATATTATTCAATACATCGATTTTTTCACCAGAATCCCATTACAAAGCCCTTATCGAAGGTAATCAATATATATCAAAATTGAAATACACACACACACACACACACACACACACACACACACACACACACACACACAAACACACACACAACACCACACACACACACACACACACACACACACACACACGACACAAACACAAACACACGACGAAGAACGAGCGAAAATGATACGGAGGAGGCAGAGAGACGAGAGAGAGAGAGAGAGGCGAGAGAGAGAGAGGAGAGGAGACGAGAGGAGAGAGAGAGAGAGATACGAAGAAGATATAAGGGACAAGAAATTAGGAAAGGGAGAGAAGAGGTCTCTCTCTCATCATCTCTCTCTCTCTCTCTCTCTCTCTCTCTCTCTCTCTCTCTCTCTCTCTCTCTCTCTCTCTCTCTCTCTCTCTCTCTCTCTCTCTCTCTCCTCTCGCTCTCTCTCTCTCTCTCTCTCTCTCTCTCTCATCTCTCTCACCTCTCTACCTCTCTCTTCAATTAATGCATATAAAAAAAATAGCAATATTTCACATAAATCTCCTCCTCCCTTTCTTACTCTGCACGGTCAGACTCTCGTCTTACTAGTATTACTTCAATAGAACTGTGTTCCTCTGAATGTCTCCTCACTATTCACTTCCGTCATTGACCTTTAAGTCATGTCTCACTAAATCCTTAAGTTTTATAGGAAAGTTTATGAGACAGCAGATAATGATAAGGACAATGATAATTATAATATACCTGGACTTTAGTAAGTTATTCGATAAGGTCACCACATGAGAGACTCTTTAAATAAGGCTCATGGAATAGATGGGAAGGATCTTCATGGAATCGTTAAAGCTTGCTAAGTCATAGGCAACAAAGGGTTACAATTAATGGTTCTAAATATGAATGGGGACTGGTGGCGAGTGGGGTTCCACAAGGGTCTGTTTTGGGTCCATAACAATTTTTGATTTACATCAACGACTTGGATAGTGGGATTAGCAGTGATATCAGCAAATTTGCTGATGATAGTAAGGTAGGTAGGATTATTGGATCACAGTCTGATGTAAACATATGCAGGGAAACTTAGATAAACTTAATGAAGTGGGTAGTCAGGGTGACATATGGAATTCAATATTGATAAGTGCAGCGTTAGAATGTTGGTAGAAAAACCCTGGTAATTAGACACCATACGCAATGTATCGCTGAAAAGATCAGAAGGTGAGAACAAATCGGGAGTGAAAGTGATCTTACCCTCTAACCTAGGAAACAATGATATGAGGCTAGAAAGATATCTAATAGAGGTGTTAAAATAATTACCAGAAGTGTTAAAAGTAGAAGTACTGAGGTTATTCTAAATTTTAATTGGCTCTAGTCAGACCTCACTAGACTATGCGGTTTCAGTTTTGGTCAAACGTATTTAAAGATAAACTGNTGAGGAGTTCACCCGGAAATTCGCGGTCTTCAGTGTCAGGCTTCGGGCATGTCCAAAGTATGCAGCGCTCGAGCTTGTGGCATTTGCAGTGGCAAACATCCCACTTCTCAATGCGTTGGTGCTTTGAAGTCTGATGAGAGCCGCCCTGCACGATGCCCAAACTGTGGTAAGGGTCACCATGGGTGGTCCAAGTTCTGCCCTGAGCGACAGAGGAGGCTTACTACTCTTTGCTGACGTGGCGGCGCTTTGTATAGTCAATAACCTTGTAGTTGGTACTTGCAAAGTGTCTAGATAGGATGAAAATCTTATCTTATCCTTACTCTTTGCCCGGGGCAGGGCGGGGACCGCCGAGAATAATGTGACACCCTACCCTTACCAGCAGTACTGCACAGGTAAGCCGCCGCGCTCTAGGCCAGCGCGAGGCTGCTCCATCTCGGACCACTGCCATTGTACCCACGGTCCGTGGGCCAAGGAGCTACCCTTGAAGAGAAGGAGGAGGAGGAGGAGGAGGAGGAGACAGAGGAAGAGGACAACGGCTTCCACGGCTTGTCAAACACCGACAGCCGTCACTGCTGAGCTCTCGGTGCAGACCGAGCCGCTGCCACCAAAACCACGGACACCAGTAGCAGCAGTCACATACCTATCAAGCGAGTGTTGAGGGGCCATACTTCCACTCAGACAGAAAAGCAGTGACTCTCCCGTTCAGATACATTTGGGCCCTGCTCAAGAACATGTGTGACAGACAGAAAGAGGCAGACGAGGAGCTGGAAGTGGAAGAGCCACGCCAGTTCTGGAGACCAGATTGCGCCGCAATGCACAAGATTCAGATGGGTGACTTCACCCTGCAAACACGCCTGATAACGAGACTATTCCAGTTCCCCAAATCCCCATAACCACAACGGAGAACGTTGTGGCCCCAATCACCTGGGGGGGAAGCCACGAAACAATTTATCACCTTTTTTTGGTAGGAAGTCCGACGTCGGTAGTAATAGCGCGTTTTCGTGACGTTCACCGCCCTGGGCCAGTCCAGTCCAGGCCGGGTCAGGCTGCTGATGCTTGCTAAAATACATCGAGACTGTCCCCATCCCATTCGTCGTTCCTATTGGCTGGGTGATCGAGTGGGCTGTCCTTCGGGCAGAAATGCACACATTTTTAAAAAGCGCGCGTTTTATTTACTTGACTTCTCAATGGGAAGTCAAGTTGCAGCGGTGACTACGAAAAAATGAATGATGAAATTTCATTTCATTTACCGTTAATAACACTATCTATAGTCGCCACTAAACTATAATGTCGCAGGGGGGCATATATGACGAGTTTTAGCATCACTACAGATCACATCACGTGCACAGTACGTATAGTACAGCTGATAATCTCTCATATCATAAGAATTGTGCAAATTATGACTTAAGCATAAAATTTCTACCAGTGTTAGTACATGCCATAAGCTTTATTTTCAGATCGGGAGGTAAGGCAGATTTGACCTCTGAGGACCGTGAGAGGTCAATGACCTCAGAGTATCAAAATATTGATGTTTGGCGTCATTGGTTAATGGTAAACATGTTTATGATGTACAAACCATGCATTTGTGTTCCAATAAAAGTGTCTACATATTCCACACAGCGTTGGTAATTATTTACAGGTGTGTAGCTTGACCTCTGAGGACAGTAATAGGTCAATTACCTAAACATATCAAATATTGATGCCAATGAATGTAAACTGTGGTGGCTGATACAACACATTGTTGTACTTGTGTGTTGCAGGATTCCCTGCCTGATGATCGAAGCCAAGATACAAGCATCCCAGCCCTGATCGTCACTATGGCAAAGCGTTATATCCTCATAGACCCAGCCCACCCCTCTACGTCCAAGCAATCAAGACCACCCCCAAGAACTAATGGGAGCTTTGTATTCTTTGCCAAGCAGAGACAGATAAACCTTTGGGCAGTCCCCACTAAGATCAACCATGAAACCGAGTGGTAGTGGCTATGCATCATTGACAGAAGACCTCCTCCAGTTCAAGGGACTTCGGCACATGCCAATGGAACTCAACGTGAACAGACTGGATGATGGCGATGGCGTAGAAGCTACCTTGAGGACACACAGTGCTCAGTGGCACAAGAAATGTCGTTTAAAGTTTTTTTTAAATGTTGACCAGTAGAGCAGAGCAGAATCAGCTTCAGGACAGAAATCTAGTACCGGTACTCCAACCGTGCCCACACGATCAGCAGCTGCCCACAGGCTTCCACATTCAACTGAGCCTATCTTTTTCTTCTGCAATAGCCAGCTGGCACTGCAGACTTGCCCGAAGCAGCTAAAAAGGGAAATTGACAAGAACGTTGGGAAAGATGTGCCACTGAATTGGGGGACACTGAACTGCTGGCCAAGCTGTCTGCAGGAGACATGATTGCCATCGAGGCAAATACCATCGCAGCTTTCTCCGTGCATTATACAAAAAAATCAGCCCACCGCACTCAAGGACGGGGATGCGATCGTCTGTATGGCATAGCCTTTGCTGAGCTGGTGGTATTCAGGAGGACATGCATGCAGATGAGGACAATCCCCCTGTATTTAAACTCTCTGACGTGGCTAACCTCTACAAGACGAGATGAGCAGCTGGGTGCCACGGTAACCAACAGAATACACACAACCAGATTTGAAGGACAGATTTCTTTCTGTGTTTCCCTGACTGAGAGCCCATTCTCAGGGCCGAGACACACTTCTCTTGTTTGAGAAAAGTATAGGTCCCGCCTGAAGAAGGCCCGTGATCATGACAGTGAGGCTATGCACCTATTAGAGCAGCACAGGTAGTACGTAGATAAATGTTTCAGACCAGGTTCACCTTTGCGGTGCGTTCCCCCGCTGACTGCCAGAAAGATTATGTGACACCATCCCTCCTTGCTCTGGTGAACATGATCCTCGATGGGGGGGCGAACATCAAGCACCAGACTAAGTTGGCCAACACAAGCACCACAACTGCTGCTCTTACAGTATCGCAGCTATGGTGTTCAACAGTGTAAAGCAAAGCACACAGTGTAGAGCAGCCTCAGTGCGCCACAGCCGCAAGAGAGAAACCTCACTCCCACTCTACTTGTCCCTCAAAATTCACGCTGTGACCAGGAGCAGAGGTCTGATTGACACACTGTTCAGCCTAGGGATATGTGTGTCATACGATAGATTACTACAGCTCACAGCAACATTGCCAATGGTGTCTGTCAGCGCTTTTAAAAATGGAAGAAGTTGTTTGCCCAGTCAAGTTGCGCAAGGGACTGTTCACTACTGGGGCTGTCGATAATATGACCATAACCCCAGCTCTGCGGACAGCCAAGGATTCTTTTCATGGCACAGGTATCTCTCTAATGCAACATCCATCACACACGAATGGTGGACTCGACCGTGGTGTAGTGGTGATTAGGCAAGACCCTCTCTTCCGCCAAGTCGGTAGCACCTCTGCCATCAGTGTACACAAGTGTGCCACTGCTGCCATGAAGACGAAGCCTTCACTGCACCGGTTGTACAACGTCCTGCAAAGGGCCCCCCGACCTCCTGGCTGCTGAAACTGCCGTGGAAGAAGAGTATGGGCATAAGGAGGCCTCTGGGTGGCAGCCTCTTTGGACACACTGCCAGAGGCATCAAATCTTGCCACGAACTGATCCACTGCGGGTGCAAGAATGGATGTACCGGCCGCTGCAAGTGCCCCAAGGCTGCACTCTAGTGCACTGCATTATGTGCATGTTCGGGAGACTGTTAGGGGGCAATCAGACACCTTTAAAATTTATGCGTCTATGTGGATAATGTGTGTGTATTACATGTACGGTATTGTACTATACATGTGTCTGAGGTAACTGACCTCACTGTACTTTAAGCTTATAGACTATGTTCAGTGCACATTGAAAATTAAGGTTGGCACAGATGATCTTACAACACGATTTCATGCAAGCTGTTCTGGACACCACAATAACCTAAATGTGTATTTCAATAAATTTGTTTTCTGAGGTCACTGACCTCATTTAAAGCACTTGTTCAGTCATGTTTGTATCCTGTGATTATGTATAAATAGGCTCTCCAGAAGATAAAGGGACCAACACATGGCAACATACCTTTTTAATGATTCCCAAAACAGACAAACTGCACCAGAATCGTGAAAAAAATACAATTTCAATGTAAATGAGGTCATTGACCTCTCACTATCCTCAGAGGTCAAATCTGACTTACCTCCCGATCTGAAAATGAACCTTATGTATTATACTAACACTGGTAAAAATGTCATGCTTTAGTCATAGTTTGCACAATTGTTATGATTATCTGCTGCACTAGTAGTTTACATTATCTACATAACACTATAGCTACGGTACATGTCTTCAGTGACACATACAAGTCTGTAGTGATGCTGAAATTCGTAATATATGGCGCCTGGTGACATTAGGGCAGTGGCCACTATAGTGTTGTTGACGGTACATTCATTTCCCAAGATGTTGTTTCAGCAAATTGCGAATATTGTAATTTTTCGTTAAATTACTTTAGTCTTATGGTCGGCCATCATGGTGTTTCATGTCTTATCAGCAGCACGAGAAGCTCCTGGGGCTACATTCAGAGAGGCTAACTTCCGGTCTTCACGACCTAGCAACTTCCAACCGCTGTTTTGGGCAACTTTTTGGCATTCTGCGGGCAGATTGATGACGTACTTAAAAACGTTGAGCTGTCAAAAACAGGCAACTGCCTACAGGCAGTTGTGGAGCACGCAATATACATAAAAATACTCATAAATTGAGTATATATGATGTTTTCTGACGCAAGAACTGAACAGGGCAAGTATACAAATTAAATTAGGCCATATTACAATGCCATCCGCTCGTGATGAGTTTGTTATGGGGTGATGGGCCGAGTGGAGAACGGTGGCATCTCACCATGACTCACCACACCATACACCACCACACGGCTCCGCGACACAGACAAGGTAAATATATTCCTTCTCCTTCCTTTTCCTTTCCTTCCTTTCTCCTTCTCCTTCTCCTCCTCCTCTTCCTCCTCCTAACCTTTTCTTATAGCAGTTGGTAGTAGTTGTAGTAGTAGCAGCAGTAATAGTAGTAGTAATAGCAGCAGTAATAAAATATAAGCCGTGTAACACACATTTCAGCAAGTGTTATTGGAGTGGTCTTCGTACTAAGACGATGCTTGGACGACAAAAACACGGCTTATATTTTATTACTGCTGCTACTACAACTACTATTACTGCTGATACTACTACAACTACTACCAACTGTTATAAGAAAAGGTTAGGAGGAGGAGGAGGAGGAGGAGAAGGAGAAGGAGAAGCTAGGAGGTGGAGGAGGAGGAGGAGGAAGAAGGGTGGAGCATTTTGGTGTGGATGATAGATTTGTTTATAAACACAGCTGAGAGCGTGGAAGCCTTGTGATTGGCTGAACATTTTTGAGAAATACTATGTGATTCGCTGGCGAGGCTGTGACGTAATTGTACTCGCTCAGCTAATCAGCTATCGAAGCCCATAGTGACACCGTAGAGCCACTGCCATATCTCGTACCAGAATCCCCGCAACTTCCGGGTTGTACAAATAGAGGAAGTTAGTTAAGCTAAACACCGTGCCCTTTAACTCTCTCTGAATGTCTGCCCTGGTCGTCTTTCCCGCTGACTGTAGTGCGCATGCGCCAGTTCTCCCCACACTAGTCCAACGTGGTCCTGCTCGCTGGCCTGGCCCAGTCTCGTCCGTTCCAGCCCGGTCCAATCCGCCTCGCGAAAACAGTGACCGCCCGGGACTAGCCCAGTCCAGAGCGGGCCAGGGCAGACATTCAGAGAGAGTTAAAGGGCACGGTGTTTAGCTTAACTAACTTCCTCTATTTGTACAACCCGGAAGTCGCGGGGATTCTGGTACGAGATATGGCAGTGGCTCTACGGTGTCACTATGGGCTTCGATAGCTGATTAACTGAGCGAGTACAATTACGTCACAGCCTCGCCAGTGAATCACATAGTATTTCTCAAAAAGTTTCAGCCAATCACAAGGCTTCCACGCTCTCAGCTGTGTTTATAAACAAATTTATCAGCCACACCAAAATGCTCCACCCTCCTTCCTCCTCCTCCTCCACCTCCTAGCTTCTCCTTCTCCTTCTCCTCCTCCTCTTCCTCCTCCTAACCTTTTCTTATAGCAGTTGGTAGTAGTTGTAGTAGTAGCAGCAGTAATAGTAGTAGTATTGTAGCAGCAGTAATAAGCCGTGTTTTTATCGTCCAAGCACCGTATTGGATTACGAAGACCACTCCAATAACACTTGCTGAAATGTGTATTATACTGCTTTGTGATATTGTTAGCAATGTTTTAGACTGATTATTATTTCGGCCCCTATCAAGCTTGTTGTGTTGTTGTCGCAGAAACCAATCCATTTTCAATTGCGAGAAAAAACGGTCTTCGTACCAAGACGATGCTTGGAGGACAAAAACACGGCTATAGTAGTAGTAGCAGCAGTAATAGTAGTGGTAGTAGTAGTAGTAGTAGTAGAAGTAGTACTAGTAATAGTAGTAGTAGTGGTGATGAAGGAGGAGGAATTAGGTAGAGGAAGAAGGGAAGAATAAAGGGTAAGAGGAAGGATGAGGAGGAATATACCTTGTCTGTTGCGGAGCCGTGCGTGGTGGTGTATGGTGTGGTGAGTCATGGTGAGATGCCACCGTTCGCCACTCGGCCCATCACCACATAACAAACTCATCACGAGCGGAAGGCATTGAAATATGGCCTAATTTCATTTGTATACTTACCCTGTTCAGTTCTTGAGTCAGAAAACATCATATATACTCAATTTATGAGTATTTTTATGCATATTGCGTGCTCCACAACTGCCTGTAGGCAGTTGCCTGTTTTTGACAGCTCAACGTCTTTAAGTACGTCATCAATCTGCCCGCAGAATGCCAAAAGTTGCCCAAAACAGCTGTTGGAAGTCGCTAGGTCGTGAAGACCGGAAGTTAGCCTCTCTGAATGTAGCCCCAGAGCGGTCGCGAAAACGCGCTATAACACGAACCCAGAGCGCGGTAAAGTAGTAGGTTTGGTAGTAAACGTGCAGACTGGCCAACGACTGCTCGAGACTGGTATTAGCAGAGATAGGAAGTCTCCAGGCTCGCTTATTATTGCTTGGTATACTATGAAATATCATTTTTATAGGTGAATGCAGACATATAATCGCATTTCAATGGGTAATATTCATATATATGAGTAAAGAGATGAAATACAAGCAAGTGTCTCTTCCACGTCTGGCAGCGCGGCCTTCGGCAGCAGCAGCAGCAGCAGCAGCATTAAGCCTCTGAGGTGGATATCAACACCAAGGGAGATAAATGTCTTTGGTAATATTTAGTAGGGGTGCGAGAACCCCTTGAGGAATCCTATGATCCCTGGTGATATCCTATGGTGCTATCACAGGCGTGGGAGCTCACTGTCTTCTTCAGGAAGGCACAGGTGAGGCGGATGACGGCTGGTTTTGAGAGAGGCGGCGGACGGAGTCGCCACCTCCTCCGCCACGGTAGGTTTGGGCAGGCTTAAACGTCTTATTATTCGCTATTATACAGCTTGGTGATTATGGTGAGATGTTATATACACGTGTTATTATCTAAATCAATATAGCACCGTGTGTCACCTTAAATAAGGGTGATTTAAAGATGTTATGATGAGGCGCGACTGGCGGGGCAGAGTGACGGAGAAAAATTCTTGCCGCGGGGCCACCCCATGACAAGAATATTCACTATTTTAACCCACATACACACCTTCTACCACTAAACCACTAGCAATACAGGCTCCTTACTTATATATCTTACTATCTGATACATTAAAACTCCTTAAAACGTTCATTCAAAATAAAACTAGAATTAGTTTGAGATGACGGGGCAGGCTCGACAGAGATGGCGAGGAGAGGCAGTCTGGCATGCCATTCTTGCCCGGAAATATATCTCGCTGGCTTGTGATTGGTCGAGAAGTTTTAAAAACAGTTTGTCATTGGCTGGTGACGGATGACGCTTTAGCCAGTCAGAGCCTTCCTACCCGTTTACTACAGGCGAATTTTGGTGAAGAAGCCGTAAGAAGCCGGCTTCTTGCAGCTTGCGTTTTCTGTTATGGCGAGGCACTTTTAAGAAGCCGGCTTCTTACGGATTGGCCCAGCTGGTCAAGCCGTAAGAAGCCATAAGGAAGCCGATACCCCCGGCTGCTCAGGTTTTACAAAACAAAATTNATGCATATAAAAAAAATACTTTCCTCCCTCCCTTTCTTACTCTGCACGGTCAGACTCTCGTCTTACTAGTATTACTTCAATAGAACTGTGTTCCTCTGAATGTCTCCTCACTATTCACTTCCGTCATTGACCTTTAAGTCATGTCTCACTAAATCCTTAAGTTTGTATAGGAAAGTTTATGAGACAGCAGATAATGATAAGGACAATGATAATTATAATATACCTGGACTTTAGTAAGTTATTCGATAAGGTACCACATGAGAGACTCTTTAAATAAGGGTTAAAGCTTGGCTAAGTGATAGGCAACAAAGGGTTACAATTAATGGTTCTAAATATGAATGGGGACTGGTGGCGAGTGGGGTTCCACAAGGGTCTGTTTTGGGTCCATAACAATTTTTGATTTACATCAACGACTTGGATAGTGGGATTAGCAGTGATATCAGCAAATTTGCTGATGATAGTAAGGTAGGTAGGATTATTGGATCACAGTCTGATGTAAACATATTGCAGGGAAACTTAGATAAACTTAATGAGTGGGTAGTCAGGTGACATATGGAATTCAATATTGATAAGTGCAGCGTTATGAATGTTGGTAGAAAAACCCCTGGTAATTAGATACACCATACGCAATGTATCGCTGAAAAGATCAGAAGGTGAGACAAATCTGGGAGTGAAAGTGATCTTAGCCCTCTAACCTAGGAAACAATGTATTGAGGCTAGAAATATATCTAATAGGGTGTTAAAATGAATTACCAGAAGTGTTAAAAGTAGAAGTACTGAGGTTATTCTAAATTTTTAATTGGCTCTAGTCAGACCTCACCTAGACTATGCGGTTCAGTTTTGGTCAACGTATTACAGAATGGATATAGCTTTGTTAGAATCTGTGCAGAGAAGGATGACCAAACTCAACATCAGACCAAACTGCATCACAAGGAACTGGCCAAGGGCACAACAAAAATGGGTAACACAAAGCCCGCTTAGTTGCCAGTCCCTATAAAGAAGACAGTAAGAGAATAAAATAAAAAAGAGGGGTGAGCCAATTTAGTTCGAGAGGTGTCTTGTTCTTTTGAAAGATTTATGTCATAGGAAGTGGAAAATAGAAACAGGAAGAGAGTTCCAGAGTTTACCAGTGAAAGGGATGAAGGAGTAAAGATACTGATTAACTCTTGCATTAGGAGATGGACAGAATAGGGATGAGAATGAGTAGAAAGTCTTGTGCAGCAAGGCCGCGGGAGGGGGGGAGGCATGCAGTTAGCAAGTTCAGAAGAGCAGTGACCATGAAAATAACGGTAGAAGAGAGCAAGAGAAGTAACATTGCGGCGTTGATTTAAAGATTGATGACAGTCAGTCAGACGAGAGGAGTTGATGAGACGAAAAGTTTTGACTCAACCCTGTTTAGGAGAGCTGAATGAGTGGATCCTCCCCAAACATGTGAGACATACTCCATACATGGTGGATAAGGCCCCTGTAGAGAGCAAGCAATTGGGAGGGAGAAAAAAAAGGTCGCAGACGCCACAGGACACTTAACTTCTTAGAAGCTGTTTTAGCATGAGATGAGATGTGAGATTTCCAGTTCAGATTTTTAGTAAAGGCTAGTCCTAGAATGTTCATTGTAGAAGAAGGAGACAGTTGAGTGTCATTTAAGAAGAGGGGATAGTTATCTGTAGGTTTTTGTCGAGTAGATAGGTGAAGAAATTGGTTTTTGAGGCATTGAACAAAACAAGGTTTGCTTTGCCCTTATCAGAAATTATAGAAAATCAGAAGTTAGGCGCTAGGTGGCATCTCTCCGTGAATCACTTAGTTTGAGTTGAGTTGAACGTCTATAAAGGACGTTGAAAAATGCAGGGTAGAATCATCAGCGTAGGAGTGGATAGGGCTTTGAGTTAGACTTAGAAGATCATTAATGAATAATAGAAAGAGAGTGGGTGATAGGACAGAGCCCTCGGGAACACCACTATTGATAGATTTAGTAGAAGAACAATGTCCGTCTACAGTAGCTGCAATAGAACGGTTTGAAAGGAAACTTAAGATGAAGGTACAGAGAGAAGGATAGAAACCGATGAGGGTAGTTTGGAAATTAAAGATTTGTGCCAGACTCTATCAAAGCTTTCGATATGTCAAGGGAAACAGCAAAGTTTCACCGAAACCCCTAAGGGAGGATGACCAAGATTCAGTTAGGAAAGCTAGAAGATCGCCAGTAGATCGCCCTTTACGGAAACAGTACTGACGATCAGATAGAAGATTGTGAGCAGATAGATGCTTAAGAATCTTCTTATTAAGTATAGATTCAAAACTTTAGAAGGCAGGAAGTCAAAGCTATAGGAGGGTAGTTTGAAGGATTAGAACGGTCACCCTTCTTAGGAACAGGTTGGCTGTGAGCAAACTTACAGGAAGAAGGAAAGGTGGAAGTAGATAGAAAAAGACGGAAAATTTTGACCAGGCAAGGTGCAAGCACAGAAACAAGGTTTTTGAGAACAATAGGAGGGACTCCGTCAGGACCGTAAGCCTTCCGAGGTTCTAGGCCAGAAAGGGCAAAGAAAACATCATTCCGAAGGATCTTAT
>JACEEZ010021999.1:209385-211885 GCA_016584305.1 Chionoecetes opilio
TTCTAAGAGTTTTTATATAAACCCTTGAATTAATGTCAAAGTATCCGTTTCTTCTTCGGCATGCTTCACTCTATTTGTGTAATTCATATGTGCTGCCATTTTGAGTCCCCCAAAAGTATTATTGAAGCAACAACTTTGAAGAAAAAAAAATCCGTGTATATGCCCATATTTGGAGGATTGTAATTCTAAGAGTTTTTATTATAAACCCTTGAAACTCTAACAGCTGCTAAATAGTAGTACTGTCTGTCTGTCTGTCTGTCTGTCTGTCTGTCCATCTGTCTGTCTCATTGTCTGTCTGTTATCTACACTATGAAAATGGCTCGCCACTGTTATGGGCCTCCTCACTCACAGACATCCTGAGAACAAGAGTTACTGAAGTCTGGACAGGAAACAACATTTAGGAAACATTGTTTCCAACCTTTGGAAACATTTAGGAAACATTGTTTCCAAACAAAGTTGCCATCAATAAAATACTACGGCAGTGAGAAGCGGGGCAAGGTTTGCGGGGCGGGGGGGATCCTCACACACATGTCAACAATAATTTATTCCGACAAAAACGAGTGCCAGATTCATTCAATACACATGAAAATTATTCAGGAAAACTAAGTTCCAAATCGTTGAAAGCCCACTACCGAGATTTTACCGAAAATGTATTCGCTCGAATCGTCCAGACACACTGTGTCACGGTGTGTCACTATTGACACAACACTATATCACGCCTTACGGTCACGAATAAAGCGGATGTAAGCGGCACCATCTGTGGGCGGCCACCTTCACCTGCTGGGTGTTCATGGCCACGACATCTCTCTCTCTCTCTCTCTCTCTCTCTCTCTCTCTCTCTCTCTCTCTCTCTCTCTCTCTCTCTCTCTCTCTCTCTCTCTCTCTCTCTCTCTCTCTCTCTCTCTTATCTCCTACCTAATTGTCTGTCTATCTATAAATATCTGTCAATATCTTGCTTCCTATCTGTCCCTACCTACCTCCTGAGTGG
Organism: Chionoecetes opilio; assembly: GCA_016584305.1. Taxonomy (NCBI): domain Eukaryota; kingdom Metazoa; phylum Arthropoda; class Malacostraca; order Decapoda; family Majidae; genus Chionoecetes; species Chionoecetes opilio. The sequence goes on from JACEEZ010021999.1 coordinate 210,374, forward strand.
GGCGGGCTGAGTGAGGCTGGTGTATGAGGCCAGGAGAATATTACATATTACATAATATCTCAAGTAATACACTATTTTTGATATCATACAGGTAACTGACATTTTTTGCATGTATTGTAAGAGTTCAGCCATAAAGATATGAATGTCTACCGTAGATAACAGTATAGTCGCCACCTGCACTAATGTCGCCAGGCGCCATATATTACGAATTATAGCATCACTACTGATTTTTATGTGCCACTGAAGATGATACACAGTAGTTTATGTCATGACTGTATAATCTACCCTGTTTCAGCGTAGTTTTATGCTTTGTATCTGCAAGTATATACGGTTTCAAATTTCCCTACTCGTTTTTTTTTCGGGCGACGACGACGGTGGGAGGACACTAAACATAGACACTAGGTGGCGACCCGTGTGTAGATCGTTACCAACGGCGCCACTCGGTTTTATTTTTATAATTTGTTCATTTATTGACATAATATGACACATATGAAGTCACACAAAATGACACAGACTCTCTAGATAGCCTCTTCTAACTTTTTCCAGAAATCATGCATGTATAAATGTAAGTATTAACGCCACCAGACGTCTGCGGATAAAAAAGAAACTTTGTCCTGGCGACTTTAGTGTTATCTACGGTAAAGTAAATTCCATTCCATTTTCAATTTTTTCAGGTTGCGGGACTATGACCCATTCCTACACGAATACTTACATGATAATATCTTACATGAATAATTATTATTGCAAAGCTTACACTTCGCAATGTCATTCGAGATAATCTCGAAATACGTAATCCCAATCTACACTGGTGTGACTGGACGCCATTACGCAGTAGGCTGCTGCAATGCTGTTCTTCAAAGAAAGTTGATTGTGCTCGTGGGTGACAGAGAAGAGCGCGTATATGCTTACTGCAGGGGGCAATGAGTTGAGTTAAGTAACAGTGACCTTGAGAGTAGCGGCTGCCACTCTGTTGGAGGATGGAGGTAGTGTTCGAGGGACTATGACATAGCCTACCACTACGCCTCCTTACCCCATTCTATTAACTAATGCTCGGCTAAACTATTAATTTATTAACATGTTTGCTTGTGTAATATTATGTTCACTTGTTATTTTTTTTCTTATTTTTGTAAGTTTATTAATTTGGGCAAAATATTCGCATATTCGCAAAAAACTGCGAGTAGGAGTGCGAATGCGAATGCGAATATTGAAAAAACAAGCGAATATTCGCAATTGCGAATGCGAATACGAATATTCGGTCCATCACTAAAATACTTTTTTATTTTTATTTTTTTATACATTTGTGCCTATAGCGCCTGTAGGCAGTGGTGATCCAGTGATCGGATGGTAGTCTCTGGAGGTTCACTTGAGGGGTGTGATGGTTGGTCCTCGCCCGTGGTGGCGCAGGCAGGATTTTTATAGTGACGCCTGTGATTAGAGGCTCATGCCGCCCCCCTGTGTCCTCCGATGCACTCGCAATCGAAGGTAGAGTTGCTGGACAGGGCATGTGGGTGT
>JACEEZ010021999.1:214385-236121 GCA_016584305.1 Chionoecetes opilio
ACATGATTTCTTTGTTTCTTTATAATGAGTATATTTTCCCTTCCCTATTTGTTTAATTACATTATTTTGTAATATTTCTGTAAATCTTAGTAGATCAAGTATAGACGTCCAGCCTCTGGCCCCTTTGCTTTTGGCTCAGTTCTTGCGGCTGGAACGTGACAGCGAGCCACGTTCCAGCCAATTAACTCATTACGTGAATTACTCATTAAGGGCTTGTTCTATGCAAAAAGTTTGTTGTACAGACCCCCGTTGATTTTGACAGCACTACTTGCATGTTGAATTTCAGCTCAATCCGACAACAATTAGGAGTAGTTTACGCTTATTACTCATTAAGGGCTTGTTTTACGCAAAAAGTTTTTCAGACGACCCCCATTGATTTTGACAGTACTACTTGCATGTCAAATTTCAGCTCAATCCGATAATATTTAGAAGTAGTTATACACTTTTTGGCGGAAACTTGGTTCCACGGGTCTTATGGTAAGCGACAGCGAGCGAAGCTCGCTGTCATTAAAACAATACAAATGTTTTATAAAAATAAACACATCATTTCAAGCAACTTGTGAATGCTGAAATATGAGAGCGAGGGAGAGAGGCGGGTGAGGGTGGAGAGGAAGGTGCGGCTGGGCAGGAAGGACTGGGGACTGGGAAGTGTGAAATCGTCTCTCCAGGTCAGTAAGGTCGTACAAATAAATAGCGATGGGGTCACCAAGGAAATGTTTACCTGTGCACAGCCCTCACTGAGCTGAGCAATTTGGCAACACCATGGAGGTATTATATAAGTAGAGGCCCTCACACCGTTTCTGTTCACGCCTTGGTGAAGCAGGGGGGCGGAGCTTAGCCGGTGGGCGGAGCCAACCTAATACACCCAAAACATTGGTTTTCTCGCGCGCAAATTGTCAGCGAAAAATTGTTTTATTGCCTTGTTTCTTCCATATATCACATGATTTTTAGTTATTTAATTGCTGCAATGCATGGAATTGAGTTGTATGTACGGTTTTCATAGAAAAAACAACAGAATTTCACTTCCTGTATTCTGTACAGGCAGAGAAGAAATGGTTCCCACCCGCTTCCTTACCCCATACTTTATCTATATATATTAATTTACATTGAACAGGGATTTAACATTTGAACGAAGAAACATGTGCAGTCCTCTATGTAGAGCTTCTGAGATTTTCCTTAAATTTACCAGGAGAAAATTAAATATTCAAGGACAGGAATGAAGAAAACTTACTCATATGCAACTTCCAAGTCAATGTGTGACTTCACTGCAACATACATGTTACACAATTATGCTGATCATTGTTATACATTTGATTAGCAGTTAATGGAGAGAATATAATACTTTATTTTCCAATTACAGAGTAGAGTTGGTATGTTTTGTGAGGGAAAGATATGGTTGTCGAGTGGAGGAGAGGGTTTGATCACCTGAGAGGAAAATGACAAAAAAGACATGAGAGTTAGTAGATAATAGCAATGTGAGAAGATGACCTCAGTAAAGTGTGGAGAGAGAGAGACAGCGAGGAAAAAAATTAGTGTGCATCTTTTGGAAACTTAAATAAAAGCTAAATCATCTTCCAAACAACTGCACAAGCTATTATTTTCTAGGCACACATCGACATGAACAAACACAAATACTACAAATACAAACCATCTATAATAATATAAGCGAAAGTGTGTGTGTGTGTCTGTGTGTTCGCGATAGGTGCCGCCCCCCGTGGCGGAATCCCATCATATGGCACAGTTTTGGAACCGGGTCGACCAGGGGAAGGTTTTAAGCCCAATTATAGGATGAGTCGATCACTTAAATTTTTTGTTTTTTAGCAGCCTATTAGCGAGAATTGTGAAAAAAAAGTGGGTTGCGAGAATTGAGGAAACCTTGATGTAGGGTGATGGGTAATGGGTGAGTGAATGGGTGGGGTGATGGGTAATAGGTGTGGGGTGATGGGTGAGTGAATGGGTGGGGGGTGATGGGTTGGGGGTGATGGGTGATGGGTGAGAGAATAGGTGGGGGGTGATGGGTAATGGGTGAGTGAATGGGTGTGTGGTGATGGGTAATGGGTGAGTGACTGGGTGGGGGGTGATGGGTAATGGGTGAGTGAATGGGTGGGGGGTGATGGGTAATGGGTGAGTGAATGGGTGGGGGGTGATGTGAATGGGTTGGCGTTAATACATACATTTCTACATCCATGATTTCAGGAAAGCTAAAAGGGGCTATCTGGAGAGTTGTGTTTGGTGGGCCGAAGGCCCACCAATAGTCCTCCGCAGGAGCTAGCCAAAAAGTTCGCCCGGAAGGCGGCTTTGCGGCTAGTAATCCATAAATGCAAACATCACAAACAGTTTCATCACAGGCAAACCAACAGAAGCAAACACACTATACATCTGTCATGATTAAGCTTGCATCACAAAGGCTCACTGTCTGGCAGCAAGTAGGATAAGTAAGAAGGGTGAATATTTCCTTCATTGTCGTTTCTTATTTATTTTGTTTTGTTTTTTACTTCCATTTGATAGATTTTGAGTTCCTTTGAGTGTTTTGATGCCCCATTTATTGTGCAAATGAATAATAACCATAATATAACCATGACAATCTTGACCCCCGATAGTGGAGAAGGCTTTGAATATCTGTTTCGAAGATCGAAGACAGGGATGATTAATTTGGGTAAAATGTGAATAAAAATAAAATAAAAAGGTGAATAGAACCTAACCAAACCTGAAAGTGAATAGGTGAAGTATATCAAGATGAATTGAAAATTAAAGACAATATAATAGAAAAGGTAAATTGAAAGAAAAATAAGTGAATTGAACCTAACCAAACTTAACCTAACGTCACGTACCTGGATAAAAATAATTCATTTCAATAAAAATAAATCATGCAGGCATATATTATTATTTTGATGCCAAAAATCTACCATGCAGGTATGGTAAGATTGTCCGCTAAAGAAACTGCAATAAAATAAATAAATACCGCATTTAGTCCAAGAGAGTTCTTGGTTGACGGCATTTGAAGGTGAAGAAAAGGTCCATTATGACACTCTTTCAGCTTATATTTCCAGAAATAACATGTACTGTTTTCAGCAAAGTAGCATGAATAAGACAACACCTGAAACTCTTTGCCGTTGGAATGCCCCATGTAAAAGTAGCTATATACAGTATTCATATATACAGCCGCACAAAATATATAAATCCACGCAGCATAACATAAGGTAACTAGCATGAACAACAAACACTACAACCACCACCATGATGGTTCAACACATGTCAGGCCTTCTCTGGATATTACTGGATATTAGAGAAATAGTTATTTAATGTAAGAGGTATTTCTATGTGAAAGTCCCTCCCAAATTATGTTGTTTCTCTCACTAATATTAATACTTTTGAAACAGCCTGGCTAAGTAAAACACTATTTGAATTTGAATATATTAATTGAGCAGCCTTAATACATTAGTTATTACTTGTAGCTGCATATAATGCATTTACCAGTATATTCTGTCTTTGAGTACCTCAATTTAATGTTTCAAAATTATTACTGGTGCATTAGCAGTATGTGACTGCAGTAAGGCGACTCAGTAGCGTGCAGAAACCACCAAGGTTTGCAGACTTTTCTCATATGTTTTTGGGAATAAATAAGTGTTCACAATATTTCTGGTGCCGCTTCAAGAATCTTACATTCCAATAATATGACTCTTTTATATGTAAAAGTCATGAAAGATAATTGCAATGAATTCCTTGGAATTACTCTTAGAACAAGCATCTGCATTCTATCATAGCGCTCTTGATCTAGCTAGGTTTTCTAGTCTCTTAAGCGGTGTTTCACCACGAAATCTCTGTAACTTACCGATGAAAATATATGTTACCACACTTGCTTCTCTGGGTGAAACAATACGCAGAACAAACCGGCATGAAGATATAATGTAGAGGTCTGTGACCGGCGCGCGTTCCTTCAAATTTGCATTGTTTTGGGTAACTGTCCGACTGTCTGTACACACTAAGAAAAAAAGGTGCAACTTTGCACCTTTAAATGTGCAAAATGATGTCACCTATTTTGCACCTTTAAGGGTGCAAAGTTGCACCTTAACACTAGGATGCAATTTTTGCACCTTATGATAAGGTGCAAATTTGCATTTTTAAAGGTGCAAATATGCACCTTTAGTTGTGTATATTTGAGGAAAAAATCTACCTTTAGAGGTACAACTGTGCACCCTTATGGGTGCAATATATGCACCTTTTTGGGTGCAAAATATGCACCTTTTTGTGTGCAAAATATGCACCTTTTTTGGTGCAAAATATGCAGCTCTAGAGGTGCAAAATATGCACCTTTAGAGGTGCAAAATAAGCCCCCTTAGAGGTGTAACTTCGCACCTGTGGAACTGGAATTTTGGGGTGCAATTTTGCACCTTTAGGGATGCAGCTTTGCACCTTCAAGGGTGCAAACTGATGTCACATTTTTCACCTTTAAAGGTGCAAAGCTGCACCCACATTAAAAGGTGCAGTTCTTGCACCCCTCCAGAAGGTGCAATAACTGCACCTCTGCACCTTCAGGAATGCAATTATCCGTCCTTTATGGATCTTTTAAGAAAGAATTCACGAGATCATAATTTTCGAAGGCAAGCTGGAGTAACTTTCTATCGAAAAAAATTATGATGTCATGAATTCCTCCTTTTCAAAGTTCCATAAAAGACAGAAAAGTGCATTCCTGAAGGTGAAGTTGTAGCTGCAAGAGGTATATAGTACACAAACAGCTTCTCTGATGCATAAATCAATGTTGTAAATTCCTACCGAAGTATAAGTACTTCTCCAAATTAAAGCAAAGATGTTAATAAACCAGCATTCATGCTTACATTGTCTACTTTACTTGTCTTTGAAGTGAAAAATATGTATTAAAGGAAAAATAACAGGATTAAGGTAATAAGGATATAATACATATGATTATAGAAATACATTTGTATTAAAGCTGAAACAACTTGAGATTAGAAAAAATACAATGCTAGATTAATGTGTACATGTTTGTAGGGTAGGAATGGTTGACACTCTACTTAGTTTGCAATTTGTCTTACAACGATAAAAGATCGGGGGATGGAAATATATTTCCGATGCTTATCTTTGCAAACTGAACACAAATTACAACATTATTCATTTATAAATCTCTTAACACCAAATATATGAAAATTGAACCATGAACTTTTGTTTATATATGACATTTTTTAATTTTTTTTATGTTAATGATAAATAAGGCAATCATCAAGTGAAATTTTTTTTTTGCTTTCAAGAAATAAAATGTATGGGTGTAATCATATGTTATCCCTATATGTATCTGCGCAAATCCTGGGTGGTTCAATGGATAGATTGCTCGGCTTTCGGCCTAGAGTTCTACAGTCTATAGGTCTAGAGTTCGCCCCGTTCTCTAGGAAGCTGCCTTATGAGGGAGGTTACGCTCTATCATCACCCTAGCCAAGCTATATCGTCTCACTTGCCTAGCTCAGGAGAATTCAGTCCCACATATTAAAAATGCAAATGAAAATAGCAATAACAAGTATGATAATATTAACAAGAAGACTGAAAATAGTAATATTAACTACAAAAACAATACAAATGAAATATTTGTTATGTACATGTAATTGTAATATTAATGTTATTTCGTCACTTGATGACCAAGATCATTGAACAGGGCGTGTAATCCACTTCTCCTCATTGTGAAAGATAAAAAATAACAGTTTCTTTAGGGTCAAAACATTTGCAATTGCTCTGGTGTCTTTGCGGTAAACGAGAATCTCCTCTGCAAGAGGACAACGTGATCATTGAAATTTTCAGTCTGCACAGCAAAAGCCGCAGTCATCAACAACACAGCAGGATGGAAGAGTTTGACGTTCAGGGCAAGAAGTTGAGAGTGAACTCAGCAGGGGGGGGGGGGGGGAATGGAAGTGTGGAAAGTACAGTAAGACATGTCAGACTGAGTGTAAAGGCCCGTCCACACTAGGGGTCATGAGGCGCGTGATGAGGCAGGTGGACGTGTTGAATTCCTATCCAAGTGTCCAGACTAAGCCTCACCGCCATCCCTCGCGGTGGAGCGCGCCAGTCAGCTCCAAAGAAAACGACGAGAAAACGACGAATTTTGTATCGTGGCCTATTCTAAAATATGATCCTCCACCCACCCACCACTCCATGCCACTCCCTTTTACATCCTCTTTCCACTCCCGTAGATAACAGTTAAGTCGCCAGGACAACTTTTTTTTCTGTTTCTTTCTCTGTTTTTCTATATGTGGTGGCATTAATACTTACATTTCTACATCCATGATTTCAGGACAGTTAGAAGGGGCTATCTAGAGAGTCTCTGTCATTTTGTGTCTTCATCTGTGTCATATTAGGGCTATAAATGAACATATGACAAAAAATATCTACAAAGTGGCTACCAACACTAGAGTCGCCATCTAGTGTTTATTTACTGAGTGTCGTACCGCTGTCGTCGTCGCCCGAAAAAAAAAAGCGTAGCGAAATTTGAAACCGTATATACTTGCAGATACAAAGCATAAAACAACGCTGAAACAGGGTAGATTATACAGTCATGATATAAACTAATGTGTATCATCTTCAGTGGCACATAAAAATCAGTAGTGATGCTATAATTCGTAATATTTGGCGCCTGGCGACATCACTGCAGATGGCGACTTTACTGTTATATCTACGGTATGAGAATATGATTATTCGGCCCTTCGGCCCACCAATAGCCCTCCGCAGGAGCTAGCCAAAAAGTCCGCCCGGAGGGCGGCTTTGCGGCTAGTGGTTTATAATTGACGAGAACTGCGCGGTCGCTATCGCCGATAGCACTTGACATTCCTTATATCATGTTTTACTTAGTATACTGTGCAGTATTAATCCACTTCCGCGTAACCTATAAAACTTATATACAGTACATATTGAAGAAATTATAGAGTTGTCTAATAGTGCATACAGACACACCCTCCCCGTCCTGGGCTCCCCTCATCCTTTAGGTTAGGTTAAGGTTCGGTTATGTTAATATTCTCATCGGGGGGTCGAGTGGGGTGGAACCCCTCCCGTTAGAAGGTTAGGTTTGGTTCGGTTAGGGTAATAAAAAACTAATAATCCTCCCGGCAGGGCGGGGCAGAGCTGACCAATCGGCGGCTGGAGGGCGGCCAGGCGAATGCGGGGCTTGGCGGGCCACACTTGTTTTCGAATAATTCCGTCACTTCCCTGGTTTCTGAGACACTGATTATTATTTTCTGGCCAAGTTTTACAGCTTTTTCTTATGGAGATACATTGTTATCAATGAAAACGGTGACCCTAGGATTTGGTGAAAAAAAAACTGTTTAACAGGTTTCCGGAAAATATAAATATCTCCATCTGAAAAAGCACTAATATCTGGCCAGGAAAAGATAGTCAGTGTCTCAGAAAATGACCGATGAAAATGATTTACTGATGTAAACAAATATCATATCAGCTTCATATTTCTGATAATATATCATATATATAATATAGACTGATCTTTATGCTTTTTCCTGTGATGTACATTATATGATGGTGTACATTTCAATGCTTAATAATTGCTAACACTATTTACAATTTACAGAAAAAGTATAGACTTATTTTGACCCAACAGTATTTTCGACGAAATGAGTAACATTTTGTATAATTTCACCAAACCATTTCAGAGAGCATGTTGGACGAAATGACCCTCGAGGTTCGCCAAAACAGTCCGGCCAAATGGCAAGTCCGACGAAACGCCCCGTGTGATAGCCGCTTAACCTAACTAGTCCTAACAGTTACTGGTAGAAATTACAACTTTGTGGGGAGGATGTGGCGGTATAAGAAAATATATTAGTTTCCAATAAAAATCAAGAGCTAAAATAATTATCAACATATCAAAACTATATATAAAATAATAATGTCTTCGAAAAATGTAGGAGACTCTGCCCTGTGCAAGCAAGGGAGCATGGAAGGGTAGATAGCAGTGAGAACACAACAAGGAAGGAATGTAGTGGGAACCTTCAGCTAAATGTTGAGAGAGTGTAGTGAGGTAGTAAAAACGAAAGGCACTCAGGAATAGCAAAAAAACTAAATAACACTGTCCTGGAAGGGTTTTAAAGGAATCTACATAAGCATAATTGGATTAGACTAAACCTGTTTCTTGTTGTTCCCTCAATTCAATCTCCTCAGGTCTCCCTCACCATGACTTTCATGCTGTTGAATATGTTGTGAAGAGCATTGATTTCCAAAAATTTGCACAGCTTCAATGGTCTGTCAAACCATAAGTTGTTTCTCCATGAAGAACATGCCAACTGTGTTTGTGTTGACCAGTCTAGCGTCCAATCACACTGCTGTCTTGTAACCCCTGGAATGATATGTTTATAATGACACAAAGGAAGTGTAGTTCTTTGTTTTCTTAACTTTTGCTGGGTTTTCATACCAATCACCATGGCAAAGTAAATAATTCTAAATAAACAATTTAATGATATATATTTGATTACTAATACCCCGGTCTCACCGGGCTTAAGTCGTGTTCACGATGGTTTTGCGATGTCTTTTTTGGCTGTTCGCAACTTGGACGTAACGAGGATTAAGTAGGAATAGATCGGTGTACAATCCATTCTGCGATTTTTTAACGCAAGCAGGATTTGCTGCATGCAGCATTTCCTCCTTGCGACAAAAACATCGGATCGACCACGTAGATAGGACGCAGATTAATCTGAGATACACCGCCTACCGACCCCCTACCACTCGCAGAATAGTCTGCGTTAAATTGCCATTCGCAGACTAGCCTGCGGAAAGTCTCAGAACAGTCTGCGTTTGATCGGCGAATAAACAAAATAATTTGAATTTTGTCCAGGTTCTTCCAGGTGTTCGCAGATCGTTCGCAGAGTGTTCGGCGACAGGACGCAGACTGTTAGCAGATAAGACGCAGACTAGAAACTTTATTTTTCCCCAATTTTTATATTTTTTCCCCCGATCGGTTGCAGACTGTTCTCAGACTGTTCGCAGAGTGATTGCTTCCTAACGCAGAATAGTCTGCGATAGGGTAAGGTTTTGTCGAAATCTCAACTTGAACGCAGCGTATTTTTAACGGAAACCCATCGTGAACACGACTTAAGCCCGGTGAGACCGGGGTATTAGATAACTATTTCAGCTCTCCCATCCTAGTAATTCCAGCAAACATGGGAATGCAATATAAAGTATAACAACGTGATACATGAAAAGTACAGTAAAATATTTTTAAATCCTATAAATGGTGTATTCTCTTGTATGAACTCAATAGTTGGGCCAACATTTACTAAAAGACAAAACAAAGTATAAGGTGGAAATCACATTAATCAGTGTTGTAAGTCCAATCAGTTGGGAGCTGGGTTTCAGAAGTTATTTTAACATGGTACTGCTTCTAAAGTTACTTTGTGTTTCATGATGTTTCAAGAATCAAAACTAAAAATGTTACGAGGTCAAGATTCACTAAGATCATTTGGTGAATAAACCGCAGTTTAGTTGCTCCAGGAATGCAGGTTTCTGAAATTTCTTTCGAGAAGGGCCTGAATGACTTGAGTGGTTGGGGCCGATGGTATAGATGGTATCCTTCAGTCACCGGAACTCACCTTATCATTCACCAAGGATAGTAGCTATCAGCTAAGTAATATTTTACAGTTTTAGGTGGGTAGTTATTCCTTTAGTGTCTAACACAGTGGTGAGCAGGTGTACATTTCGTGTCTAACACAGTGATGTTCAGATACAAAACACATTTAAAGGCAATTTCAACGTTAGAAGAAGTATAGTGCTGTTTTAACCTACATTTACATGTACATTTCTGTCTCCTCTTACTGTCTCTATTCTAATTTTAAATCCAAAGCTGGCTGTTGCTATATGTGCGCAATGACATCACTTGCTCTCGTGCCCACGCCCTTGAATCTTCCGAATTTTCTACCATCTGGCTTCGACTTCAATGTCACTCTCTTACTAAATTTATCTGTGCTGTATATCTCTCACCTAACTCCTCTGACTATGTAAAATTCTTCGACTACTTAACATCAAAAGTGAAGCACATCTCATCTCATTTTCCTTTAGCTGAAATTTCCATTCTTGGGGACTTCAATGTTCACCACCAGCTTTGGCTATCATCTTCTTTCACTGACCAACCTAGTGAACAAGCCTACAACTTTTCTATCCTCCAAGACCTAGAGCAGCTGGTGCAGCACCCTACCCGTATTCCTGACCGCCTTGGAGACACGCCCAACATTCTTGATCTTTTCCTAACTACTAACCCTTCTGCTTACTCTGTGAAACTATTCTCTCCGTTGGGTTCCTCCGATCACAATCTTATTTCTGTAACCTGTCCTATCGCTCCGGTACCGTCTCGGGACCCACCTAAGCGGAGGTGCTTCTGGCACTTCAACTCAGCTAAGTGGGAAGACCTAAGGCAGTACTACTCTGATTTTCCATGGAATGATTACTGCTTCCATGTCAAAGACCCATCTCTTTGTGCAGAGCGCATAACTGAGGTCATAGTCTCTGGCATGGAGGCGTACATTCCACATACTTTCTCTAATCCTAAAGCCCGTCAACCTTGGTTTAACTCTGCTTGTTCTCATGCTGTCCGAGATAAAGAGGTGGCTCACAAACGGTACCGTAAGCATCCACCTCCTGAAACTCATGCCCTTTATATTTCTGCCGCAATCATGCAAATCTTTACTTCAACTTACCAAAAACTCTTTCATTCATAGAAAATGTCAAAATCTTTCTGAATCAAATTCCTCTCGTGACTTCTGGCATCTAGCTAATAACATCTCTAACAATTTTTCTTCTTCATCTTTCCCATCCTATGCTTCACCCAGATGGCTCCACAGCTGTCTCATCTACTTCTAAAGCTGAACTCTTCGCTCAAACATTTGCTAAAAATTCCACTCTGGCTGATGAAGGGCTTGTTCCTCCTTCTCCTCCACCCTCTGACTATATTATGCCTGTCATTAAGATCCTTCGGAATGATGTTTTCTTTGCCCTTTCTGGCCTAGATACTCGGAAGGCTTACGGTCCTGACGGAGTCCCTCCTATTGTTCTCAAAAACTGTGCTTCTGTGCTTGCACCTTGCCTGGTCAAACTTTTCCGTCTTTGTCTATCTACTTCCACCTTTCCTTCTTGCTGGAAGTTTGCTCACATCCAACCTGTTCCTAAGAAGGGTGACCGTTCTAATCCTTCAAACTACCGTCCTATAGCTTTGACTTCCTGCCTTTCTAAAGTTTTTGAATCTATACTTAATAAGAAGATTCTTAAGCATCTATCTGCTCACAATCTTCTATCTGATCGTCAGTACAGTTTCCGTAAAAGGCGATCTACTGGCGATCTTCTAGCTTTCCTAACTGAATCTTGGTCATCCTCCTTTAGGGGTTTCGGTGAAACATTTGCTGTTGCCCTTGACATATCAAAAGCTTTTGATAGAGTTTGGCACAAATCTTTAATTTCCAAATTACCCTCATTCGGTTTCTATCCTTCTCTCTGTACCTTCATTTTAAGTTTCATTTCAAACCGTTTCTATTGCAGCTACTGTAGACGGACATTGTTCTTCTCCTAAATCTATCAATAGTGGTGTTCCCCAGGGTTCTGTCCTATCACCCACTCTCTTTCTATTATTTATTAATGATCTTCTAAGTCTAACTCAAAGCCCTATCCACTCCTACGCTGATGATTCTACCCTGCATTTTTCAACGTCGTTTATTAGACGTACAACTCAACAGGAACTAAGTGATTCACGGAGAGATGCCACCGAGCGCCTAGCTTGTTTGGTGGGCCTTCGGCCCACCAAATCTTTCTATCTTTCTGATCTTTCTATAATTTCTGATTGGGGCAAAGCAAACCTTGTTTTGTTCAATGCCTCAAAAACCCAATTTCTTCACCTATCTACTCGACAAAACCTACCAGATAACTATCCCCTCTTCTTCAATGACACTCAACTGTCTCCTTCTTCTACAATGAACATTCTAGGACTATCCTTTACTAAAAATCTGAACTGGAAATCTCACATCTCATCTTTTGCTAAAACAGCTTCTAAAAAGTTAGGTGTGCTGTGGTGTCTGCGTCCTTTTTTTTCTCCCTCCCAATTGCTTGCTCTCTACAGGGGCCTTATCCGCCCATGTATGGAGTATGTCTCACATGTTTGGGGAGGATCCACTCATACAGCTCTCCCAAACAGGGTTGAGTCAAAAGCTTTTCGTCTCATCAAATCCTCTCCTCTGACTGACTGTCTTCAATCTTTAAATCACCGCCGCAATGTTGCTTCTCTTGCTCTCTTCTACCGTTATTTTCATGCTCACTGCTCTTCTGAACTTGCTAACTGCATGCCTCCCCCACTCCCACGGCCTCGCTGCACAAGACTTTCTACTCATTCTCATCCCTATTCTGTCCATCTTCCTAATGCAAGAGTTAATCAGTATCTTTACTCTTTCATCCCTTTCACTGGTAAACTCTGGAACTCTCTTCCTGTTTCAATTTTTCCACTTTCCTATGACTTAAATCTTTTCAAAAGAAGAGTAACAAGACACCTCCCTCACTAAATTGGCCTACCCGTCTTTTTTTTATTTTATTCTCTTACTGTCTCCTTTATAGGGACTGGCAACTAAGCGGACTTTGTGTTACCCATTTTTGTTGTGCCCTTAGCCAGTTCCTTGTGATGTAAAAAAAAAAAAAAAAAAAAAAAAAAAAATCACAATGGCTACAATCAGTAACATCTGTTCAGACACCATCATGGTGCTTCAATCGTGATTTTCAGCAAACATATGGCTATCATTTATACACAAGGCGAAGTTCTAGACCACAGTATTCCCACAACTTTTTCCCTTCTACACACGGTAGAGGTAAATTTTCTTCCCGAAATATGCAAACTAGGCATTACACAAGTACACCGCATCAGGTGAAGCGGCAATATCAAAGGCATAATAGCTAAAAATACGCAAATAAAGGTATTTTTGTTTCTTTTGCAAAGTCCAAGAACATACTCTGTCACATTATAGATCAATAGACGACAATCAGTACGCATTTTACAAGAAACAGTACTGTATATATCACAATTCCTGGACACATAACACTAACGAGTGCCGTAGTTTGCAACACAGGCAACAACAATTAATCCCTCCAGCCATCGGGGGATGGTATAGGCGCCATACAGGACGCCCCTACGTAACTCATGTCCCTCATACAAACACACACAATGAGAAAATTGGACAAGCTTCACCATAAATTAACATAGAAGCAATTTTTTTCCTTTACCCATGCCAGACGAGGTTAGACCTATTATTTCAGCTCCTTTTACTAAGCAAGCATTTTCAGGGTACCTACGAAGTGACATTACGGCAAATGATGATGATTTAGCCGAGGTACTTATAGGAACATCGAATTTATACGAGGTCCTCACTGTGCCTGTCATGCACAAGGACAGGCAATTAACTGCTGAATACCCACAAGATGTACTATTTTAACTTACCCCAAACAAGTCTCTACAATCAGAGCTGGGCAGTATTTAAATACATTTGTATTTAAATACATTTGTGTATTTAGAAATGAATTTATAAATACATTGGTTGTCATGTATTTAAATACAGTATTTAAATTCTTTTATGAGTATTTAAATACATTGTATTTAAATAATCATAATATAAAAATGTAAATACATTTTTATCAGTTAATTTGGCCATAAACCCGCCCAACTATCTGGCAACCCTGATGTTACAGTGAGCCAGTGTTTCCACTTCAAGGAAATTTCCTTGTTTTAAGGAAATTTAGGCCTGAGAAGGATATTTCTAAGGTAACCCAAAATATAAGGAAATCCTATGTTGAAATTTTTGTGTATTTAAAATGTATTGACAAATGTATTTAAATACAATTGATGTATTTAGTATTTACTATTAAAATACATTCGTAAAATGTATTTAGTATTTAGTATTTAAATACATTTCTCCCATGTATTTAATATTTAGTATTTAAATATATTCAATGTATTTAGTGCCCAACTCTGTCTACAATAACACACTTATATTGTTGAGCCCTTAATTTGTAGGAATATATATATCTTTTCACCTTCTATTTGTAAATCGTCAGTGTTTCTGTTTTAAATCAAAATTGAATTAAATTCAATTAAAGTGATATATAACATACTTTTGTCTCATAAAATTAAGCTTAAATGTTTATGTGTTGGTGTGCACAGGGTGGGTGTGGGGGAGCGCGCCACAGGCTGAGGGCGATAGGTAAACATAGCACTTATAGTAACTCTAATACGCAACCTTCAACCTTATTTATTTACATGTATGTGCGTGCATTCATTGCAAAATAATTGACAGATGAACCAATTAAGGGGGGCGTTTCCAATTTTTTTTAGACTACGGTAAAAAATATTTCGTTTTTCTGTTTCAGCTTTCTAGAGATCACTGAGGCTTTAAAGCACACTATGGTAAACTAAATTTTCTCGAAAACTCATCGAATTTGGATAAAAATAGACTATGTTGTAAGCCCCCCCCCGCCGCTCGTCGACCCCTTCTCGACGTGTTAGCGCGCCATCTTCACTCGAAGTATCTTTCAACCAGAAAGACCAGGGACCAGGTGCCAAAATGCTCTCAAATAGATGTACATGATGTAAAATAAACATGAACATAAAGATAAAAAAAATGATTACCTACCAATGAATTTTTTGGGAAAAGGCTGAATACTCAAAACAAAGTTTTTTTTATAAAAAAAAATACACTCCCAAAAAACTAATGAACCTATTTCAAAATGTTTTGCTGCACCTAAAACAACAATGAAAGGACTAAAATCTCACGAGGTTAAATAGTTCTAAGTAAAAAAAATAACTATTACTAGAGCAAAAACATATAAATAAAACAACATTTTTACCAATTTATATATATATATATATAATATATATATATATAATATAGTATATATATATAATATAGATATATATATGTATATATATAATATATAATATGTATATATATATATATAATATATATATATATATATATGTATATATATATATATATATATGTATATATAATGTATATATATATATGTATATATATTATATTATATATGTACTATAATATATATATATATATAATATATATATAATATATATATATTATATATATATATATATATATATATTATATAATATCTATATATATATATATATAAGTATATATATATATATATATATATATATATATATATATCTATATATATATTTATATTATATATATATATATATATATATTTATGAAGCTATCTAAAAAAACTCACGTGAAGATTTAGTTCAGGGATCAAATTTACTAGACAAACAAAAAAATATATAATACAACTAAGAATAGTAAAGTATTGTCGTTTCAAAAATGTTCCAAATATTGACGGATTTTTGTAAAATAAATTATTATGCGGAAACTTCTGCTGCTATCACCTTCAAACTTTTTCACAGATATTATGCTATTACCTATCTTATTGTGTAAAATTTTCAGCTCACTACAAAAATTTTGACCCAAAAAAGTGGCAACGCCCCCCTTAACGCATAATGAGAGAGAAAAAAAAACGATTAGCAGGAAGTAAAAGTTCCCAGAAAAGTGTTCCAGTCCTCTCCTCACACGCCTTTCAGTCCCATTTCACAACACATAGATGATTAAGAAAGCAAAAAACCGAGCATTCATAATTCTAAAGTTAGTGATCGCAGACAAATATTTATCACTCTTATGTTCTTATTACATGAATATGTTTGTTGTTGTGTTGTCTGTACTTACTCTAACAGCAGCCTTACATGACCTGCTTCCACCTGCCTTGCCTCGCCCCCCTTCATAATAGCGACCACAACAACGGATTTTTTTTTTTTTTTTTGTAAGACGAGCGGACAGCCAATAAAAACTAGATTTGGTCTCTGCCGTGCTTTCTAGCTCTTTATTTTACTCATCATGCCTCGCAGTAAGCGTAAAGAGCTATTGAAGGCTCGAGAAAAAGCTCTAAACAGGGCAAAACTTGAGCTATTGAAGGACAGTGGTGGTGGTGGTGGTGAAGGTTCATCAACCACCACACCTGTTGATACAACTCCAACGCTACGCGGGACCAAGTCATCGGACAGGCAGTGAAGAGGCCATTCAAAAATAGGAAAATGACTATTACATCATGATAGAACAACAAAGGATGAGAGTGAGGGGCTAGTAGTCCTCAAGAAAAAAAGACGAAAACTTGGTGAAATGTATAGGCAAGTGTGATGATTGTGATGGTAAATTCACTCTGCACACAAGATACGATAATTGCTATGTATTTTTGGTAGTGCAACGCAGTGAGTGTGAGAAGATTACGCATGAAGATGTGCCTGAACATGTCTCTGATGAAATGATGACGAAGAAAGATGCAACAGACACCAATCACAAAACCGTCACATGTGAACGGTGAACCCAAATACGTGTAACTAGTACACTGCTCGACCAACATCTCGCCCACACGAAATGGCTCATCATCGCCTCTCTCACCATTGATGACGAAAAAATTGGTTTTTACATTGTTTACCCTCATGTAATACTCACAACAATAGTTCTTCAGTATCCTCAACTTTGTATACATGTTTTCCTTACTTGTTGATAACAGAACCGTGTCGTCCATTAACATCAATATTTGTAACCACTCAATGAATCTCTCTGGTGGACACTTTTCTTTAACAGCTCTAATTAACACATTAACAAACATTAAAGAAAAGTAAAGAAGAGGTGAGAGAGCAGAGCCGATGACACTCTCGGTGGTGCGGGACATGGCCACCACCGCCGCCAGCATTACCACCCCGCATCCCAACCCCTTCATCACAATGAACAGTTTTTGTCTGGGAACATTAGCATAGGCTTTTGCGAAGTCTATAAAAACGACAAACAATCTAATTCTCTTTAGCCTAGCTGTTTTGGTAATAAGTATATATGAGCGTCACTATATGGTAACCAGGAAGGATATCGAAGCGAATTTTCGTAGGTTTTCAGTTCCTAATAGAAAGTCGCTGATAGTGACGTAGTTTACATAAGAGTGAAATAAAAAACTATAGGAGATGAGTGGAGATGATAGGAGTATATCGGAAGTAAAGAAGAGGCTGTTATGGAGATTTTGAGGTTAGTAGAGATACGTGTAGGGGGTTGAAAGGGTGTGAAATGAGGTTACGGTGAGGTGGAGGAGGGGTTGTGGGAGAGGGGGGGTTGTGGGAGGAGGGGTTTGTGGGAGGAGGGAGTGTTTATGGGGGGTTAGTGCCGAGTTTAATTTCGTGGCTTCGCGAAAACTGGCACGTAATTTTAGGTTATGTAACAGTGGTAATGAATGTTACGTGTGTGTGTGTGTTGTGTGTGTGGTGTGTGTTTTGTGTGTTGTGTGTGTGTGTGTGTGTGTGTGTGTTATGAGGTGATTAAAACCATATGAGGTAAAGTTAATGATGCGTCTCGGATTTCACTCACCTCACAACCCACTCACAAGTCACAACACCTAATAACATACTCATTTATAATTCATAACACCTCTTAACTCACTCACAACAAATCATAACTACTCATAACCCACTCACAACACATCATAACTACTCACAACCCACTCACAACACATCATAACTACTCATAACCCACTCACAACAATCATAACTACTCATAACCCACTCACAACACATCATAACCCACTCACAACAAATCATAACTACTCATAACCCATTCACAACTCATCATAACCACTCGTAAAATCTATAACCCACTCATAACCCCTCACAACTCATAACCCACTCACAACCCACTGACAACACCTCATAATTATTAATAATATCTTATATCTCTCTAACAACACCTCAGAACCCACTCACAACACCCTCACAACCCACTCACAACCAACTAACAACACCTCATATTTATTAATAATATCTTATAACTCTCTAACAACACCTCATAACCCACTCACAACACCCTCACAACCCACTAACAACACCTCATAATTATTAATAATATCTTATAACTCTCTAACAACACCTCATAACCCACTCACAACACCCTCACAACCCACTCACAACACCTAATAATGATTAATTATATCTTATAACTCTCTATCAACACCTCATAACCCACTCACAACACCCTCACAACCCACTAACACCTAATAATTATTAATAATATTTTATAACTCGCTAACAACACCTCATAACCCACTCACAACACCCTCACAACCCACTCACAACCCAATATCTTATAACTCTCTAACAACACCTCATAACCCACTCACAAAACCCTCACAACCCACTCACAACACCTCATAATTATTAATAATATCTTATAACTCACTAACAACACCTCATAACCCACTCACAACACCCTCACAACCCACTAACAACACCTAATAATTATTAATGATATCTTATAACTCTCTAACAACACCTCATAACCCACTCACAACACCCTCACAACCCACTCACAACCCAATAATATCTTATAACTCTCTAACAACACCTCATAACCCACTCACAACCCGCTCACAACATCTCATAATTATTAATAATATCTTATAATTCTCTAACAACACCTCATAATCATTAATAATATCTTATAACTCTAACAACACCTCATAACCCACTCACAACACCCTCACAACCCACTCACAACACCTCAAAATTATTAATAATATCTTATAACTCTCTAACAACACCTCATAACAACTCACAACCCATGTTAAACACCTCACAACCCACTCACAACACCTGCCACCTTAACTATCACTCCCTACCACATGCACAACCACATTCCACCACAACCCATTACAACTCCCACTTCCACACCAGTCCTAACACCAGCTTTCTATCCCCCCACCACTACCACAACCACAACCATAACCACACCTCTCTCTATCCTCTATCTTATCCTTCCACAATACTCCATCCCCTTCCTCTACCCCCTACAACACTATAACCATGCTCGGCAATTGTCTCAGCTACTGTAGGCGTGCGTCACGGATCTCCGACATCATGTTTATTGTTCATAATTTTTGTGAATGATTTGATTAGATTAATCAAGCAAAACTGTGACATGGATGGCTTCCTGACCTGGTTGCATGTACTCGTCCTCATGGATGATACTGTGCTCTTATCCACAGGTAGAGGACATATGATGCATAAAATTAGACTTCTGAATCAGTTTTGTACGTCACATAGGATGAAAATTAACGAGAGCAAGACAAAATTTTTCGTGGTAAATGGGAATGATGCAGACAGGGAAGCCATGCACGTCGATGATGTATAGTTTGTTCTTAAACGCCTCAACCGTGTTACTAGTCCAGTAAAAATGCAAGATGACCAAAGACTAACGGCTATAGAAATGAAATTTCGTTTTTCAGGCATCTTTGGGCCTCCTAACCAACATATAAAAAATCGTGTATAACCGTGGCCACCGAGAGACAAGGCCTGATACATCGCCCGTGACGTCACACCATGTCGATCCCACCCGCTCCGCTCCCCGTACTAGTTTACCTACCTAATATAATGTTTATCAGTATAAAAGATATACTGTTATCTTCGGAAATGTTTGTTCTATAATATTATCAAATAAAAAATCGTAAAACACACAAAAGAAATGCCATTATGAGACTTTCAAGAAATATGCATTAACTTAAACTCTTCGCCATTTAATATTTTGCTCGAAATCTTTTACATGGAGAATATCAATAGAAGCGGAATTTAATTAGCTTTTCATTGATATATTTCGTTTAGTCATAAATGAATGAGCAGCATGCATAAATTAGCGTTAACTAAATATTAAAACTCATGAAATCGGGTAATTTCCTACTTAATATATGTTTATCAGTATAAAAGATATACTGTTATCTTGGGAAATGTTTGTTCTATAATATTATCAAATAAAAAACCGTAAAACACACAAAAGAAAGGCCATTATGAGACTTTCAAGAAATATACATGAACTTAAACTCTTCGCCATTTAATATTTTGCGGATTTGGTTTTTACATGGAGAATGTCAATAGAAGCGGAATTTAATTAGCTTTCCATTGATATATTTTTTTTCTTCTGATAAATGAATTAGCAGCATGCATAAATTAGCGTTAACTAAGTAAATAACATCATGAAATCGGGTAATTTTTCCCGATTGATGAGATTATTTATTTAGTTAAGGAGGAGGAGAGGAGGAGGAGAGGAGGAGGAGGAGGAGAGGAGGAGGAGGAGGAGGAGGAATACAAAGGAATACAAAGGAAACACAAACAGCAACAGACCGATAGGTCCTTACAAGACTGTTTGCTTTAACTACACTACACTAACTAGATAATAAGAGAGAAAGGATAGGAAATAGAAGGCTCCTCCCCACCCACCCATCCCTCCAGCCGAAGCTGGCCGGAAAGGAAGTGATACCGTGCAATATAGAAAAACTGCATGGAATTTGTGAGGAAAGTTGAAAACTGTAATCTATGGCTAACTACTACTAGTTTGTGGGGGTAGGTTTAGTGCTTGATAGATAGGTCATGTTATGTGTGTTTTGTAATGGTGTGAACACAGTGTGGAGGTTCAAGGGGTGGTGCGGCAGCCTTGCCTGGCGCTTTCTTGGAGGCAGCAGTCAATCAGGCCCAGCTCCGTTCAATCCACTGCGGATTGTGTACTTTCCATGTAGGACGCCGTACACTTCAATGCCTCCTGCAGCAGTGACCCCTGGTACCTTAAATCCCGATGGTGGTCACTAACTGTCAGGACCCTAACTGAACCACAGCCCGTCACAGGTCGAGAGTAGTAGTGGTAACCGTTAACTCGGGGCTATCTGTGTGTGTTATGAGGTCTAATGTAGTGTTGGTGTAGGCTCAGTGTGGAAGTTCAGGGGTGGTGCGGCAGCCTTGCCTGGCGCTTTCTTGGGAGGCAGCAGTCAATCAGGCCCCAGCTCCGTTTCAATCCACTGCAGTAGTGCACTTTTCCCAAATAGGACGCCGTGCACTTCAATGCCCCCCGCAGCAGTGACCCCTGGTATATAAATCCCGATGGTGGTCACTAACTGACAGGGCCCTTACTGAACCACAGCCCGTCACAGGTCAAAAGTTGTAGTAGTGACCCTTTACTCGGGGCTGTCTGAGACGTGTGGGAGGGGTTGTGTAGACGCGACTTGCAATCATTTTTCGCAATGAGAGTAAGTTCAGAGGCCCGCGAGATAAATTTATTATTCCGAGATAAAAAGTGACAACCGGGATTTGATATGAAATATTTATCGAGGCGATTTTTAAATGATTCTATTGTATTTGAGTTTACTACGTCTGACGGCAGCCCATTCCATACGTTTACAACACGGTTTGTGAAGAAGTACTTTGCTTCGTTCGTTACAAACCGTTTCCTGCTTATTTTAAATCCGTTGTTTCTAGTTGAGCTTGACCTGTCTAGCGTGAAAAGATTTTCTTGGACTACGTTCGTAAATCCATTGAAGATTTTAAAGACTTCGATGAGGTCACCTCTTATCCTTCGTTTTGTTAGTGGGAATAAGTTAAGTTCTTTGAGCCGATTTTCGTACGATTTATTTCGCAATCTAGGTATCATTTTGGTTACTCTGCCCTCCGAGGAGGAGGAGTAGGAGGATTACATAGGATTACATAGGATTACATAGGAGTAACAGACACCAGGAGACCTATTGGTCCATAGCGAGGGTATCTGCTGACTGCTATATAACTATCACTACTTGTAGAAAACGTTGAAATGTGGGGTAAAAACCATGTCATAAAGACTGCAAAAAC
>JACEEZ010022000.1:0-25009 GCA_016584305.1 Chionoecetes opilio
CTAACCTAACCTAACCTTACCACAAGATCTAACCTACCTACCTACCTACTGGACTAGAATTTTGAGGACCATATTCATAGCGCCGTGGGGTTACCAGGCTGAGCGCACGCTGGAACCTTTACAGATGTGAAGTACAATTGCTTATTGTACTTCACATCTGTAAAGGTTATACAATACAGTGCGGTAGTTCATTTCAGTCAAAGCCGGAAGGATGAGTTCCAAAGTATTTCTCTATTTTTTCTTGGCCTACAATAGGTGCTTGTTCTAATGGAGAGTTTTATTTTGCGCAACCCCCCCCCCAAAAAAAAAAAATGTAATAATGAAACCTAACCTAACCTAACCTTATAGGTTTTAATGAAACTTAACCTAACCTTAAAGGTTTTAATGAAACCTAACCTAACCTTAAAGGTTTTAATGAAACCTAACCTAACCTTATAGGTTGTAATGAAACCTAACCTAACTTTAACCACAAAGTATACTTTTTTTTTTTTTTTTTTTTTTTTTTCGCAAAATAAAGCTATCTCCATTACAACAAGCACCGCTTATTAGGAAGCGCTATGATCATTTGTATCATTACCGCACTCAGGTCTGTATGCATTTTGCTCATCAAAACACAGATCACCGTGTAATAGTTTCGTTGAGCAGCTCAGTGAAATCTGCTCAGTGAGCAGCTGCTCACTGAGCAGAAAAGTGCCCGTGTAATAGCGCCTTAAGTTAAGTATATTTTTATAAGAGTTAAGTCTTCTTATCTTCGTGTTTTTTTCTCTTTGCAGATGGCTTCCCCTTCTAAGAAACGAAAGTGCGAGGATGAAAAGCGTTTTTCAACAGCGCGTGGTCGCGCTACTTCTTTGCCGAGCGAAAGGGAAAGCCCCTGTGCCTCATCTGCCATGACACTGTGTCCGTGTGCAAAGAATACAATGTGAAGAGGCACTTCGAAACACTTCACGCCAAGTACGCAGAGATATCCGAGGAGGACGGGAAGGAGGAGGTGTCTCGCCTGTCCTCACTTCTGGAGAAGCAGACAACGCTGTTCAAGAAGGCCTTTTCAACGTCAGTCGGAGCAAGCAACACTCGTGCCAGCTACCGGGTTGCTCACCTGGTCGCCCGGAGCCTCAAGCCCTTCACCGACGGAGAGTTCATCAAGGAGTGTATGATGGCCGCTGTGGACGACGTCTGCCCAGAGAAGAAGGGGGTGTTCAGTCAGATCAGCCTCTCCGCCTCCACCATCACCCGCCGCGTCGGGGAGATGGCCTCTAACGTTCGCTCTACCCTGCGGGAACGTTGTCAAGGTGTGCGCTACTTCTCACTGGCCTTGGACGAGTCCACGGATGTGAAGGACACTGCCCAGCTGGCGATCTTCTTCCGTGGAGTGACAGACAACCTGGATGTAGTGGAGGAGTTCCTGCAGCTCGTCCCGCTCAAGGGTACTACCACCGGTGCCGATGTCCTCTGTGGAGTGTTGAAGTGTGTGGACGAAATGGGATTGAACTTAGCCAAGTTGTCCGCAGTGACCACCGACAGTGCTCCAGCCATGATTGGCTCCACGAAGGGATTTGCTTCGCTCCTGACGAAGCACTGCCGCGACTTGGGCCATCAACAGGACATTGTGCGATTTCACTGCATTGTGCACCAAGAAGCCCTGTGTGCCAAGTCTGCGACGCTGTCTGACGTCATGAGCGTCGTGGTGAAAGCAGTGAACCTTGTGTTGGCAAGAGGACTCAACCACCGCCAGTTCCGGGACCTGCTTGCCGATGCCAAGGCGGAGTATGGCGACCTGGTCTACTTCTGCGACGTGCGTTGGCTCAGCCGCAGCTCTATGCTAAAGCGTGTCTTCGACCTCAGAAAGCAGCTGTCGGAGTTCTTGTCCTCCCAGGGAGCTGAATTCCCGCAGTTTGAGGATGCCGCCTGGGTCGCCGATCTCGCTTTTCTCGCCGACCTGACCACTCACCTGAACAACCTGAACCTTCAGCTCCAAGGCAGAGATATCCTCGTCCCGGACATAATGTCAAAGGTTCACGCCTTCAAGATGAAGCTCAAGCTATGGGAGTCTCAGCTGGAAAAGAAGGACTTCACCCATTTCTCGAAGTTGGCGTCAGTTAAGCCCACCAGCACAGAGAAATACATGGACGTCGTTGGGGACTTGAGGAAAGAGTTTGCCAGCCGTTTTGCTGATGTACGCGGCTACACCACAGAACTGAAGCTGTTCAGCGCACCCCTCGACCCAGACCCAGAGTGTGCCCCCGCTGACCTCCAGCTCGAGCTCATTGAGCTCCAGTGTTCCGACGAGCTGCGCTCAAAGTTCAACGGATCGTCCCCCCTCACCTTCTAGTAGTCTCAAGTTCGCACACGTCAATTGCCGGCCCTGGTACAGAACGCGATGAAAGTGTCGTCGATGTTTGGATCAACATACTTGTGCGAACAGCTGTTTAGCAAGATGAAACTGACAAAATCGAAGACCCGTGCACAGCTCACTTGGACGACGTTCTCTTGCTGAGTGGTAGTTCCATTACCCCTGATTTTGATAAGTTTTGTGCTGAGAAATGTCACCAGGTGTCTCATTAATAAATTCTTTGCAATTTTTTGTTCTGTATATGTGGTTTTCAGTTTTTTATTGGTGCGGCCCTCGGGCCCTCTCGGACTTGTCGATGCGGCCCGCGGTACTCTGCTGGTTGGGGACCTCTGCTCTATGAGCTTCTGTCGTAAATCACTACTTTCGGAGATATAAGATGTTTTTAATAGGAAGGAGTGTATAGGCGATATGAAAATTATACTAACCTAACCCCACCTTTTGACTCACTAAACTAAACTAAACTAACCTAACCTAACCTATTCTCACGCTTTAACCTCCTAACTAAAGCCAATTCTGCTTTGAAAAAGTGTCCGCGGCAAGGGAAGAACAGAGGCGATGCAGGTCACAAGAGGAAGAAGAGTGAGGCGCACGTAAACACTAGTCTCTCGCCTCTCCCTATAAAGTACATGTCATATCTCCAAAAGTAATGATTTGCGACGGAAGCTCATAAGAGAATGTTTCCTAGAATCCAATAAAGTAAATAGAAACCACACTCCCAATTATGTAAGGAACTTCGGTCCTATTGTAAAATAATACCCATTTCTTTAATATGTATATAAGTTTTGAAGGTTACGCGAAAGTGGATTAATACTGGACAGTATAATGAGCAAAGAATAATATAGCAAACGTAAGTGGTAACGGCGGTAGCGACCGCGCGGTTCTCGTCCATTATAACAAAATCTCTAGTTAAATCTTTCTTTATACTAGAAAGGTAAAACTGAAGTTTAATACAATACATGGACATTGGTTACGTAACCTGACATAAATAACTCCAAGTTTTACGGTCATTTCGCCCACAAGACTTTTCACCCACATGTAAGTCAATTCTAAAGTCGATTCGCCCACACGTTCCATGTCACGTGCACTGAGCTATATATTGTTGTAGTAGTTATATACCATGTATAAGTGGTGTGTAGTTCAAGAGGCCACCAGCAGGGCGGTGCAGCAGTAGAGGGCTTGTTGGGGCTTTTATCGAATGGTAAATAAAGAATTCGAAAAGAAAAGTTATATGTAAGTTTATTAAATTCGTGCTGAATATAAATATAAATTAAAACCTTAAAACCTCCTTAAATATAAAACCTTTAAAACCTAAATACGTATATAACCTTTAAAACCTAAATTTACCCACGGTAAGCGCTTGCTAGACTACTCGACCCACGTGACAACTCGCCCGAGACAACTCGACCTCGCCTAAAAGACAGCTCGACCCACGGAAAAAGACAAGTCGACCCACATCGAACCTAACCTTATAGGTTTTAATGAAACCTAACCTTATAGGTTTTAATGAAACCTAACCTTATAGGTTTTAATGAAACCTAACCTAACCTTAACCACAAAGTATACCTAACCTAACCTACGTAACCTTTAACCACAAAGTATACCTAACGTTATAGGTTTTAATGAAACCTAACCAAACCTTTACCACAAAGTATACCTAACCTAACCTAACCTAACCTTAATCACCAAGTATACCTAACCGTTGTCCTGGGGCGAGTAGTCTCACGATTGGGTCGACCTGTCTCAAGTCGAGTTGTCACTTGGGTCGACTTGTCCAGGCCCCACGGTAAACAAGTGAGAGGTAAATGAACCATGAACTCCCAATTGAAACGCGTCGCACAGTTAAAGGCCGAGTGGGGGTAAATTTTTACGATGGCACCAAACTTCCCTACACAATGGACCCGTTTACTCCCACCTAAAACACGGAGTATTATGAAGCTTTGGGTGCAATATAGGCTACATATCACTGTAGGCTACTCATATTCTTTTTGCTGAGAAATGCACCATAAATGAAATATATGGCTTTTTTGGGGCCAAAATATCACAACACGGCGGAACGCGCTGTGATTGGTTGTGACGTAGTAAGCGCAGACTCAGATCTCGCCTGATCAGCTGATCGGCTTGTTTTGGCTCAGCAGACCGCAGTACCTATCTATGCATTCAACATGTACCAGACAAAAAGAACATATTATGCTTGTTTTGTGCTAATGTGCAAAAACACCACAATTAAAACTCCAGAGAATGTGTTCATAACTATGCCTAAAGGCAAGAAAAAGAGGAAACAGTGGTGGATGTCTGCAAGGCGTGATTTCTCGATGAAGGAAAATTCATACTATTGCTGTGAAGACCATTTTGATGTATGTATGTAGCTACTTGTGCATGGATAAGTAACTTGCAAATGATATGTAGCTGTGGGGCTTTAGCTGAGCCCTATTGAGCTTGAGAGAGAGATAAGTTGCGGGAGTAGTATGCAGTATGCAAGGCTTTTGAGGTAGGGATAGACAGGCTGGGTTTTTCATGTTAAGTATACAACACGCAGTGAGTTAGGTAAAATTCTAGAGTCCTTTCCCGCCCTTATTAGAGTGTTTTTTCCTCCAGACCTTCACAGATCCCTTCAGATACCTCTAAACTGTAATTATAAAGTGGGGGGGGAGATGCCCCTTCACCCCCCTTCCCTCCTTAACGACCCCTCTGGACCCCTCAAAAATATAATATGTTAATATTACTAATCTAACCTCACTATAACCTAACCTAACCTTATCTCACTAATAACCTCATAGCGAGACCCCCATAAAAAAATAATTACTAACCTAACCTTGTAAAATTATAGTTTTATTTTACTAACCTAACTAACCTTACTAACTTGCATTACCCCTACTACTGCAAGATGACCAGTAATCCTCCTTCAAGTGATGTAGTAGGTATTCACTGTGTTTGTGAATATGTAAGTTGTAGT
Source organism: Chionoecetes opilio (assembly GCA_016584305.1). Taxonomy (NCBI): domain Eukaryota; kingdom Metazoa; phylum Arthropoda; class Malacostraca; order Decapoda; family Majidae; genus Chionoecetes; species Chionoecetes opilio. Next base: position 5,304 of record JACEEZ010022000.1, read on the forward strand.
TTATAAGGAAAAAAGTGGATAGACAGAGATAAGTGGCCCGTGACACCAGACAAGTGATGACTTCTGGGATCGGCTTTCCCTTATAGGGAGCTTAAATGAACCTGCAATGACATGTACAGCTAGACAGATAGAACGAACTCATAGAGGAACAGGTAGAAATGTATGGTTAGTAAAGGTTGTATGTGGTGAATAGAGTGACGAAGGGGGTATGTTTTGCTTATGTGGGGAAAGAAAGCCATACATTTCTACCTGTTCCTCTATGAGTTCGTCTATCTGTCTAGCTTTACACGTCATTGCAGGTTCATTTAAGCTCCCCATAAGGAATGCCGATCCCAGAAGTCATTACTTGTCAGGTGTCACGGGCCACTTATCTCTGTCTATCCACTTTTTCCTTATAAACTACAACTTACATATTTACAAACACAGTGAATACCTACTACATCACTTGAAGGAGGATTACTGGTCATCTTGCGGTAGTAGGGTAATGCAAGTTGGTGTATTAGTAGGTAGTACATATAGTAGCGGCCGCTTCACCAGCTGTTTTGCTCTGTTGTCTTCGCTAGTGACGTCACAACATGGCGCCAGTCGTTTTAGAGCGTATAAATTGTCCTGTACTTAAATTGGCTGTATCATCAAAAATACTGTTCGCATAGAAAAATCAACATCACTGCCCAACTATATGAGGCTTGAAGATGTCAAATCAATCCTTACCTCAAGTAGAGTAAACGGTCCATTGGAGCATGGTTTTTGTTTACCTTATTGTATTCTAAGAGACATTTTCTCTGAGTTTTCCGTCGCAAATTAATAGTTTCAGAGATATGGAACATTTTAGGTGGGGGGAGGAATATGTCTCCTTGTTTACAAAATGCCTCCCTGTTCCTCTTCTAGTGACCTGCATCGCTTTTGTTTCGGAGGCGCACCCGTGGCTACCTTACCTTACCTAACCTAACCTTACCTGAACCTTACCTAACCTAACCTTTAACCTCCTAACTGGGTCCAATAATATAAGTTTAATAAAATACCAAACAAAAGCGATGCAGGTCACAAGAAGAGGAAGAGGGAGGCATTTTGTAAACAAGGAAACATATTCCTCCCCCGACCTAAAATGTTCTATATCTTCGAAACTATTGATTTGCGACGGAAAGCTCAAGGAGAAAATGTCTCTTAGAATACAATAAGGTAAACAAAAACAATGCTCCCAATTGTGCAGGTAAGTTTGGTGCCATCGTAAAATAATACCGAGTGGAACTGGCCTTAACAAGTGAGGTAAATGAACCACCAGTAACATTGGGCGAAATGACTCCATGGTGTGGGCGAAATGACTCCATAGTGTGGGCGAAATGACTCCATAGTGTGGGCAAAAATGACTCCATAGTGTGGGCGAATGACTCCATGGTGTGGACGAAATGACTCCATGGTGTGGCGAAATGACTCCATTGGTGTGGGCGAAATGACTCCATGGTCTGGGCGAAATGACTCCATGGTGTGGCGAAATGGCATGTGGCGAAATGACCGGATACCGACCACAAGACCCCAACTAGATCGCTAACATAACCTGGACGATGGTTGAGTAGCCTAACCTAACGAGCGGAATAACTGCAAAATGATGCATTTCCGACGATTCTGAATGTGACCATCATTCTTAACAATCAAAATACATAGGAAAGAGTACTTTTAACCTCGTACTCATTACGGATACAGTTGATTCGGGCCGCAGTTGAATCAGGCCGCCTATATTAAATGCATACTGGACGAGAGTTTCGCGGTCGTTTTCAGAGACACCGACTATTTTTTCCTGGCCTACAATAGGTGCTTGTTCTAACGGAGATAGTTTTATTTTGCGCAAAAAACAAAAAAAAAACTAAAAAAATATGAAAAAATTTAACTTAACCTAACCTTGTAGGTTTTAATGAAACCTAACCTAACCTTATAGGTTTTAATGAAACCTAACCTAACCTTATAGGTTTTAATGAAACCTAACCTAACCTTAACCACAAAGTATACCTTTTTTTTTTTTATGGGTTTGCGCAAAATAAAACTATCTCCATTAGAACAAGCCCCTATTGTAGGCCAAGAAAAAATAGTCGGTGTCTCTGAAAACGACCGCGAAACTGCCTTGTCTGCTGGGTATGCATGCTACTATAGGCGGCCTGTTTCAACTGGCGGCCCGAATCAACGGTAGGGTGGGTTGGGGATGTACCATACACTTTTTTTTTTTTTAAATCAGGAAAAAAAAAATTGAGTGAAATCTGAATTTTTTATTATTATGTTTACAAAATATAAGATAGGACTACATTATGTGTAAGGCACAACTCTGGCAACATGATAAAGCAACTGAAAAATAGGCCCGAAAAAAAAAACTAAAAACGTACGGACCATCCATAGGTGAGGACGCTCCATACAGAGATATTATCGATAAGTAAAAAAAAAAATTGAAAATAAAAAATCAAGCACAGTTGAATTAGGGCAACATATTTCATGAAATGGACCCTAGTGATGAAATCAAATCAATTTATATTAGCAATATAATAGTGCAAGCAATTTTAATCAATTAAAAAGTGAAAGTAAAAAAAAGTTAAAATAAATTTTGACTTTGAAGTTCCTGGATTTTTTTTTTTAATATATATTTGCAATCCTATTATACTTTCAGTACCCTACATAATGTACTTAATCATGGAAGTGCTTCTGTAGCACTTCCAGAAGGGAAACATAAATTAATAATTATTATAATAAATGCAGATGATTTAATGCAATATTTGGCATATTTTAATTGATTGAACTTAACACTGCTTGGAATTACCTTTAGAATGTAATATAGGCCTATAGCCTAGTTTCATTAGGCTACACAATCTTGACAAGCATGGATTAACCTAGTTTAGGCACCTTAACCACCTTACCTAATATTGTAGCCTCTTAACGAGTGTGCAAATTTGATGAACCGCTGAAGCCTAGCGGTTGGGGCTGCCAAAGGAGCCAGCAAGACCCCTATCACTGATCAGGCTCTATTTCTGCTATGTCCTCTATCCCAGGGAATGATGAAGGTGTTTCCTTCACCCATTTTGGTGGACTTTCTTAGATACTGACACATTAAACTTAGTGGGGTTTTCGGCACAATCAATAATTTTGGCAACATAATTGACAGGAGTGCCCTTCATCTTCCTTCCTCGACTTTTAGTTCCACCAAGATGAATCCCCCCAACTCCGGAGCCTTATTTTCGAATATGCTAGCAGCTTCTTCAAGTGGTGGGGGATCATCGTCAAAATCTTCGTCTGAATATTCAGAAGAGTCAATTCAGTTCCAGCTGAGCATCCAATGCCTCTGAACTGTCCGAATCGTGTTCGGGAGGTGGGGCCTTTTGGTGGCCTTCTTCTGGGGTGGAACACTCTTCTTCTCTTTCCGCGCCTGTTTTTCTCTCAAGCCCTCTATGGCCTCGCTGTCTTCCGTCAAATACAGGATTTCACTCTTTTCCTCCCTGCCAAGGGGTCTGGGAGGGCCTTTGGGATATGGGCGGACATGTTCAGGGGATATGACTTCCACAGGACCTTGTAGTTCATTGTTGTGTGTTGCTGGAGCTTGTGGATCGTTGATGTCGGTCGTTGAGAGTTTGTGGTATCGTTGCTGTCGGTCGGTAGAGTTTGTGGATTGTTGCTGTCATTTTCCAAATCAGATCGACCTGCTCGTGTCTCACTTCTGGGCTTCATGATGCGCTCTTCGTCGTTTCAATATTGTGTTGTACCTCTGGTGGTCTAATGTGGCCTCGTTGATGACTGCTGTGTGTATCTCTGCAATGGGGGGAGCCTCTCTTTCACTGACAGAGGATGCAAGATAATCAATGTCTGTGAAAATGTCCGATTTATTGGCCATATGCCTGTGTCTCTAAAACCAGCGAGAACATTATTGGCGTGCATGCTCTGATCCAGGCCTGTGAAGCCATTCAGGGATGATTTGCTCACGGACAGGAGTGTGGGGATTATTGAGCTGGTAGTCCGACATTAGCACACGATAGCAGGCCTTGAAGGGGCCATAAACCCTTACACTAAGGGTTGTAGCTTTGCAGTTGTGTGTGGGGGAAGAGTCACAATGACTATGCCATTGTTGATGGCATAGTCATTGTGACTTCTTAATCGATCTGATTTGGAAAATGACAGCAACAATCCACAAACTCTACCGACCGACAGCAACGATACACAAACTCCCAACGACCGACATCAACGATCCACAAGCTCCAGCAACACAACAATGAACCACAAGGTCCTGTGGAAGTCATATCCCTGAACATGTCCGCCCATATCCCAAAGGCCCTCCCAGACCCCTTGGCAAGGGGAGGACAACATACTGTGGATGAACCGTACAGCAAGCTTTTCATGATGTACGGTACATCCACATGTTACACAAGGACATTTAAAAATAAATAATAAACTTGTAAACATTTCTAATTAACCAACTGATGTTTGAAACAAGTCAGAGGATGTTTATTTGATATGCACCCCCTTAATTAAGTGTATTTTTAATGTTCTTGTTCAGTACTAAACCACAAGAAACATACTGGTAAAACACCATAAGGTTTATGAACAGATGAATGAAATCACTACTGTGATAGGTGTCACTATCTAATATTATGTTGCTGCATCCTACTTGACATTATTGAAAACACATAACCCATACCAGAATTTTAAAATTTTTGTTTACACTGTGGATGTTACGTACATTTAAAAACCACACTGTACGAAGTGTCCACATGACGCCATTCACATGTAAACCAACATTTCGGATCGTTCGTGTGGCTGGAATGTCTTTATATCCCTTTGGTACATCACAACTGAACACATTTCGATACTTAATACCTTACCCCACACTGCTGGCATATTCATGAACACAGAGACCATGAACATGGAGGCCAAATATTACATGGGACATGCCAAAAACAACAAAACTCACCTCTAAAATGATCCAAGCGCCTACCATCCAAATCTCTCCCGCTCAGCTGATCTAACCCATTTTCTCCTACTACATTTATACGGTGACTATCCTAAACCTATAAATAGGGCCAAGGGAGCATTTGTACGTTACATCCATATGTACGGTATCTCCCCAACCCACCCTACCCCTCAATTACTGCTTGAAAGTACCAAAATACCTGATTGAACCCGGTCACCCGAAATATACCAAAAACCTTTTTGGTCCATACCAAAAACCTTTTTAGTGGGTGATATCCAGTTTTAAAATATATATTTGCATATTCGATCTTCAGGTTTTGTCTAGGCGAGTCATTATTAGCGATGAATTTGAAGGGAAAGGATATTGTGTGTTTTTGGTAGCACAGCCAGGTTTTTGGCAGGCGCTCACTAAATAACGGCACTATTATGAACGACGCATATGCTGCATGAGTCACGTGCATGTCCAAAATTAATATACAATCATCAACTGTGTTCTAGTTTGATAGTAATTCCTGATTCTGTATGACATGAGTTGTGTTTTTTTCTGTATTTCATAACGCCCAAGCCAAAAACCCACACAAGTCATGCCAAAAACCTCCCTACACGAATAATATACGTGTAGTTTTGATTCACGCTTTATATATAAACTGATCTACACTAGATTGATACATGCGACGATTATGAAATAAAAAATCTTTGCTCATTCAACAATTAATTGGTTTTTAGTATGGACCAAAAAGGCTTTTGGTATCAGGTATACCAAAAACCAGTTTTTGGTATATTTCGGGTGACCCATTGAACCTACCTCAACCGTTTCTGGCTGAAATAACGGTAGATTTTCTGTACCGTAGATAATAGTAAAGTCGCCACCTGCAGTGATGTCGCCAGCCGCCAAATATTACGAATTATAGCATCACTACTGATTTTTATGTGCCACTGAAGATGATACACAGTAGTTTATATCATGACTGTATAATCTACCCTGTTACCGTTGTTTTATGCTTTGTATCTGCAGGTATAGACGGTTTCAAATTTCGCTACGCATTTTTTTTTCGGGCGACGACAACAGCGGTATGACACTCTGTAAATAAACACTAGATGGCGACTCTACTGTTGATAGCCACTTTGTAGATATTTTTGTAATTTGTTCATTTATAGCCATACTATGACACAGATGAAAACACAAAATGACACAAACTCTCCAGATAGCCCCTTCTAACTTTCCTGAAATCATGGATGTAGAAATGTAACTATTAACGCCACCACACGTCTGTAAACAGAAAAAAAAGTTGTCCGGGCGACTTAACTGTTATCTACGGTAGTACATGTAATGCCATTATCATTGAACTGCGCCATGATGTTGTTCAAAAGACTCAGAACGAAGAAATCTACACAAAGATGTAGGTAAGAATCCTGGGACTTTTGAAAGCCCACCACCGAACTAATACCTTAACACTACATATGCTATCACAGCACAACACCAGCCATGCTACACACACACCTGGGACGGAGTTGCAGCTCGCCGCTCTTCGCTTCGTGATCGTTGCTGGTCCAATGGCCATGATGGGCAGCCTGGCGTAGGTTTTGTTCTTCTTGGTGTTGTTTAGGGCTGCGAGGATCCCTTGAGGAACCCTAGACGCCCTGGTGATGTCCTATGATGCTATCACAGGCGTGATAGCTGGCCTGTCTTCAGAAAGGCACCGGGGCGGCGGAGGACAGGGTGTTACAGGGAGGGGTGGACGCCGCTGTAGCGGTCTGGGAGGTTTGGTTATCCAGAAGGTTGTGTTTTCGGATGCCATGTAGCGCGCCAGAGGTACGATGATTACTTTTCATTTCATCCCGCCGCGCGGAGAGGCAACAGCTTGCTCCCGGCTCCTGCCTCACCCCAGCCGACCCCACGGCCGGAGATTCCGGGCGGATTAATTTGCCGTAGGATACTCTGGGTGGATTTTAACCACTCATCTTCATCATTTATACATTTTTCTCATCTTCACTGTCTTTCTTAAGTATATTTTTGCGTCTTATTACCAGTAATGTGAATATATATAAGCACACTCGATAAGAGAATTTTTNTGATCTGAAAAATCCTTCTTAATTCATAGAAATGTTAAACTTCTGAATCAAATTTCTCTGTGACTTCTGGCATCTAGCTAATAACATCTCTAACAATTTTTCTTCTTCATCTTTCCCTCCTATGCTTCACCCAGATGGCTCCACAGCTGTCTCATCTATTTCTGAAGCTGAACTCTTCCCTCAAACCTTTGACTGAAAATTCCCACTCTGGTTGATGAACGAAGTTCCTCCTTCTCCTCCACCCTCCGACTATATTATGCCTGTTATTAAGATCCTTCGTAATAATGTTTTCTTTGCCTTTTCTGGCCTAGATCCTCGGAAGGCTTACGGTCCTGATGGAGTCCTTCCTATTGTTCTAAAAAACTGTGCTTCTGTACTTGCGCCCTACCTGGTCAAACTTTTCCGTCTTGTCTATGTACACCACCACCACCACCACCTTTCCTTCTTGCTGAAAGTTTGCTCACATCCAACCCGTTCCTAAGAAGGGTGACCGTTCTAATCCTTCAAATTACCGTCCTATAACTTTGACTTCTTGCCTTTCTAAAGCTTTTGAATCTATACTTAATAAGAAGATTCTTAAGCATCTATCTGCTCACAATCTTCTATCTGATCGTCAGTACGGTTTCCGTAAAGGGCGATCTACTGGAGATCTTCTAGCTTTCCTAACTGAATCTTTGTCATCTTCCTTTAGCTTTAGGGGTTTCGGTGAAACTTTTGCTGTTGCCCTTGACATAAAAAGCTTTTGATAGAGTCTGGCACAAATCATTAATTCCCAAACTACCCTCATTCGGTTTCTATCCTTCTCTCTGTACCTTCACCTTAAGTTTCCTTTCAAACTGTTCTATTGAAGCTACTGTAGACGGACATTGTTCCATCTTCTCTTCTCCTAAATCTATCAATAGTGGTGTTCCCAAGGTTCTGTCCTATCACCCACTATCTTTCTATTATTCATTAATGATCTTCTAAGTCTGACTCAAAGCCCTATCCACTCGATCTTACGCTGATGATTCCCTGCATTTTTCAATGTTTCAACTCAACAACCAACTTCCAACTCAACGTTCCAACTCGACGTCCAACTCAACAGGAACTAAGTGATTCACGGAGAGATGCACTGAGCGCCTAACTTCTTATCTTTCTATAATATCTGACTGGGGCAAAGCAAACCTTGTTTTGTTTAATGCCTCAAAAACCCAATTTCTTCACCTATCTACTCGACAAAACTACCAGATAACTATCCCCTATTCTTTAATAACACTCAAACTATCTCCTTCTCCTACAATGAACATTCTTGAACTATCCTTTACTAAAACTCAAAAATGGAAATCTCACATCTCATCTCTTGCTAAAACAGCCTCTAAGAAGTTAGGTGTCCTGTGGCGTCTGCGTCTTTTTTTTTCTCCCTCCCAATGGACCCTACCCATAACTACGTCACGGTTTGTTTACATCGGTGCATTGTGGGGATAAGGCGGGATCGCCGCAGGTGGACCTACGAAGGGAAAATTACGGCGATGGAAGAATTTCGAGTTATTTTGCGTGAAATTGATATTCCAGGTGCTATATTACTGTGCTCTGTTCTCGCTGACAACACTATAGAGAAGACCTGAGGTAATGGCTGATGTGCAGAGGCTTCTAAACCAAGAAAACAGTCATAACAGAGCCTCGTCTAAAGGTAAGCAACTGGTAGGTACGTAACGTGTCCCTACCACTTGCTTACTTCTTAATGAGACTCTGCTGTGACTGTTTTCCTGGTTTAGAAGCCTCTGCACATCAACCATCACCTCAGGTCTTCTCTATGTTGTCAGCGAGCACGGAAATATAGTACCTGGAATATCAATTTCGCCCAAAACAACTCGAAATTTTTTCATCGTCGTAGTCTTCTCTTTGTAGGTTGTATTCATGGTTATGATAGTATTAAAATACCTTATTAATTGAGTTCCTTTTGTTGTCTTTCCTCATAATAAGTAGGGTATTATTCTAGTGTTTGCCCATACTCCCCCTCTCCCACAAAACAAGCTTGGGGACCTGGGGGAATGCGGGATTTTTGGCTGGGGTACAAAATATGCGTAGCAACCACATAGTTTTTGAGTTAGGGGTGTTGTAAAAATTGCCTAGATCTAGGGAAAATTCATTGGATTTCTTCTGAGTCTAGAGACGTGTGAACCTGACGATCCTCACAGAATGATGACCGAAGTGTCGAGAACACCCCCAGCTAGGAGGTTAGGTTAGATTTGGTTTGGTTAGGTTAGGTTATATTTGGTTAGGTTAGATTTGGTTAGGTTAGGTTTGATTAGATTTGGTTAGGTTAGCTTAGGTTATATTTGGTTAGGTTAGGTTAATTTTGGTTAGGCAAATTTCTCTAGATATAAGGTAATTACCCTAGATCTAGGGAATTTTACCACCCATACACAACTCTTAAATTATGTGTTTCCGACGCATAATTTGTTCCCCAACCCGAAAACCCCACATTAAATATTAAACCCCACACATAAAATTCTAGTGTTTGCCCATACTCTCCCACTTCCCCCAAGTTTGCCAAACAAGTTTGGGGACCTGTGGGAATGCGGGGTTTTCGGGTGGGGAACAGATTATGCGTCGGAAACACATAATTTAAGAGTTGTGTATGGGGGGTAAAATTCCCTAGATCTAGGGTAATTACCTTATATCTAGAGAAATTTGCCTAACCAAAATTAACTTAACCTAACCAAATATAACCTAAGCTAACCTAACCAAGTCTAACCTAACCAAATCTAACCAAACCTAACCTAACCAAATATAACCTACCCTAACCTAACCAAATCTAACCTAACCTCCTAGCGGGTGGTTGGGGGGGTTCTCGACACTTCGGTTATCATTCTGTGAGGATCGTCAGGTTCACACGTCTCTGGACTCAGAAGAAATCCAATGAATGTTCCCTAGATCTAGGCAATTTTTACAACACCCGTAACTCAAAAACTATGTGGTTGCGACGCATAGTTTGTACCCCAGCCAAAAATCCCGCATTCCCCCAGGTCCCCAAGCTTGTTTTGTGGGAGAGGGGGAGTATGGGCAAACACTAGAATAATACCCTACTTATTATGAGAAAAGACAACAAAAGGAACTCAATTAATAAGGTATTATAATATTATCATAACCATGAATATGTACAACCTACAAAGAGAAGACTACGACGATGAAAAAATTTCGAGTTGTTTTGGGCGAAATTGATATTCCAGGTGCTATATTTCCGTGCTCGCTGACAACATAGAGAAGACCTGAGGTGATGGTTGATGTGCAAAGGCTTCTATACCAGGAAAACAGTCAGAGCAGAGCCTCATTGAGAAGTAAGCAAGTGGTAGGGACACATTACGTACCTACCAGTTGCTTACCTTTTGACGAGGCTCTGTTATGACTCTGTTTTCTTGGTTTAGAAGCCTCTGCACATCAGCCATTACCTCAGGTCTTCTCTATAGTATTGTCAGCGAGAACAGAGCACAGTAATATAGCACCTGGAATATCAATTTCGCGCAAAATAACTCGAAATTCTTCCATCGCCGTAGTTTTCCCTGCGTAGGTCCACCCGCGGCGACCCCGCCTTATCCCCACAATGCACCGATGTAAACAAACCGTAACGTAGTTATGTTTGGGGCCCATTGCTTGCTCTCTACAGGGGCCTTATCCACCCATGTATGGAGTAAGTCTCCCATGTTTGGGGAGGATCCACTCATACAGGTATCCTAAACAGGGTTGAGTCAAAAGCTTTCGTCTCATCAACTCCCTCCTCTGACTGACTGTCTTCAATCTATAAATCACCGCCGTAATGTTGCTTCTCTTGCTATCTTCTACCATTATTTTCATGCTCACTGCTCTTCTGAAACTTGCTAACTGCATGCCTCCCCCCCTCCCGCGGCCTCGCTGCACAAGACTTTCTACTCATTCTCATCCCTATTCTGTCCATTTTCCTAATGCAAGAGTTATCAGTCTCTTTACTCTTTCATCCCTTTCACTGACTGGTAAACTCTGGAACTCTCTTCTTGTTTCAATTTTTCCACCTTCCTACGACTTAAATCTTTTCAAGAAAAGAGTGACAAGACACCTCCCGAACTAAATTGACCCACCCCCTTTTTTATTATCTTGCTGTCTTCTTTATAGGGACTGGCAACTAAGCGGGCTTTGTGTTACCTCTTTTTGTTGTGCCCTTGGCCAGTCCTTTGTGATGTAAAAAAAAAAAAAAAAGGCTTTACTTGGAAGTATGTGTCTAACTGGTATTTTGTATTCTTCTTTTTTCCTTTTCTCTCTAATTTGATGGATGCTATTTCCTCTTTGTGGCTCCAGATTTATGAACAGGAGGATGCATGCTTCTTCAGTTCCTGGTATCCTGGCACCTGCAAATCACATACTGTAGACTACCGTGCGTGATATAATTACACGCCTATACCTACAGTCCAATAGCTACCTACAGTATGTAGGTATAGTAAATAGTAATAACCACCACTATAGTCCTACAGCTCTCCAAGATTTTCATGAAAAAAACAGATTAATTTGATCCTTTACAATCAGGAAACTTGACAATAATTCAGCCTGTTATATCTTTTAGGATGGAAGATTTTATCAGAAGATAAAAAAAAAGATATATATAATTTTGGCTTCAAAAAGTTTTCATTCATTGGAATAATGCTACAACATACAATGCTCTACATGACGGACAGGCTGCAGGGAAAAAATTAGGCTAAATGTACCCTGGATGACTGGGCCATTGGAACTGTGCAGACAAAAAAGAATCTGGCTAAATTTTTAAATTGTAGATACTAACTAAATCTGCTCTATATAGAGTTGTCTAGGCTGTTCAGTGGCGGCTCGTTATAAAATAAAATGGAGGGACTGCAAGCTTTACACAACAGTAGGATACACAAATTTTACCTATCTCAGGTATGAGTTGTAGTTGATATTCACGGCTTTCAGGGCATGGTAGTAGTGGTGGTGGTAGAAGGGATGGTGGGGGTGGTAGTGTTGGTAGTAGAGGGGATGGCTGAGGTGGTGATGGTAGAATTACAGTATTACTTGAAAATATAGTCGGTTTGATCGCTTGATTTCAGTCTGTTCATTTAATGTCAGCTGGGATAAGTTGATGTTTTGCAAATACTTCTCTGGATTTTCCATTGTCATAGGGTAATTAAAGAAAGTACGATTTAACCACACCGTCTACACGCACTGTAAACACGAGAGGGACCAAACTTAGCTGCCTCGACTGCAGCTCTTTGTGTTCACAAGTGGCGCGGCGGCGGCACAGACATGAATCGTACAGCAAATATGAAAGTAACTTAAATTGTGGTCTGGTTTTAATGAAAATTCACTTAGTAACGTATTGAAAATAATTAAATAACACATAATGACTTTTTATTATGATATATTTGTTAGTAGTGTATCATTTCTGCTGTATCTCTAAAGGCATCATACACCTGGCAGTGAGTGTCTGGGGGTGCTGCAGCCCTGCAGCCCTATGCCACGAGCCGCCACTGAGGCTGTTGCCTAGACTGCCTCAAGTCTAACTCAAACGATCTGAATTATGAAAAGGTCAGGCTGTTAAGGCATATGTATGGGTGTGATAGGTATGGGCGTGGTACATTGTATTGCTGGCTATCCAATACATGCTAAATCGGGTAAAAATNAAAAAACAAATCTTTGTGTGTATGAGAGAGAGAGAGAAGAGAGAGAGAGAGAGAGAGCATAGCCCATACCGAGAGTCATGATGAAGGTCAAGCGACGAACAGAAACGACAGAGGAAGGGTACGTAAAAGGGATATTTTTTGGAACCAAGAGCAGCGCGAAGGTCAGCACGAGGCACGGGAACCCCCGTGTCTTCGTGCCCACCTTCCACCGTCGTAGCTGCTCTTGGTTCCAAAAAATATCCCTTTTACGCTACCCTTCCTCTGTCGTTCGTCGCTCGACCTTCATCATGACTCTCGGTACGGGCCATAAAGTCAGATTTTCGGGAATGCTTTGGTGGCTTCATGCGGGCCATGTCTAGAAGTCTTACGGCGGATTGGCATAGCACACAGCGTTATGGACTCGCTCAGCAGGAGTATTAGGCGTTGTCGGTACCTGTGCAGGAGGACAAAGATCTGGATCTTCAAGTTGCTTGTGATCCCTGTCTTACTCTGGTTGTGAGACATGGACACTAAATAGCGACTTGAAGAAACAAATCGATGCCTTTGGTAATAAGTGTCTTCGAAGAATCATGGGGTATCACTGGGATGATTACGTGTCAAATCAGTGATTGCACCGTGAGACTGAATCGAGGCCTATTACCTGCATAGTCCGTCAGCGCCACTTCGCTATATGGGCATGTGGCACGCTACCCTGAAACCGATCCTTCCCATCGGGTTGTATCTGTAAAAGACAATCCGGCGTGGAGGAGGCCAAGGGGCGCCCACAAGGCTCGTGGCTGGGGCAAGTTGATGTTTCTGTCGAGAGCTGCTTGGTATGGGAAGGGAGCCTGCATGGGGACTCGAGCGTGGTCAGCCCCCGGGAGTGGCGTCGTAGGGTGGGTGAGGTGACGCGCCCCCCGGCGTAATGCCCCCAATGATTGATGATTGATTTGGTGGCTGGGGGAGGCGCAAGCCTTTCAGAATTATTTGGAAGGTCGCAGACTAAAAGGTTTGAGAACCTCTGAATGTATGGGAAGAGGTGATCACTGCTGATCAAAGATTATACCAAACCTGTTACTGTACAGTTTGCGACTTTTTTTTTTTTTTTTTTTTTTTTTACTACTATAGTACTACTTTACGACTACTGATCGAAGACTCATTGGCCACCGTGCTGTAAAGTCACTCTGTTCTGCATCACAGGAATACCTCCCGTTCTACTAGTCTTGCTGTTGATGACAATTTCTGTTGTGCAGACCTATCCTAGATAATCTTGGTTCACGGCCTCGGTGAACAACAGCTCAACATCAACTACCCCATCTGCCGCTCAAACCCCAGCTTCTCATGGAGCTGCACGGAGGCGGTATTACTTTCTTCAATGGCCACGAAAGCCGGGAGGCCTTCCTGCAGCAGCTGATTGGCCAGGGCCATCGTGGCCGCGCCAGCCAGCCCTGACGACGATGCTGTGGCAATGTAAAGGTGTTTTCTCATCAACCCAAATTTGTGTGTGCGAGTCCATGACACCAGTATCTCCTCTGCCTCCTGCTGCAGCGACCCGGCGCCGTCCTCGGGGCCGCGCTCACGGATACCCACGGACGGGAAGTGAATGATATCGTTCCTGACATTTTCCATAGAATCAAATGTTTTGAATTCCCAATTCGTCCAGACCGCCGACGCATCTTCCTTCCTCAGGCGGGTCACGTGGTACATTTGGGGCAGCCTGCAACAAAACCCAACAACAATCATCATCAATTTCGCTGCACAAAACGTGTCAGCGCCATACCCACCACCCTGATAAACAGTATACTGACGTTACGATCACCTGCTTCACTCACTTGGTATTCATAGTCGTCGGTTGCCTTGAGCTGTACAGGTGTACGATGTGAGGTGCTTGAAGCGTCACTCGCCGGCGTCCCCAACTGCTCAGCGACTGAAGCTGCGGCGCAGACATCACCGAAACGTCATTGATAGTTATCCATGTTCTGACTTATCATCAATGTGTCAATAGGCCACTGCACTGAATATATAGATCCCATTCCAAATGTCCATAGATCTTGATTAGATAGGTAACTTGCGGACAACTGGTGCTAGCGACCAATATTTGATGTTATTTTAACCACAATAAGGCAATCTTAAGTGTTCTTATGTTGAAATCTGGTTTTCACTAATACAAAACCAATGGTTTTATATACTCATGTCCATACCATGAACATTGGTTTGAAGAAATAGTATTTGAAAGTATGATCTACTCATGTATGGTCCGACAGCCTTAAGGTACCATTCTCTGCCAGAGTTTTACATAGTACTTCTCAGGCTCCCAGTTTCATGTCTTTGAAGTAAACATAATGCTTTGTATATGATTTCAAAGATCAATGTATTCTTTAAATTTTTGTCAAGAGTAAAATGTAAATTTTGAATTTTTTTCTTATTTAGTTTTTAGTGATGAAAATATTTTCCGAAAGTGTTTTTTGAAGAAAAAAAATTTTATGTATATATGGAATAAAAAAAGTACAATTTCCTCTTGACAAAAACTTAGATAAATGGTTGAAAAAGATAACTCTTTTAGTTTTTTTTTAAATCCCTGAAAAAAAAGTGTTCTGGGATTTGTTTTCTTCTAGCAAAGTATTATTTGTCAGAAATTAGCGTGAAACAAATAACTTGCTTTATTTCAAAACTCATAAGTATAAGTCGTACCTAGGGCATAAAAATTGGTACACTTCTTCTGTACCTATTAGCTTTATATGTGAAAATTTTTTTCTATCTTTATTATCATGGAAAATGAAGGATAAGATGTATATGGCCTTTACAGGTACAAAATTGAAAAATAGCCTTGGCGAGAGTCCCTTCAACTCCAGGGCTGCTTTTCTTTGCTTCCCGTGCTCTTTGAAATACTTGCCAACCTCTTGTACAATTCAGACCTCTTGCTCATCTCTAACTGATGATAATTGAGTAAAATCAAGCCGAAGACACAAAAAAGGATGTGGAGGAGGTCTTGTGTGTAGCGGGTTTTTGTTTACACACATTCTCTCATTAGGTGGACTAAAGCCCCTTCACGCATTCCAGAAGGGAAACCACGAACGCCCCAAACAATAAAATGCGCAGCGCCGTCAGGGTCCCTGGTTATGGGTTCATCGTGACCGATCATGACCCCGCTCGGCGAGGCCACGAAAAGTTAGTGCGTTACACTAAAAATCGGGAAGCTCCCCGATTTTTTGTACCCAACGCAGCGCTATCGTAAATCTATCGTGACTCTATCGTTATTATCTAGCAGCTTCGTGACTATCGTGTCGCCCGTATGTCTATCGTGACGATAAGAAACCGTTACGCGCGCCTGCAATCCTACCTCCCCCCCCCGTTTTTTGGGCCCCCCCTTTCCGGCTTCCCCCCCCTTTCTCCTTCACCTCCACCCACCCTCTCTCCCTTCCCCCTACTCCCATGACCACGTGGTGATGCCCCCCCACACCCTACCCCCATGACCACGTGGTGAGGGGGGAAGGGGGTAGGGATGGGGTGGGTGGAGGATACACCCCCAACAACGCCTTCTCCATCCCCAACCCCCACCACCCCGTTTAGAAACCAACACCATCATCCCCTTCTTTATTAAACCCCCCCCCCGTTTCCCCCCTTCTCCATTACCAACTTCCCTGTTTCTCCCACCTTCATCTCTACCCCCCTTCCCTTCTCCATCACCATGGCAACATACACCCATGCACGTGTGAGGCATGTTGCATGTCTCTTGACGCTATCGTGATACGTTCATGGGACTGTCGTGGTTATCGTAACTCTATCGTGACGACAAAATGGCTGTTGATTTTCCATTCGTGACTTAGTCTTACAACTGTCATGACTCCATCGTGACCATCTTACGACCGTCATGACACATACGTACAGGCAGCGTGACATTGTTGTGAGCAAGGTAAAGCCCCCGTCACACATTCCATAATCGAACCACGATAGCGCCACCATTGGGCCCCAGACATAACTACGTCACGGTTTGTTTACATCGGTGCATTGTGGGGATAAGGCGGGGTCGCCGCGGGTGGACCTACGAAGGGAAAACTACGGCGATGGAAGAATTTCGAGTTATTTTGCGCGAAATTGATATTCCAGGTGCTATATTACTGTGCTCTGTTCTCGCTGACAACACTATAGAGAAGACCGAGGTAATGGCTGATGTGCAGAGGCTTCTAACCAAGAAAACAGAGTCATAACGAGCCTCGTCAAAAGGGTAATCAGCTGGTAGGTACGTAATGTGTCCCTACTACTTGCTTACTTCTTAATGAGACTCTGCTGTGACTGTTTTCCTGGTTTAGAAGCCTCTGCACATCAACCATCACCTCAGGTCTTCTCTATGTTGTCAGCGAGCACGGAAATATAGCACTTGGAATATCAATTTCGCCCAAAACTACTCGAAATTTTTTCATCGTCGTAGTCTTCTCTTTGTAGGTTGTACATATTCATGGTTATGATAGTATTAAAATACCTTAATAATTGAGTTCCTTTTGTTGTCTTTCTCATAATAAGTAGGGTATTATTCTAGTGTTTGCCCATACTCCCCTCTCCCACAAAACAAGCTTGGGGGCCTGGGGGGAAAGCGGGATTTTTGGCTGGGGTACAAAAATGCGTCGCAACCACATAGTTTTTGAGTTAGGGGGGTTGTAAAATTGCCTAGATCTAGGGAAAATTCATTGGATTTCTTCTGATCCCCGAGACGTGTGAAACCCGACGATCCTCACAGAATATGACCGAAGTGTCGAGAACACCCCCAACCCCCCGCTAGGAGGTTAGATTACATTTGGTTAGGTTAAGGTAGGTTATATTTGGTTAGGTTAAGGTAGGTTAATTTGGGTTTGGTTATATTTTTTTAGGTTACATTTGGTTAGGGTAGGTTTGGTTAGATTTGGTTTGGGTTTGATTTGGTTAGGTTAGATTTGGTTAGGTTAACTTAGGTTATATTTGGTTAGGTTAGGTTAATTTTGTTAGGCAAATTTCTCTAGATATAAGGTAATTACCCTAGATCTAGGGAATTTTACCCCCCATACACAACTCTTAAATAATGTGTTTCCGACGCATAATTTGTTCCCCACCCGAAAACCCCGCATTCCCAAGGTCCTCCAAACTTGTTTGGTAAACTTGGGGGGAAATGGGAGAGTATGGGCAAACACTATAATTTTATTGTGGGTTTAATATTTAATGTGGGGTTTTCGGGTGGGGAACAAATTATGCGTCGGAAACACATAATTTAAGAGTTGTGTATGGGTGTAAAATTTCCTGGATCTAGGGTAATTACCTTATATCTAGAGAGATTTGCCTAACCAAATTAACCAACCTAACCAAATATAACCCCAAGCTAACCTAACCAAATCTAATCAAACCTAACCTAAACCCAAATCTAACCTGCCCTAACCTAACCAAATCTAACCTAACCTCTAGCGGGGGGGTTGGGGGTGGTTCTCGACACTTCGGTCATCATTCTGTGAGGATCGTCTGGTTCACAGGGCTCTGGACTCAGAAGAATCCAATGAATTTTCCCTAGATTCTAGGCAATTTTTACAACACCCCTAAATCAAAAAATATGTGGTTGCGACGCATATTTTGTACCCCAGCCAAAAAGCCCGCATTCCCCCAGCCCCCCGCATTCCCCCAGCAGGTCCCCAAGCTTGTTTTGTGGGAGAGGGGAAGTATGGGCAAACGTGCACTAGAATAATACCGGGAATTTTACCCCCTATACACAACTCTTAAATTATGTGTTTCCACCGCATAATTTTTTTCCCCACCCGAAAACCCCGCATTCCCACAGGTCCCCAAACTTGTTTGGGGAAGTGGGAGAGTATGGGCAAACACTAGAATTTTACCAAATTCCCTAGATCTAGGGGAATTACCTTATATCTGAGAAATTTGCCTAACCAAAACTAAACCCAACCAACCTAACCTAAACCAAATATAACCTAAGCAACCTAACCAAATATAACCAAACCTAACCTAACCAAAATCTAACCTAACCTAACCTAACCTAACCTCCTAGCGGGGGTTGGGGGGGTTCTCGACAAATTCGTCATCATTCTGTGAGGATCGTCAGGTTCACACTTTCTGGACTCATTAGAAATCCCAAAGAATTTTCCCTAGATCTAGGCAATTTTTACAACACCCCTAACTCGAAAACTATGTGGTTGCGACGCATATTTTGTACCCCAGCCAAAAATCCCGCATTCCCCAGGTCCCCAACTTGTTTTGTGGGAGAGGGGGAGTATGGGCAAACACTAGAATAATACCCTACTTATTATGAGGAAAGACAACAAAAAGAACTCAATAATAACGTATTTTAATATTATCATAACCATGATATGTATACAACCTACAAAGAGAAGACTACGACGATGAAAAAAATTCGAGTTGTTTTGGGGGAATTGATATTCCAGGGGCTATATTTCCGTGCTCGCTGACAAAAACAGAGAAGACCTGAGGTGATGGTTGATGTGCAGAGGCTTCTAAACCAGGAAAAAAGTCACAGCAGAGTTCTCATTAAGAAGTAAGCAAGTGGTAGGGACACGTTACGTACCTCCAGTTGCTTACCTTTTTACGAGGGTCTGTTATGACTCTGTTTTTTTGGTTTAGAAGCCTCTGCACATCAGCCATTACTCAGGGCTTCTCTATAGGTTTGTCAGCGAGAACAAGCACAGTTAATATAGCACCTGGAATATCATTTCGCGCAAAATAACTCTAAATTCTTCCATCGCCGTAGTTTTTCCCTTCGTAGGTCCCCCGCGGCGACCCCGCCTTATCCCCACAATGCACCGATGTAAACAAACCGTGACGTATTATGGGTAGGGGCCATTTGATTATTGACCCCTATCGTGAAATTTGCCCCAAAAACGCAAACCACGATAGCCTCACAACAATGTCACGCTGCCTGTACGTATGTGTCATGGCCGTGTATGGGGTGTATGGGGCCATGGCCGCATGCCCCCCCCCCCCCCCTCGGTACGGCCCACTGTTGGTGGGGATATGAGTGGTTAAAAGGGGGGGGGGGTGTCCCAACATGTGGTGAGGGAGTAGGGGAGGGTGGTGTCATCA
>JACEEZ010022000.1:38696-78586 GCA_016584305.1 Chionoecetes opilio
AAGGCACTTGCATCATAGCTAGTGGCGGTTAATGTAAAATTACTATTTAGCCAAGAGTGCCTTTGGCGAAACGTTGCGCATAACAACCCCAGTATGACGAGTGTCTTTGTCTACCTGAATTATCAGATGTACTACCAACTAAGAAAACAACTAATATATATATAATATATATATATATATATATATATATATATATATATATATATATATATATATATATATATATATATATATATATATAATATATAATATATATATATATATATATATACAGGAGAACCTCGTTTATCCGGCACCCACGGGGGGGGAGCGCATGCCGGATAACTCATTTTGCCGTTGTTTTGAGTTACTCTTATGGAATCCCCAAAAATCCCTTTTTTTTTTTTTTTTTTTTTTTTCCCCATCACAAGGAACTGGCCAAGGGCACAACAAAAATGGTAACACAAAGTCCGCTTAGTTGCCAGTCCCTATAAAGAAGACAGTCAGAGAATAAAATAAAAAAGTGGGGTGAGCCAATTTAGTTCGGGAGGTGTCTTGTTACTCTTCTTTTGAAAAGATGTAAGTCATAGGAAAGTGGTAAAATAGAAACAGGAAGAGAGTTCCAGAGTTTATCAGTGGGAAAAAAAAAAAAAAAAAAAAAAAAAAAAAAAAAAAAAAAAAAAAAAGCCTGGGTCGAATAGTGCCGTTGTTTTGAGGCTGCCGTTGTTTTAAATGCCGGTTAAACGAGGTTCTCCTGTATATATATATATATATATATATATATATATATATATATATATATATATATATATATATATATATATATATATATATATATATATATATATATATATATATATATATATATATATATGATGCACTCACTGATGATGTACTGCTTTGAAAATGGTTATTAATATTGTATTGACTTTTGATCATTATTAATTTATTATTCAATTTTCAACATCTATATTTTATATATCATATGATTATTTTTGTTGTTATTGAAATTGTCAAAATTACTTCTATCTGTATCTTGATCACTATTATCATTACTATCATTATCATTTATTATTATTATCATCACCTACGTGTACGTGTACATATTCATCATTATTACTATTACTGTTACTATTATGTTTACTATTATCACCATTTTTTATCTCTTATCATTGTTATTATCGTTATCACATCTTATCATTATTATTATTATCATTATCATTTGTATCATTATTATTGTTATTATTATAATCATTATTGTCATTTTATCATTATTTCTATTATCTTTATTATGAGTATTATTACTATTATCATTGGTATTATTCTTGATTTGGTATTATTATTATTTATTACTTTTATTATTTTCATTATTACCATTATTAACGGCATTCTTCTTATTGTTACTATTCCCATTACTAATATTACGTTAATTATTATCATCACTCATCTTATTACTAGAAATTATTAATTATGTCAATGTGTATCAATAGTTCACAAAACAGAACAAAAATATTATGGCATGAGGTTTATAAAAGAGCTTCGGCTTAATGGAACGTGGTTTGTATGACTGATAATTGATTATGAACATTATTATATCACACTAAACCGAATAAGCTATCAAGTATCAAGTATCATTCCTCTCCGTCACTCCCTTCGTCGGTACCTTCACCGCACGCCCCTCCACATCTCCATCAGGAAGTTACACCATATTGATTGAATTACACACCTTCGGTTCAGGGATCAGACAGTATTGGTTTAAGGGAGGCGGTAGCAGAGTGGTTAGCGTCTCCGAGTGGCGTGCTCGGTAACCCGAGTTCGATCCCCAGTGGGGACGAATATCCATTTAAGATATTTCTGCAACCGCACTACCCTAAAATGGCCCTACTCAGCCCATACCCTACTCAGGCCCCCCAGCAGTTCCGCCACTGCCTTCGATTGCGAGTGCTTTTATTTGGAGGACACATGGGAATAGCATGAGCCTCTAACCACAGGCGTCACTATAAATATCCTGCCTGCGCCACCATAGGCGAGGACCAACCATCACAGTCCTCGAGCTCGAGTAAAGACCCATGTCTACTACTCGAGTAGACCCATGTCTCCCATCCGTGCCCTGGAGGTCACTGCCTACATGCGATATTGGCACAAATACCCCACAAAATTAATAAAATAAAGATTACGTAACCCCTATACATTCAGCTTTAAGAGGGCATATTATGAAATTATATAAATAAATAATAAGGAAAGACTTCAGGAAACTCAGTGTACCTGAAATTACCATGACCCTGAGAACAGACCATGACGGATGAGACGCAAGCAAGGAAGGAATAGGAGGGATGCATATTTTAGTGTAACTACGAGCAGGTTTTGTTTGGACGAGTTTTCCACACTTGTTAACCAACAGTTAGGCGCAAAAATCACATCGGAAAAAATAAACATAGATAAAAAAATGCCTGAGTTCCCTTGTAGTACTGCTTTGACAATAAATATCTGAGTTACGTAACACCAGATGCAGTGAGACAGCGAGAGGGAGGAAGGCAACATGCGGGCGAGGCAAGGGAGGTGTGGCGGCAGGGACAGGCCAACCACCACACAATGGAACAATCGCGTCACCTCACCTTAGCCTCCAGCAGCGTCCTTACTGAGCCTCGTCCACCAGTCAGGTCACGACAGTCTTGTAACACACACTTTACGCCTCACTGCCGCGCCGCAACACTCACTACGCCTCACCGGCCGGCAGCCGCATGTGAGTCAGGAACTTTCATGCGTCTATGGATAAAATGAGACTTTTAGCAACAAGACGACGGCGTGGCTGTTTGGTGATTGGTGGTGACGTCACTGGAGTCGAGGAGAGCTACGGTGTGTCATTGGCTAAAAACGTCTCGAACCAATTGTTTGAGCGATTCAGTGCTTTAGTGGGATTTACGAAGCGATGAAGGTCTACATTCCCAAATGAACAATTTAACAAATATATCACATATTCAAAAGCGAGGTACATGTTTCTCATCACTGCAACAGTTCCATGAAATCAAACAGCGAGTAGATCTTCCACTACAACGATACGAAGCAGAAGTTTCGAGGACAATTATTTTCAGTTACGTCAAAAGTTTAACAGATGCCAGAAATCACCGAGCCACAGTTATCACTCGGCATCAGACTGATATTACTGGGAACTGTAATATTGGCAATGTCTTCACATGATATATCTGCCTTAAGGCAACGTGTCTCCTCGTGTTGGGTCGTGCCTCTGAACGTTGCATTCTGTGTTGGGGCAGAGTTGATGGATGAATCATATTTATATGTGAGATAATGGTATGCATTACTGAGAGAGAGAGAGAGAGAGAGAGAGAGAGAGAGGAGAGAGAGAGAGAGAGGGGAGAGAGAGAGAGAGAGAGAGAGAGGAGAGAGAGAGAGAGAGAGAGAGAGAGAGAGAGAGAGAGAGAGAGAGAGAGAGAGAGAGAGAGAGAGAGAGAGAGAGAGAGAGAGAGAGAGAGAGAGAGAGAGAGAGAGAGAGAGAGAGAGAAGAGAGAGAGAGAGAGGGTGAGGAAAGTGGAGGGTAGGAGGTGGAGGCAGGCAGAGTCAATCAATCATTGGGGGCATACGCCGGGGGGCGCGTCGCCTCGCCCACCCTACGACGCCACTCCCGGGGGGCGCGTCGCCTCGCCCACCCTACGACGCCACTCCCGGGGGTCACCACGCGCGAGTTCCCATGCAGGCTCCTTTCCCATACCAAGCAGCTCTCGACAAGAAACATCGACTTGCCCCAGCCACGAGCCTTGTGGGCTTCCCCTTGGCCTCCTCCACGCCGGATTGTCTCTTACAGATACAACCCGATGGGAAGGATCGGTTTCAGGGTAGCGTGCTACATGCCCATATAGCCGAAGTTGGCGCTGACGGACCATGCAGGTAATAGGCCTCGATTCAGTCTCACGGTGCAATCGCTGATTTGACACGTAATCATCCCAGAGATACCCCATGATTCTGCGAAGACACTTATTACCAAAGGCATTGATTCGTCTCTTCAAGTCACTATTTAGTGCCCATGTGTCCAGTGTCTCACAACCATAGAGTAAGACAGGGATCACAAGCGACTTGAAGATCCGGATCTTTGTCCTTGTGCACAGGAACCGACAATGCCAAATACTCCCGCTGAGCGAGTCCATAACACCGTGGGCTATGCTAATCCGCCGTAAGACTTCTTGACGTGACCCGCCGTCATTATGGACTGCGCTACCAAGGTATGTAAAACTTTCCAAGATCTCAATGTCCTCGCCACACGCATGAACAGACTGTACTGCTTCATCTAGTAAGTCTCCAAACACCTGGACCTTGGTCTTGAGCCAGGAGACCTCAAGTCCCAAAGGCTTTGCCTCCTCGTGCAGCGCCTCGAGAGCCATCACCAGGACCTCCAGCGACTCAGCAAAGATTACTGCATCATCGGCAAAAACAAGATCAGTGATCTTGGTGTTGCCGACGGATGCTCCACAATCACTTTGATCTACAACCTTGTCCAATACCCAGTCCATACAAGCGTTGAAAAGTGATGGGGCAAGGATGCACCCTTGCCTCACTCCTGTATTCACAGGGAAGAAGCTGGATACACCTGCCCCACACTTCACAGCACTCTCAGTCCCAGAATACAGACCAGTTATCAAACCAATAGTCCTTGCAGGAATCCCTCGAAGTCGCAGAAGGTCCCAAAGTGACTCACGATGCACTGAGTCAAATGCCTTATTGAGATCAACATAGGCTGCAAGCATCCCCTGTCAAAACTCACGTCGGCGTTCCACCAAGACACGAAGGGCTAGGATACGGTCCGTTGTTGACTTACCAAGCGTGAACCCAGACTGCTGAGGTCTCTGATGCTTCACCAGATGACTGCGAATCCGTGTCAGCAATAGATGGGCAAGCACCTTGCCTGGTACGCTGAGCAGTGTAGTACCGCGGTTATTTTTGCAGTCCTGACGGTCCCCTTTCCCTTTCCAGATAGGGACGACCAGCCCCCTTTTCCAGTCAGGAGGAATGGTACCTGACTGCCACAGTGCCACACGGCAGTCAGGACAGCATGCAACCCGCGGATCATGGCCTCACCCCCAGCTTTGAGGAGTTCCGCACTGATATTACAAACACCAGCTGCCTTTCCACCCCTCAACTTTGCTACAGCCTCTCTGACTTCGTCAAGAGAGGGTGCGGTTTCGTCAATGGGAGGATCGGCATCCACTGCCTGTAACCCAGTGGTGTGAAGCTGCTCAGTTGGAGGGTCCACCGTGAACAACTGCCTAAAGTGCTCAGCCCAACGAACCATCTGCCCATCCATGTCCGACACGAGGCGCCCATCTGCTGTTCGAATAGCACTCGCCCGAGAAGGAGACTTGGAACGGAGCTTCTTCAGGGCTCGGTAGGCGGGTCGGAGGTCATTAGCGTTCAAATGACCCTCGACATCCTCAGCGAGACTCCTGACATACCTCTCCTTGTCTCTCCTCAGGAGGGTTCTAGTCCGGCGTGACAGAGCCCTGTGCTGGTCCCGGTTCCCAGCCAGCCTGGCAGCGCGACTTTCCTCGATTTTCTCCAGCGTCTCCGTCGAGACAAAACCACGCCTTGACCTCGGGCGCTCCCCAATACACTCCTTGGCAGCCTGTAGAGTTTCACGTTTGAAGGTATCCCACAGTTCTACAGGGTCCCCGAGAGCACTGAGCACATCAAACCGATTTGAGACTGCCACCGCATACTCATGAGCACATGTCAAGTCCTTCAGTTTCTCAAGATGAAACACAGTATGGTTACCTCTTGAGATTCTTCTGGACTTGACATGAAACTTAAGTGTAGCAACAACAAGCCTGTGATCTGTTCCAAAGAACTCAGCACTCCGGTAAACCCTGCAGTTCTGGAGGATCCTCCAACGAGTACTAACGAGGATGTGGTCGATCTCCTTAGCTACCCCTCCGGCATTACTATACCATGTCTAGCGGTGCAGCTCTGGCCTCTGATACCAAGAACCTGCAATTCTCAACCTTCTGGATCTTGCAAAGTTCAGAAGCAGAGAACTGTTGGTGTTTCTGGTACCGGAGCCATGGGGACCAACACATAACTCGTAGCCATCTCTCACAGTGCCAGTAGCAGCATTGAAGTCGCCCAAGACAATGAGTGTGCCCCGAGGAGGACACTGGTCTAAAACAGAGTCGAGTTTGGCGTAGAACATCTCCTTCTCTTCAGTTTTACGCATCTCGGTAGGAGCGTAGGAGGGAAGCAGGCAGAGTGAAGGAGGGAAAAGGAAGGAGGTTCAGGGAGGGAGAGAGGGAAGGAGGGAGAGGGAGATGTGAATCCCCCCTGTGTGTATCCCTCCCTTGCTGGGTCGAGCCGTCAAGGTGGCTGCTATGTACTACTTAGTGGACGAAAATAAAAAGAACAAAATCGAATAATTGGAATCGATTACGTTTGATTTTTTTGTGACAACAGTTGCTGTACTTTTAATATATTCCAGTACACCAAGAGGCGTAGGAGGAAACAATAGATCATAATGCACTTGACACCATCATCATTATCCCACTAACTTGAACTCTACTTTTTCCTTTTCTTATTTTGTTCAGACTAAATAAATAAAAAAACTCCTCTTTTCGTCTACTGTTGTTGGAAATGAATTGATATTACACATTCCTCTACTCTATTTTATTATATTTCTTGTGTATCTTTTATCCCTTATTTTGGTGAGTGTACGGGTGCGTGTGTACAGTAAGGTATGGGCTGTAGTTACCTGTAAACCAAAGTATGTTGATCTTGTATACTTTTTTGTGTGTGCTCGGGTGTGTGGATAGAAGGGATGTCTCTATATATAGGTATATCGCAGTCTTGACTGGTGACACTGGAAAGGAGATTTACATTTTACAGTGGGCTTTCATCGTACGGTTATTTCATTTTTCTTTTCATTTCTTTATTATCTTTTTTTTCTTATTTTGCTTCGATGAAAAATCTTCTTTCTGTGATGTGTGTGTGTGTGTGTGTGTGTGTGTGTGTGTGTGTGTGTGTGTGTGTGTGTGTGTGTGTGTGTGTGTGTGTGTGTGTGTGTGTGTGTGTTTTATGTCAAGAATAAACTGAACATCAACTTCCCTGGCGCAGATTTAGATAAACAGATTTAGAAACCAAAAGAGTGACACGCAATTACATTTCCAAAAGTGTTTCTAAATCCAGAAACATTTTAATGAACTTCAAATCTATAATAATATAAGCGCAATGTGTCTGTATGTCTGTTTTCCCTGCGCTGCCCTTCTGTGTGTCCGCGATAGGGCCGCCCCCATGGCGCAGTCCCCTCATATGGCCATTTTTAAAACCAGTCGACCAGGGAACTTTTTAAAGGGCCCATTTTGGGGGATGATCCGATCATTAATTTTTATTTTTTTTTTTTTTAGTACCTTTAAAGAAAATTGTCAAAAAAATGGGTTTGAGTTTTGGGGAAAACCTTATTTGGTAGGGGTAGGGGTGAGTGAATGGGGGGGGGTGAGGGGTATGGGTGGGGTGAGGGGTTTGAATGGGGGGGGGGGTGATGGTTTTGGGGGGTGGGGGTGATGGGTGGGGAATAGGGGGGGGGTGAGGGGAAATGGGTGGTGGGGTGTGTGGTGAGGGGTATGGGTGAGTGAATGGGGGGGGTGAGGAAGGGGTGAGTGAATGGGTGGGGGGAATACATACATTTCTACATCCATGATTTCAGGAAAGTTAGAAGGGGCTATCTGGAGAGTCTGTGTTTGCCCTCCTGCGGAGGGCAAACACAGACTCCCAATAGCCCTCCGCAGGAGCTAGCCAAAAAGTCCGCCCGGAGGGCGGCTTGCGGCTTGTTCATAATAATTTCTTGAAACCCAAATTAAGTCGCCACAAATCCAAGCGTCAGTAAATCCTGAAAAAACATATATCCAGAAGAAGTACTCCAAATGCACAGAGGAACAGATTTAAATAATAACAATTCCTAATGAGTTATCAAAACAAAAACAAAACAAAGACAATTTAACCTTTTTCAACCGTAACTTCTAATAAAAAAAAGTATTATCATATCCAAGTAATCACAAAATTATATTTCATATTAAACCTAAAAACTAATAATTAATTAACCACAGATGCAAAAGAAAAATGGAATTACTAAAACCCAAAAATATAATATATTAATATGAAATAAACAATACTAAAATTAATAAAAAATAGCGATTCTTAACCTAACAAAGTGTCGCATTACATAAGCTGTCAGGGCACACTAGGGAGAGAGACAGGGAGGTCAGGTGAGAAGAGGTTAACTCAGGCCACCTCTAAGTGACCCTTCTAATGAATGGAGAGCGTGATTCATCCCTAACTAGCCAATTACCTGCCCTGCTCACCGCCTGCTGTGTGTGTGGGGGGGAATGAGAGGGGGAGAGGAAGTAATACATGATAAATGAGAGGGGGAAGCTAGAGGCAGATACATGTGATAGGGATAGGCTGATGGGGGTTTTTTTCATTTTTTATGTATTTTTATATAATCTTTTTTTTTTGACAACTTGAGCGTGACCGAGCGGTAGTGAACAGACGCCTGGCACGGTGGTCTGCCGTTTATTACTACACTGTTAAATTTATTCTACACTGAATAATACTCCATCCTTAAAAATTAACTTTCTATCGACTTATATTAACTTAAATCAGTATTTATCGTATTTTTAATTTTTCTCTACCAATATTATCTCGACACACCATGGAGCACCTCCTCAACACATAAAAAAACAGGGGAAGGGGGTGCATCGTAGAGCGCTCCCCTCCCCCCAATATTTAATCAATTAATTATAATATAAAATATATATAATTTATATATAATTATATTATATTATATATATTATTATATAATAATATATATATATATATATATATTATCACTCAGTATGAGCGCATACCTCCGGCCGAATATTTCATCAATTGGTTCCCATGGCAAAATTTGTCAAAAATTTCACCCAAATTTAAAATCATTTTTCCCTTATCCCAAATGCCCTTGTATCCCGATTTGGGCCCAAAATCTTTTTTAAACTTTTCGAGAAATCCTGTACACTAAAAAACAGACAGACAGACAACAGAAAACAACAGACCAGACGATGGGGGTAAAAACAAAACCCCCCAACTTTTTTGGGGGAGGTTTATATATAAAAAAAAAAAAGCTGTTTTTCCTCAATTTTCTTAACGGGCGAAAAAATTTTTAAAAAAAAATCGGACCGGTCACAAAAAATGAGAGAAGAGAAGGAGAGAGAGGGGAAGAGAGAAGAAGAGGAGAGAGAGAAGAGAGAG
This sequence comes from Chionoecetes opilio, assembly GCA_016584305.1. Lineage (NCBI taxonomy): Eukaryota > Metazoa > Arthropoda > Malacostraca > Decapoda > Majidae > Chionoecetes > Chionoecetes opilio. The sequence goes on from JACEEZ010022000.1 coordinate 47,961, forward strand.
AAGGGGTGGGAAAGGGTTAAAATGTGAAAGTTCGGTAGCGGGGCAAAATTGACTGTTTGAATAGAAATGAATGTAACATTGGGTTTAAAGAGTTGTATCATTAAAAACCCCTCGTTTCCCTTTACATTTTCCTCATAAAATAGTTACCTTTACTCGGGTGGGAGGAGGGAGGGCGGAGAGGGGGAGGGGGGAGGAGGGGGGGAGGGAGGGGAGGTGAGAGGGGGGGAGGAAGAGGGAAGAGGGAGGGAGGGGGGGAAAGGAGGAGGGAGGGGGAAAGGAGGAGGGGAGAGAGGCGTGGAGAGACATTAAATGTCAGAAAGATAGGGATGTGAGAATATATAAACCTACCTCTATGCTACCCTTTTCCCTACTTCAAATTAATACCACTAAAACAACCACACACCACACACACACCCACACACACCCCACACACCCACACACCCCACCCCAACCACACAACACACCACTGCCCCAAAACTCCCTACGTTATTCCCACAATTCAGGTGGCGTGAGGGCAACTAGCAGGAGACTAGAAATGCTTCTTCTCCAAAAAAGTCCTCATAGCCCTTCAAAAAATGTATTTAATACGATGTCTTACCACCTATCGAAAAAATTTTAAGTATATCCGTCCTCAATCATTATTAATAACACAAAAACTAAATAGATAACCGACTTATTATGCTTTTTTTTTTAAAAAATTTTTTTATTATTCATTATTTTTCCCCCCTCGGATAATATGAAAAGAAAATTTAAAATATGTTCCTTTGAAATACCCCCGGATACTTAAAACCTCACCCCGCAACAAAGAAGGGAGAGCGGCACAAAAAAAGCGTCAAACATTTAATCTCTCACTCTATGTCTTATGCTTCATTTCTTTATGAAAAATTTTAAAAAAATTGTAAAAGATTTTTTTTTTTTTTCTCCTCTCTCTCTCTCTTCTTCTCTCCCCTCTCTCTCTCTTTTCTCCTCTCTCTCTCTCTCTTTTCCCCTTCTTCTCTCTCCTCTCCCCCTCTCTCTCTCTCTTCTCTCTCTTCTCTCTCTCTCTCTCCCTTCTTTTCCCCTCTCTCTCCTCCTCCTCTCTCTCCCTTTTTTTCCAGTTTGGCCTTTTATCTGACCCAACTCTTCCTCCCCCTAGAAAAAGGAAAAACTTTATTTTGGCTCGGCCCAAAATTGAACCAGAATTAAAAAAAAAAGAAAAAAAAGACTTATGGAAAATTTATATATAATATATATATATATATATTATATTATATATAATATATAAAATATTTTTATAATATATATATATATATATATATATTATATTATATATATATATAATTTTTTATATATATATTTATAATATATTTTATTAAATATATATATATATATATATATAAAATATTATTATATATATATATAATATATTTTAAATTACCCCTTCTTAATTTTTTCGTTTAATGGTATTTTTTTCCTCCAAATTTGACCTCCTTTTGTAAAATTCGTTGATGACAGACAAACTAATACACACTAACTTCTTTACCACCATCCCCTTTATCAATCCCAATACTACTACTCTACTACTACTACTCTCACTACTACTACTACTACTCTACCACTATCATACTACCACTTCACTACTCCACTATCGCAAAACACTATCACCTAAAAAAAAAAACGCAAACTACAAATTCTCAAAATTGCAGAAAGTAAAAATTTGCCCTTTTTTTTTTTTTTTTTTTTTTTTTTTTTTTTTTTTTTTTTTTTTTTGTTCTCCCTGCTCTCAGCAAAACCGAAGGTTCATTTAGAATTTATATTTTCCCTGGGGAAAAATTGTACTTAAGAAAATACTGCTTTAAAAAGAAGTGGGGGCCCCCCAAAACCCCGCCCCTCCAATGCTCGAAAATAGAGAGTTCCTAACTTTTTTCAAAATGCAAAATTCGGCATATGGCGTTAGGGGTTTTGCGGCAGGTGACTATAAATCAATATCAAAAATAAAACCAAAATGATCATTTAAATAAAAAAAATAATAAAACCATTTCAAAATACCCCAACTACAGCGGAAAAATAGAATAAAATTGAAGAATATTACTACCACTATTAATATATAAGCGAAAACGGGAGAAAAAAATATACCCCATATCTAAATAAAACATCCCTTTTAATCCTTTTACTCCCCCCGTATTTGTAGTAGAGTATATTATAGTGTATAGTAGTGAGTATTAAGAAAAAAAAGATAATAACAGTAGAAGTGTCTATTTTCACGGAAACAAAAAAATCGCCCTACCTTCATCCCCCCAAGTATTGCACGGCGTCAGCAAAGGAACGAAGCAGCAGAAGAGGCAGGGAAAAGGAAATCGTGGGACCAAGTCAGAGCCAGGCCCCGGGAGGCCCTGGCTTTTTTGTAGAAACCCACTTGCAGCATCCCCCCCGTTTTTCCCCCGCTGTGCCTGCCACGTCCCTGTTTTGGCCCTGGGGCTTGTCGGGGTTCTGGGGCTGGGGGAGGAGGGCCCGGGGGCGTGCAAAACTTATGTGATATATTCCCGGACGGCCCCCAAAGGGGTTTCCAGCCTCTGTCTTTTTGACTGTGAGGCTCTCCGTTTTCCTTTCCCTTAGGTTTTGGGCTGTTTCTTTTTTGGGTGGTACATTGGGAGCTTGGTGACGTGTGTTCCTTTTTTTGCATCCTTTTTCGCATTTAAATCTTATTTTTCTTGGTCAGTGTAGGGGTGTGTCCCTTGCTTTCTTGCAAAGTGTTCCATGTTTTTTTTTTTGAGCCCCGATGGGGTCCTGCCTCGTCCCGGCTGCCTACATTTCCATCCGCGGAATCTCTCCTTTGTTCCCCCTTGCCGGGTTTACATTTTCCTTTGCCTTTCCCAAAGGCGCATTCATGTTTTCGCGTGCCAGGGCCCCTTTTGGCGATGTGCTCTCTTTGAAGGCAAGACTGTTCATTTTATACCGCGGCAACCGCCACATGCTGTTCTTTTCTACGTATATTCTCACTGTTTCAAGGCCATTTTCCTTATTTTTTTCTCTTTGGTAACTGTCTTTTCTTTTGTTCCTCTCTTTAAGAGCACATCACTACTATTTTCTTTTGTGGGGAAATTTTCATGAACACTAAAAGTTCATTTAAAGCATTTTGGAGTCAACACTGTTTTTTATGTTAATTGCGTTCTTTCCTATCATTAAAAAAAAAAATTTCATCGGCTGGCCACTGTACCTAGGTTCTCGGGAACGTTAATTTAACCTTTGATCTGTGAAATTGATTTTCTTTACATATCTACAGCATGAGGGCTTCCGGAAGCCTGGGATTCTTCATCCCTGGAACATCCCTCTCCTCCCTTTGCACACTAACCGGCAAAGGCCCTAATGAAAAGGGATTGTGGGTTTTCTTTGCAAAACTCCCTTTCTTGGCGTGCTGGTTGTTACCTCACAAAGGGCTTCCTCTTAGGGCTTAGTATTGCACAAAAACCAATGTTTCCCCTCGCATCCCAGGGAAACATTTTCGTTGATCTGTCCGGCGGGGAGAGGGAAACTTATTAGAAAGGGAGGAATGTTGGGAAGTTAGATATATACACAGGTGTGGGTGCTTGGGGTGTTGTGTGTGTGTGCGTGTGTGTGTGGTGTGTGGGGTGTATGTGTGTGTGGGGCGTGTGTATGTGTGTGTGTGTGGTTTTGGGGTGTGTGTGTGTGTTGTGTGTGTGTGTGTTGTTTGGGGGTTTGTGGGGTGTTTGTTTGGGGTGTTTTTGTGTTGTGTGTCCTTACCCCTAACATACATAGTTAAGAGCATAATTAAAAACAGCCCTTAGGATTAGTCTCCAACAACATTTTAACACAAAACAAAATGGCAAAACTCAACTTTTTTTCTCGTGACGAATAATGTGATCCCGGCTGCCCCACCGCCCGGCAATCTCGGGTAAACCAACCAAGGGGCCCGGCTAAAACAAAGCAAAAGGCCGGCTAATCCAACCAAGGGCCCGGGTTAAAACCAAAGGCCGGGGTAATCACAACCCAAAGGCCGGGTAATAACAACCAAAGGCCGGCTAATCACAAACCAAAGGGGCTAGTAACAACCATGCCGGGTAATAAAAACCCAAAGGGCCGGGTAATAACTCCATGGGGGGCCGGCTTAACAATCAAAGGCCGGGTAAACACCCCAATGGGCCGGGTAATCACAACCAATGGCCGGGTAATCACAACCCAAAGGCCGGGTAATCACAACCATGACTGGCTAATCACACCTTTGGGCCCGGGTAAAACAAACCAATGGCCGCTAAACCAACCCCTTGCCCGGGTAATCACAACCAATGGCGGGTAATCACAACCAATGGGCCGGGGTAAACACAACCATGACCGGTATCACAAACCCTTTTGGGGGCTAAACCAACCAGGCCGGGTAATACAAACCAAAGGGCCCCTAATCAAAAACCAAAGGCCGGCTAACACCCCATTGGCCGGGAATCACAACCCAAAGGCCGGCTAATCACAAACCTTGGCCGGCTAATCACAACAAAGGCCGGGGTAATCACAACCAAAGGCCGGCTAAACACAACCATTGGGGCCGCAAACACAACCCAAAGGCCGGCTAAACACAAAACCTGCCGGGTAATCACAACCATTGGCCGGGTAATCAAACCAAAAGGCCGGGTAACACAAACCCTGGCCGGCTAATCACAACCATTGGCCGGGTAATCCAAACCCAAAGGGCCGGCTAAACACAACCAATGGCCGGTAATCACAACCAATGCCCCTAATAACAACCAATGGCCGGCTAATCACAGCCTTTGGGCCGGGTAACACAACCATGGGCCGGGTAAACACAAACCTTGGCCGGCTAATCACAACCAAAGGCCGGGTAAAACCAAAAAACCAAAAGGCCCCCTAATCCAACCAATGGCCCGCTAATCACAACCTTGGCCCCCGGGTAAACACAAACCCTTGGCCGGCTAATCACAACCAAAGGCCCGGGTAAACACAACATGCCGCTAATCACGCCATCAAGAATAGTGCCCTAAGTGAGCTGTGTCTGGGGCCGTCAAAGCTGCCACAAAAGTTGAGACTTGTTGTTGGGCTATGCTTTTAATGGTTTTATTTTTGTTCGCTAGTTTTCTTTATAATTCCGCGAAGTGGTCCATACACATTTTCCTTCAACACTGAAAATTTTGATTTTTCATTTGGTATTTAACTCGAGTGTCTATTTGTCATAAAGGGAAAAAAAATGACCCTTTGAAAGAATTTTTCAGGCGACGGGTAAAGATATGAGAAAATGTGTGTGTGTTGTGTGTGTGTTATGTGTGCGTGTGCGTGTGCGTGTGCGTTGCGGGGTGTGTGTGTGTGTGTGCGGTGCGTGGCGGTGCGTGGCGTGTGCGTGTGTGTGTTGGGGGTTTGTTGGAAAAGGGGTAAAAACTTCAAAAGTTTTAAATTTATGAAAGATGAACGGGGTGTTGCGTAAATCTAAAATATAAGGGGATTACATTTTTAAAAAAATATTCACGAATGAAAAACACGGATATCAAATCATTACGTAAAGGATCAACCCCCGCTTACGAAAATCGGGGTAGCAAAAGAGATCGGCATTAGCTCTCTTTAAAAAATATTATAACCTTGACCAAATAGAGGAACGTAACGTAGGGCGGATACATTTGTGGCGCGAGGTAGAGCTAGAAATATTATAAAATTTGGCCAAAAAATTTAAAGTTCAAAAAACGCAGCGTCAACAACCATAATTATGCAAATCTAAGGCGCCTAAAACACACCTGAGAGTGACGGTAATTAAAACAGGATTCAGGTGTTCATAAAGGAAGCATCCCAACGCACTCCAGACCACTTCCTTCCATTCCACTCCACACTCTTCTCGCACCCTGACGCACTTCCATCAAATCACTCCATCTCGTCTCCCATCCCGAAGCACTCCCTTCCATTCCACTCAATCTTCTTCTACTAGCTTCATCCATCTTCTCTTGAAACCTTACGCACTTCCTTCGACTCCATCTTCCTCCACCTCCTCTCACTCTTCTCTCTCGTAACCTGAAGTACTCCATCCCACTCCCTTCCACCATATCACATCGCCTCCACTCTCATCTCTCTCCCTTGCACTCCACACCTTGTTCTACCACTTCCTTCTCTTCCATCACCACCACCACCACCACCACCACCGCCCATCCAAAGACTAATGGCCATGACAAAAAGTATAATCTGAATATTTTTGTTTTCGGAGGAAACTGAAACTCGCCGATCATTAATATTGTTTGATGGGCAATTGAGGAGCTTACACGTGATTCAAAACTTGCCAATATGCAACCTCGACTTATACCCTGAGAGAGAGAGAGAGAGGAGAGAGAGAGAGAGAGAGAGAGAGAGAGGAGAGGAGAGCGAGAGGAGAGGAGAGAGAGGAGAGGAGGAGAGGAGAGAGAGAGAGAGAGAGAGAAGAGAGAGAGAGAGAGAGAGAGAGAGAGAGAGAGAGAAGTAATACGTGTGGGTTACAAGTAAAAAAAATGGATTATGAGTAGAAAAAAAAATTAGTTATAAATATTGTGAGTAAACAGTTTAAATGTTTTGTTGTTACTGATTTTTTGTTTGTTTATATAATAATTATTATTGTTCGAGCAAAAATAAATATAACTACTAAGATGCGTGATATTGAAATGAATAAACAAAAATCGAAATGTTTGCTTTGTACCCGCGAGCGAACGTTCTACTTAACAATCTCTCAACTACAGCTGCCGCAGAAAACAGGACATAAATGAAGAAAAAAAACGGAAAACTTTTCAAGGTCAATTGTCAAGGTCAGTTTTCAAGGTCAAAAATGTAAAAATTCAAAATGTGGAGTGAAAAACTTTCGTTATACGTGTGCCTGTGTCTGTTTGGTGAAGAAAAAGATAAAACATAAATTTGCATAGATTGTTAGACAAGTTAATGGGAATACATTAGTTTTTCATATGAGTAATAGTGTAAATATTAACTCAGTCTCAGTCTCTCTCTCTCTCCACATGCGCTAGTTCTCTATGTCTCGGTGAAATTACTTATGATTTTGTACCTATCACAGCATCTATCAAACCTGTTTCGTGTATTTTTGTGTGTGTATGTGTGTGTGTATGTGTGTGTGGGAACTCCGTAGTGTAGTGGTTAGCAAGCTCGGCTTACAACCGAGAAGTCCCGGGTTCGATCCCCGGGCGGAGCGAAAGATAGATGGGTGGTCTTTCTTAAATCCCTAGCCCCTGTCCACCCAGCAGTGAATGGGTACCGGGTGCCAGCCGGGGGTTTGTAACCCCCCCCCCCCCGGGTGGTGGCTTCGGCCAACACTAATATGCAGCAGCGGTAGATCACTATGGCTCTGAGGCATTATCCTCTAAACAAAACAAACAAGAAACAAGAGTGTGTGTGTTGTGTGTGTGTGTGTGTGTGTGTGTGTGTGTGTGTGTGGTGTGTTGTGTGAGAGAGAGAGCTGCATACCAGTGTATGGAAAAATTTGAGGCGTGCCAAATAGATCCTTCCACACACAGACGCAACAACAAACAAGACAAAACAACACACACACACAAAACACAACACAAAAAAATAACACAACAACAACACACAACACAACACACACATATATATATACACACACGCACACACACACACACACAGAAGATATATCAAAAAGACGCCAAGATATATGTTTGGGAAGATCTTGCATTCCGTAAGCGAGGAGCGAAATAGCGAGAGGAAAATATATGACAAGCAGAGAAAGGAAGAAAGAAGGCAACAGAGAGAAAAAGAATGAAAGATAGAATGCAAAAAGATGCATATTTAGATTGACGGCTGCGAAAAGATACAGATAGGTAGATTACACATATAGTAAATATCAGATAGATACACCAAAATATGAGTGATTGACAGATTGATAGACAGAAAGACGGGAAAGTGTGAAAAGATATATAGAAAGACAACACACAAAAATATCATTACAAAGAAAAAGAAGGAAAGAAACCAAGAGAAGAAGGTAAAGAAAAGAACAAAACAAAAGATGAATGACAGAACGAAAGAAAGAAACTCGCCAAATTAAAACACAAAATAATCTCAGAAAGCCTTAAAAAAAATTGTGGATATACATGAAAAAATGAACAAAAATAATGATCTCAAAAGAAAACTGCAAGAATAGAGTCGCAACCCAGGAAAGAACAAGTCAGCAGAAAACCCGAAGAAAACAGGATGCTCGTGAGAGACCCGGCGACTTGGTGCTGAGATCGACACTTTCAAGGCGATGGAAGTCACACTGCATCGGATTCTTGCCAGGCATAATAGCCACTTCCAATGACACGAGACGCTTACTCCTTGTACTTGTTCGCTAGTGTGCAACACACACACACACACACACACACAACACACACACAACACACACATACACACATACATACACACACACAATTACGCACACAATTACACACACCACGATGGTCAAGTGGATAGCGCGCTGGACTGCCATTCTGTGGTATAGCCGGTTTGAATCCTCACTGTTCCCGGGGTTTTTTTCACTGACAATTTGGGCAGTTACTGTCCCCCTTGAGCCAGGGGATGAGGGTGTGTGTTGTGTAAGGTCCCAGCATTAGTAAAAAATCGGTAATATTGAGCTCCTAGCTCGCAACGGGAGTGTGAAACTGGTGATCGCGAGTCCGACTCGGGTGAACATAAGAACATAAGAACATAAGAAAATACGGAAGCTACAAGAGGCCGTGAGGCCTACACGAGGTAGTTCCTGTTACCTAACACTACCTACATCCACCTTTCATCCCCATCCATGAAACTTTCCAGATCCTCTTTAAAGTTCCCCATTGACTCCGCACTAACTACCTGTTTACTGAGTCCATTCCAGTCATTCACCACCCTATTTGTGAACCAGTTTTTTTATTTTACGCTTTTCCAGCTTGAATCCGTTACTTCTTGTTCTACCCTGGTAAGCCGTAAGAACTTTTCCTACCTCTCCTTTATTAAATCCCTTTATCCACTTAACATCTTCCATCAGATCACCCCTTACTCTGCGTCTCTCGAGTGAGTGTAACTTTAATAGCTTCAATTTCTTCTCATAACTAAAGTTACGCATCCCTTGAATCATTTTGGTCATCCTTCTCTGCACTTATTCTAACAAGGCTATATCCATCCTGTAATATGGAGACCAAAACTGAACTGCATAGTCTAGGTGAGGTCTGACTAGAGCCAGATAAAGCTTTAGAATAACTTCCACACTTCTACTTTTAACACTTCTGGCAATGAATCCTAACACTCTATTAGCTCTATTTCTAGCCTCAATACATTGTTTCCTAGGTCGGAGGTCTGGGCTCACCCTCACTCCAAGATCTGTTTCACCTTCTGATCTTTTCAGCGTTACATTGCGTATGGTGTATCTATTACCAGGGTTTTTTCTACCAACATTCATAACGCTGCACTTATCAAAATTGAATTCCATCTGCCATCTGTCTACCCACTCATTAAGTTTATCTAAGTCTCCCTGCAATATGTTTACATCAGACTGTGATCCAATAATCCTACCCACCTTAGTATCATCAGCAAAATTGCTGATATCACTGCTAATCCCACTATCCAAGTCGTTGATGTAAATCAAAAATAGTAATGGACCCAAAAGAGACCCTGTGGAACTCCACTTGTCAACTGTCCCCATTCAGATTTAGAACCATTAATTGTAACCCTTGGTTGCCTATCACTTATCCAAGCTCTGATCCAACGAAGAACCTTCCCATCTATTCCATAAGCCTTAACCTTATTTAAGAGTCGCTCGTGTGGTACTTTGTCGAATGCCTTACTAAAGTCCAGATATATTATATCATAATCCTTATCATTATCTGCCGTCTCATAAACATTCCAATAAAAACTCAATAAATTGGTGAGACATGACCTACCCTTGATGAATCCATGTTGTGAATCATTGATCAAACTATGTTTTTCTAAGTGCTCTCTACTGTTTTTTGCAATAATGGATTCCAATAATGTACCTACCACTGACGTTAGACTACCGGGTCGATAATTTGACTTTAGTCCTCTGCCCCCCCTTCTTAAATATGGGGACTACATTTCCTTTCCTCCACAATAACGGCACATCGCCTATCTTAAACGATTTCCTAAAAATGTGCACTACCGACTCACTAATAACCTCTTTGCATTCTTTTAATACTCTGGGATACACTTCATCTGGTCCTGGCGACTTAAAATTCTTCATTTTATGTATACCCTCTTCCACCATTTCCCTAGTTATCACAATATCTTTGAGTTTCTCCTCATCGCTTCCATTAAACATCTGTTCACTTTCAGGTATTGTCTGTTTATGCTCCTGAGTAAAAACAGTTATGAAAGTCATTTAAATTTTTACACACATCCTCATCTGTATTTCAGACCTCACCCTGCTCTAATCTTAACGGCCCCACTAATTCCCTTGTCTTTGTTTTATATACCTGATAGAAGGCCTTAGGGTCGCTTTTTGCCTGTCCTGCTACCTTAATCTAATAATTGTTCTTAGCTACTCTTGTTAATCTTTTCACTGTCCTCGCCATCACGTTATATTGTTCTTTGCTCACCTGTCCAGCCTTAAACCTTAAGTACATGTTTCTTTTTACTCCAATGTTGTGTTTTAAATTAGTGGTCATCCATTTCGGGTCACTCTTCCTTGACCTTATCTCCCTATAAGGAATATTTCTTTTCTGTCCTACAATTAATTTCCTTACAAATAATGTATAATCCTCCTCCACCCCGACCTCACTTCCAGGTCTATCCGCGCTGACCTTGGAACATTCCTCTATCCCACCCCCCGAGTTAATCCCCTCCAGGTGTCTTCCTAATCCTGCATAATTGGCCTTTCCTGCTGCCACCGCGATAACCTTGGGACTTTCCTTACTCTCCATCCCACACACCCAGAGAATCTTCTCCAGGTGTCTTCTTAATCCTGCATAATTGGCCTTTCTGAAATCAGGTACTCTTTGCCTATTAAAACTTAATTTTCCAACTTCCCATTTTAAGCAAAACCTGATTTCACGATGATCGCTATTTCCTAACTTTCCACCAACTTCCACCTCTGTAACTAAATCTTCCCTGTTTGTCAGTAATAAATATAGAATATCATCTCCTCTAGTTGGCTCCTTGATTGCCTGGCTTAGGAAGTTATCCTGGATTATATTTAACAATTCCTCGGCGTCGTCTCCTATAATTAAATCCCTGTCTATATTCCTATGATTAAAATCTCCTACCACGCATGGTCGATTATATCTGCAAGCCTCGTTTATTTCTTGCCATATAGGAGCTGAATCCTCTTTACATAAGTTTGGAGGCCTATACACTACACCCAAAACCATTTTCTCAGTTCCCTCCGTAACCTCTACCCATATAGACTCTATGCTGTCATCTGTTTTTATAACATTATTAATACAACACTGCAATTTATCTCTTGCATAAAGCGCAACTCCTCCACCTCGCCTGCCTAACCTGTCCTTGTGAAATAACTTATACCCAGCTATCTCGACCTCCGGATCAAATACCTTTCCTGACATATCCAACCATGTTTCTGTTAATGCTATTATGTCAAAATCCTCTACACTATTAATTCCTCTCATGAAATTTATCTTGCTTAAAATACTCCTACAGTTTGTATAGTAAACCTTCAAGCAACTCCTCTTCTTTTTGTCCATTTTCCCTTTACCTTTAACTAAACCCCTCCTCTCTCTCCTCTTACGAATCACTTTAGTTCCCTGCCTTCTGAAACTCCTCCTAGTGTCGCAAGTTTCCTTTACCCAGACCCCAGTGTCTAATCCCCGGTTCCCTATCTTAAAAAAGCCTGCAGTGCATCTACCTCCCTTTCAAGGGATTCAGACGAGATCTGAACTCCTTTCCTCGAAAAGTGCACCCCGTCCCTGCGGTAGAGGTGGTTATGCTCGAAAAAGAGGTCCAAGCTGTCGACAAAGGCCCAACCATTGGCTTTGCAATGAAGTGCCAGCCGGCAATTCAGAGCAATAGCCCATGGCAGGGATGCTCGTAAATCCCTCGTAAGTGACAACTTATGAGTGTATGGCTACAATAACCGTACGAGGGTGGGCTGAGGTTAATGCTCGAACAGAGGGAGCACTCCCGTATGGTGATCGCTGGGCCTCTGGGTGGGGACTATTAGGGATATTCTAGGGATGTGTGGGGAAATTCTGCTGACCAATCACAGAGCAGCGCCTCGCATGATCTGGCCAATCACGTTGCTCTCAGCTGTCAGGGAGCAAGAGACATTAATTTAAAGAGACAACTTCAAATGCCGCCAGACTGTTACCGTGTGTGTGCGTGCGTGTGTACGTCAGACAATGACACCACAACCACCGCATCATTATGGCGGCCAAACTTGTGTGCTGAACTATATGTTTTGATTCAAGAAGTCGACCAATATATATATATATATATATTTTAACATATTAGGTTTGCCCTAATATGAATCTATTGCAAGTATATCTATTTTTTGTCAAATATGATATATATGGAGTCAATGATGCAATAAACACATCACATTTCAAACAGGCAAGCATGAAATAGCTCTAAAATACACAATAAACATAAAATATAGTGATAAAACTTGTATTTTGGCGTTTGTTGATGTCTTGTCGCTTCAAATCCCACTCTCGTAGGGAGGGAGCTACGGGTGGTGCCGAGCACCCGTAGCCTCACGGTCTCGTACCAAGTGAGAAAATGGTTTGAGCATTAACCGTAGAGGCGCTACGAGGTAAAAGCCTCATAGGGTAATACTTATTGTCCCGTAACTCCTTCGAGCATCTCTCCCCTGGAGTACCACAAGTCGTCAACATAGCGTCTTGGAAGGACACCACACACCACAGGGACCCCATCCCTGTCCCTAACCTTACCTACAGCTTCCTTGAACCGCCGTAGCAATTCTTCACTCCTTACACACTCAACATCGTTTCCCCCAGCGCTCAGGCATACGATGGGCTTTTTCCCTTGGTCCGCCATGCACTCAACTATCTTATCACTAACATAGCCTATCCCCTTCCCTGGGTAACTCACCGACTTCATACGCATCCCATCTCTGTCACAAAACCTGCTGTCAAGATGTCTAATCTGACTGTCACCAACAACCAAGATTTTACCTTCGGGTAATGCTGTATCGTCTACCATCCTTCCCTCCTTATCTTCCTCATGCAGCCCCGAGAGTACCTGAAATTAATGGGTGGACAAGACCATGGGTAAATAACACGAAATACGCAGACAAAATAACACATAAACATCACACACACACACACACACACACAACACACACACACACACACACACACACACACACACTAGTCCAGTTCCTTATGTACTTTCGTTGGAGTTTTTTAGTGATTTGCAAAACTATACATTTTCATAAAGCTTAGGACCTACTGAACCAGGAAATCAATGTTTACATTTTTTTCAATTAAAATATGGCGGCATCTGGGATATTCAAAATGGCGGCCATTTTCACATTGATTTCACGATATCTCTGCTTCTAATGGTGGTAGACATCTGATCTTGGTGTCTAAATATACATTTTCAAGGGCGAGGAACATAATGGAACAGTGTTTTTGCAATAAATCATTATACTTATGCTCGTATTCGTAGTCACATACCATGATTGCTTGTGGTAATTGCTATGATTTTGTTCCATTTCTACTCAGTCAAAATGATTCACTTGATCTTGTAGCTGCCATGGAAAGTACTAGCGCAATCATACAGTACTCCTATTGCAATCACAACAGACCTGGCATGACATATAGATTTAATTAGAATAAGACAAAAGGTGAACAATGACCACGTACAATGATGGTATGTGACTACGAATACGGGCATTAATCAAGAAAATGTTCAAAAAGTATTCTCGGCACAGTAATAGTACACATTTAATTAATTGTCACTGTTAATCTCATCATCAGAATCACAGTACTTGTACATAGCATCATCGTCATTGACACACTGTGCGCTGCACAAACACATATCTGTGCAAGGTAAGGCCTTGGACTTTCACGAGCAGCGCTGGGACGAGCAGTCTTTTTTGCAATGACATCTCACCATCTCCAGAATGGCCTTGGGTGATGGGGGAAGGCTTGTGGTCGTTGGTTCTAGCTGGCCATCATCACCCTTGTGATAACAAGGGTGATGTTATCTGAAGCGGGTCCAGCAGATCCTGATGGGGAAGAGAAGCCTGACCTCAGATTCGTGCTTGCACTTGTGTCCTCATGATGTGCTGCTTCAAGGCACCCATTGTAGGTGGCAGCTTGTCACTTTCTGCCATGTACTTGCAGAATAGGTGCCAGCGTAGATCAGGAATGTTTGAGATCTGAATGCCCTTCAGACAGTCATTTCCACATTCCTTGAGGAGTGAGTGGGCAGTTGCAGCGACTCCCAGGCTTATCATCAGCGTGTCTGCTTCCTCGTGGTTGTTGTGAGGGAAGTGACCGACATCCTTGTTGCTTCTTGTGTGGCCTGCGGCAGATGTAATGATCAGCTGGGACGAATCTTTGTTGTAGTCCAGTGTTTTCTGAGCCAGATACTCTGTAAGATCGGCCTTTGTCTGGTTATGTGACAAAAAGCGACTCATCATGATGTGTTTGATTCTGGTCTCATCTTGTACTTGATACTGCACTGGGTCCCTCCCTTGTCGCCTCTTTTGCCTGGTTCTGTTCTTCAGGGAATCGGCCTTGTAGGTGTCAAACACAAGAATAATTTCATCAAAGTCTCTGGTGAGGTTCACAAGTCTGTCATTAAAGTAAACACTGAGATTCTTCACGGTCACAACAGATGCATGTGTCTTAGTCAGCTTCTGGAGAAGAACCATCCCGTCAACCACTGCAATTCTCCAAATGACATTGTCAAAATCTGAATCAGTCTCCTTGGGGTCTTCTTCTAGTTGTTCCCTTGCTTCTGCAAGTTCTGGCGTTGCCAATTTGTCCAGTGCGTGAATAAATTTGGACTTGTCACTGCATGGCAATGTGAGGACGAAACTGCCGGGTATCGAACCCGGGTCCACCTACACGGGCGATGCCACACTGCTTCGATCTCGTTGCAGAGTGTCTAGCATGCAATATGCAAGTTGCTTCTGTTGGGCAACACACTTCACTCATGGATCAGGTACTCTTTACGAACCTGAAAGCAGAGAGAGCCACGTATTGGAAGTGGACAATTTTTTTATCTTAAAAATGATATTAATCCAATCCACAGTGCCAGAGGTTATGTGTATCCCATTGTGGGTTGTTTCATTGGATTCCTTGCTCCTGAAAATGTATGGTTAGACACCAAAATCATAAGACTATGAGCATTAGAAGTGGAGATAATGTGAAATACATACAAAAATGGCCGCCATTTTTAATATCCCAGATGGCCGTCATATTGTAATTGAAAAAAATGTAAACATTGACTTCCTGGTTCAGAAGGTCCCAACGTTTCTAAAAATGTATAGTTTTGCAAATCTCCAAAAAATTCCAACGAAAGCCATTTTTTGTACATTGGGAACTGGACTACACTGCAAAAACTAACATACAAGACATATACAATAGGTTAACGCGTGCAGTACAAAATAACAACAATAAACCCATTCCAAAGTAAACAAAAGAACAAATAAGCATGAGTACTCAACACACGTACGCAAAAGTAAGAAGAGCAAACAAGTCAACAAGGCGAGTCAACAACACTTGACATCTGTGTGTGGTGCAAATTG
This sequence comes from Chionoecetes opilio, assembly GCA_016584305.1. NCBI lineage: Eukaryota > Metazoa > Arthropoda > Malacostraca > Decapoda > Majidae > Chionoecetes > Chionoecetes opilio. Next base: position 63,646 of record JACEEZ010022000.1, read on the forward strand.
AATATTGTTGCAATATAGTGTTTTGCTCCAACACGTTGCTTTAGTACCGACAGCATGAACACTTACATACGTGAATGTCGGACGTGGCAAAGTAATAATGAGGTGTTTAGGTGTGTGTGTGTGTGTGTGTGTGTGTGTGTGTGTGTGTGTGTGTGTGTGTGTGGTGTGTGTGTGTAACAAAATGTAACACTTGCATGAACTTCAACACACACACACCACCACACACACACACATACACACACACACACACACACCACACACACACACACACACACGTGGTAATACGGCAAACATTAAGCGGTGAATAGGGAAGAGGTGATACAATATGAAGTGGTTGGCAACACTGCAGGTTTTCCTTCCCACCTAACGACTTTCCTACTTAGTGGAGGCAATAATATATTCTCCTCAAAGGTTGTTAATGATAGTGTGTGTGTGTGTGTATGTGTGTGTGTGTGTATGTGTGTGTGTGTGTGTGTGTGTGTGTGTGTGTGTGTGTGTGTGTGTGTGTGTGTGAGGGTGAGGAGGAGAGAGAGAGAGAGAGAGAGAGAGAGAGAGAGAGAGAGGAGAGAGAGAGAGAGAGAGAGAGAGAGAGAGAGAGAGAGAGAGAGAGTCGAGAGGTATGCTGTTTTACCCTATTAATGAGTGTTGAGTGTTAATGACTGTGTGTGGTGTGTGTGTGTGTGTGTGTGTGTGTGTGTGTGTGTGTGTGTGTGTGTGTGTGTGTGTGTGTGTGTGTGTGTGTGTGCTCTGCCTTACGTTATTACAGCGCCTATTAGTGTAAATGAGTAATCCTGTTCTCGGCTTGCCTGTAATTATGTGCTAATGGCCTTGCATGGACTGTATGTCAGGCTTGTGTTATTATGGTTTGCTGGTGGCTGCCTCTCGCCTTATTACCCTTTTAGTTAATTATTAACGACCTCCAATCAATATCACTCTAGTAGAATTAGGGAGACCAGATTCTTGTTGATCTTTTTTTGTCTCTGCTTTGGTTATCAATCGATGGCACTGTTTATGCTACGTGGTGATGGGTCAAGCTGGCTCCCTGGTTCTTTTTTTCTCTCTCATATTGTCTTACATCAATACATTAGTTACTTGACGAGGGATTTCAGTAGCGGTTCCTTATGTTTCAAGTAGCACTACATTGTAACACATGCAACACATCATTTATCATTGATCTTGAGTGAATTGAGTCAAGGTTGTTTCCTAACTATACTTGTCAATATTAATTTGTACTAGCGTATATCTTATTTTGTTAATAATTTGAGACATAATGACAAACGCTTGGCAGCGGGGGCGTTGTGAGGCGCGCTTTTTTATCCAACAATGCTGGCTGGGGTGGGGAAACTTGTGACCAGCAACGCGCGCGGCTACGGATTTGATGTTTTCTAGAAAGGCCCGTGTTTGTCCCCGGGTGAAAAGTTGCCTGAGAAAATTCTGCATTGCAATAGTATACATTTGTAACTGTAATGTAAGCACAAATATACGAAAATATGGGCTTACCTTCAAAACAGTGCATAGACATTGTCTCCCAATTATTTGGCTTCATCACCTCAATGCTCGGTTACTTTTGATCGCATTACCTTTTCAAGCACGGTCCCTGAATCTGTACACTTTTCCGATTATGTCGGTATAGGATACGTCCCCGTGTGAAAATATCTAGAGGGTCAAAATGGCCTGGGAACATGAACGTGCCTGCCGTACCGTGCCGTAGAGGCGGAGAGTCGTCCGTACTAGGCTGCGGTTCCAAACAGCAGCATGCTGTGTACTCACTTGAAGTTCTGACCGCGCTCAGTTCGAACCAAGGTAAGATGTCTCATTTGGCAACCTCTTTGCATATTATGTGTGATTACAAGTTCAAAGCACATAGTTTTATTATTTACCCCTGAAGCTGGAATTGCTCCCTGCTCACCTGTCATCAGTCATCCACTGTGGGAGCGGCGGAACAAGTTTGCCGCGGCGCCTTCAGAGCCACACTCCGTCTTACGTCAGGTTCATGTTCCTAGGACCTCGGTCATTCAATGCATCAGCTGATCTGGCTCCACCAATCACCGTTGCAAGGCTTAAATAAATATCATATACAATATATATATAATATAATATATATATATATATATATATATATATATATATATATATATATATATATATATATATATATATATATAATTATACAATGTTGAATGGGTAAACAACGTTGAATTGGCAAATATATTAAATATGGACTTGCAAATTATGGAAATAAATTGAGAGAAAAAAAGATGCATCATACAAAATAAATATTAATGAACATGACTACGACGGCTGCATTGATGGTCAAAGGGCTGATGTGGAGTCCGAGGAGGCCGTAGTGGAGGTTGAGATCAACATTATTTCAAGTTATAATTCTCAGGATTACATTTCTCTGTCCCAAAGTTTTGATTCGATTCTTATATCAGCATTTTTCTGGTTAATTTCATAAACAAAAATTATTTCTACTGCAGTTCAATACAATACAAGGCACGTAGTTGTAACCATCCTCAACTTGTAGATCTGACCAATTGTAGTATTTCTAACTCCTACATTTGCCGTCGGAAATTAATAATTTGATAAGGGGGGTTTAGCGTTGTTGCCCTTCAGTTAGGTCAGTTTACGTAAGCTGTCAAGTGAGCTGATTTTTGTTTATACTAAGGGTTGCATTTCACTGGTTAAGAACAACTGTGAGCCGATCGGTGATTGGTGGAGCGGGATCACCTGATGTTCTGACCTGCCCTCTAGCGCGGCTTCCGTTAATCATACTTATGATTGTCGCATCGAGATACAACACCTCTATAACAACTTGAATTTTTGTTTTAATCAGTGCAGACTGAGTGTCGCAGTAATGTTGTAAGAAATTATTGTTGTAACGCAGATTCGACAGTTTCATGTAAATTACAACACTTCTGTAATAACAAAAAAAACAACTTTTGTTTACAATACTTACCATTATTACATTTGGTGGCCGCTAGACACAGTAAGTTGAGATCCCTGTCACCCTCCACTACCACCTCCCTTCCTCTCTCATATCACCTTTAAATACAAGAGTTTATGCTTCATCAACACAAAACAGGGCCACGTACACACACAACACTTCCACTCACCCTTAGAAGCTGCACCGTTGCAACAGAACTACGACGCGGCACCAGGAACCAAACACCAAGAAATACCGGAGCAGGTACCCTCGACTCCCGTGTTCTTCATGATGGCCCATGAATCACGTGACCAGTGTTGCCAAATGGGTCTTCTACAAATCCGCTGTAGGAGCTCCCGAATTCCGCCAAATACATACAAAATCCGCTAATTATATATATATATATATATATATATATATATATATATATATATATATAATATATATATATACATATAGTCGGCCCTCGATTTAATGGACCTCGGTTTAACGAACTTCGGATTTAACGGACTCCATTTGTGTGACAAATTTGCGGGCAAGAATGACATGCCAGACCACTTATTGCAGCTTGAATTGTCAACTCAACATAATTTATCATTTTCTCATTTTATTTTGAATGCTTGGGTTTTAAGGAGTTTTGATATATCAGATATTAAGATATATAAGGAAGGAGCCTGTGTTGCTAGTGATTTAGTGGTAGAAGGTGTGTATTGTTTAAAATATTGATTATTAGTGTTATGGGGTGGTCGCTGCAAGACTGTCTCCCTGTCACCTCAATACCTTAAATCACCCTTATTTAAGGTGACACACGGTGCTACACTGACCTAAATAGTGACACGTGTATAGAACAGCTCATCACAATCATATAATATATATAATAATGAGCAATAGTCATGATAATAAGCAATACCTTTGACAGCCACGGCCTGCGTCTGACTTGTTGTAAACTCGAGCTCGAACTTGACACATATCTCCTTCTTTGCCACTCTGTAGCACTTTCTTTAGTTTTCTTTCTTTTTCTTTTTTCTTTTAGTTGTGATCATTTGTTTACCTTTCACGAGCCAGGCGCTGAGATAAAACACCAACATTTTAGGGATGACTCATCACTTCACGGGAGACTTTTTCTTCCTTTTTATATCATTCTGGGGTTATTATAATGTCCCATGATGCCGCTGCTGCTGCCGCGGCCGCGCTGCCAGGCGTGGATGAGCGCCTTGCTTGTATTTTCATAGTTTTACTCATATGTATGAATAATAGCCATTAAAATGCGACTATATGTCTACATTCACCTAAAATAAGGATATTTCATAGTATACCAAGCATAAATGATTGAGCCAGGATACATACTACCTCTCCTAATACCAGTCCCGAACAGTCGTGGGCGAGTGTGCCAGTCCATCTCGGGCATCTTTTGGTAGCAAACGCGGAGTCGAGCATGTTCATTCTCTTGCCACCAGTACTGGCATCTTCGTTTACACTTTAGAGCAGCCGACGCCACGCAAGACTTGTACGAACTACACATTTCAGTGAAATAAAGATAAATGACCAATCTTGGGTGGTGCTGTAGATGTAGAGATGCTGTAGCATCTCTATGTGATATGTTTAGGGAAAATTTGAGCTGTATATAGGGAATGTAGCTGTATAATTTTGTATAGTAATAGTAATATGGTGTAGAAGCGAGGAGGAAAATAAAGTGTTTGGTAGAGTAGGGTAGGAGAAATAAATAGATTTTTACTCTCTATATATACAAGACACGTGTATGATATGATACATGCGTGTTATTAGATTTTGTTTACGTATGAATTAGATATATAGTTAAGTTTTGAGTTGTTGATGAAAAGTTATGACGGAAAATGTTGATAAAACTGAAATTTAATAGGCATTTAATAGGCTGCGTGTGTTTTTACTATAGAAACGGGGAAAATATGTTATTTTTACTTGATTTAGGAATTCAAGAAGGTTTATTTATGGTTATCAAGGGAAATGTAAAGGGAAGGACATTTTATCGATGCCAGAAGAAGCATCAAGCAGAGTAGCTAAGATAGAAGAATAAGAAGATCTAAGCTACTCTGGTAGGAAGATGCTCGTAGCCGAAACGCCGTGTGACAACACGCGCACATTTTACACGCACATTTGCCCACCACTACGGGTATCTTTTGGTAGCAAAATACCAAAAAAAGCCGGAAAAAATCGCTCGTCTGACACGGCCTTTAGACGCCTATCATCGCGTCTGCGCGAGGTCCCATACAAGTTGTACAGTTTCTTATAAAACATTCATGTACACTTATATACTTATATATATATATTGTATCTACCCCTGCATCATCGACACACACACCTACTGAAGAAGGTATCTTTTCACTCATGGGAAGCATATTCCCGTTCTCTATGCGAGTATGTGGTTTCCGAGTGAAGACGCTTTGCTGTATGTGCGCAATGACATCACTTGCTCTCGTGCCCACGGCCTTGAATCTTCCGAATTTTCTACCATCTGGCTTCGACTTCAATGTCACTCTCTTACTAAATTTATCTGTGCTGTATATCTCTCACCTAACTCCTCTGACTATGTAAAATTCTTCGACTATTTAACATCAAAAGTGGAGCACATCTCATCTCATTTTCCTTTAGCAGAAATTTCCATTCTTGGGGACTTCAATGTTCACCACCAGCTTTGGCTATCATCTTCTTTCACTGATCAACCTGGCGAACAAGCCTACAACTTTTCTATCCTCCAAGACCTAGAGCAGCTGGTGCAGCACCCTACCCGTATTCCTGACCGCCTTGGAGACACGCTCAACATTCTTGATCTTTTCCTAACTACTAACCCTTCTGTTTACTCTGTGAAACTATTCTCTCCGTTGGGTTCCTCCGATCACAATCTTATTTCTGTAACCTGTCCTATCGCTCCGGTACCGTCTCGGGACCCACCTAAGCGGAGGTACTTCTGGCACTTCAACTCAGCTAAATGGGAAGACCTAAGGCAGTACTACTATGATTTTCCATGGAATGATTACTGCTCCCATGTCAAAGACCCATCTCTTTGTGCAGAGCGCATAACTGAGGTCAAAAGCCCCTCTGCATGGAGGGAAACATTCCAAAACCACTTTCTCTAACCAAAAGCCCGCCCAACCTTTGTTTAACTTTTCCCTTGTTTCATGCTGCCCGGGGTAAAAGGGGGGCTCACAAAGGGGAAACCGTAAGCACCCATTACTGAAACTCACCCCCCTTTATTTTTTTCCTTTCGGTAATCGGGCCAAAATTTTTTACTTCAACTTACCAAAAAAACTTTTTTCCTTTCCCATAAAAAAGGGAAAAAACTTTGGGAATAAAAATTCCCCCTCGTGACTTCTGGCATCAGAAAATAACATTTTCTAACCCAATTTTTTTTCTTCTTTCTTTCCTCCTATGTTTCACCCAGGGGGCTCCACGCTGTCCCCATCTACTTTTAAAGCAAAACTCTTCGCTCAAACCCTTTGCAAAAAATTCCCAAACTCTGGTTAAATAAAGGGGCTTTTTCCCTCCTTCTCCCCCCACCCTCAATTTATATTATTCGTCATCAAGATCCTTCGGAATGATGTTTTTTTTTTCCCCTTTTCGGGCCCTAGATCCTCGGAAAGGTTACGGTCCAGGGGAGTCCCTCCTATTGTTCCCCAAAAACTGTGTTTCCCTTTTGTTGCCCCTTGCCTGGTCAAATTTTTCCGTTTTTGTTATCTACTTCCCCCTTTTCCTTTTTGCGGGAAAAGTTTGCTCCCCCAAACCTGTTCCTAAAAAGGGTGACCGTTTTTAACCCTTTTTCAAACTACCGTCCTATAGCCTTTGGGCCCCTTCCTGCCTTTCTAAATTTTTTTGAATCATACTTAATAAAAAAGTTTCTTAAGCATTATTATTTCACAATTTTCCCTACGATCGTCAGTACGGTTTTCGAAAAGGGGCGATTACGGGGCGATTTTTCTAGCTTTCCAAACGAATCTTGGTCATCCTCCTTTGGGTTTTTTTGGGGGGGGGGGAAACTTTTGCTTTTCCCCTTGACATTTCAAAAAGCTTTTGTTTGGGAGCGGGGAAAAAAAATTTTTAAATTTTCCCCAAACAAACCCTTTCATTCGGTTTCTATCCTTCCCCTCTTTCCCTTTTCATTTTAATTTTTCCCTTTAAAACCGTTCTATTGCAGCTATGTAAAACGGCATTTTTCTTCTCCAAATTTATCAATAGGGGTGTTCCCCCAATTTTTTTCTGCCCCTATCCCCCACTTCTTTTATTATTCTTTAAAATGATTTTCTAAGTCAAACTCAAAGCCCTATCCACCCTACTGATGATTCTCCCCTGCTTTTTCAACGTCGTTTATTAGCTTTCCAACTCAACAGGAACAAAGTGATTAAGGGAGAGATGCCCGGCATCCAAAGCGAACTTCTAATTTTACTAAAAATTTCTGATTGGGGCAAAGCAAACCTTTTTTTTTCCCAAGGGCCAAAAAACCCCCAATTTTTCTTCACCTATTACTCGACAAAACCTACCAAAATAATATCCCCTCTTCTTCAATGAACCCCAATGCCCCTTTTTTCTACAAATAACATTCTGGGAAATTTTCCCTTTAAACAAAAAATCTAAAATGGAAATGGGTTCACATCTCATCTCTTGCTAAAACAGCTTCTAAAAAATTAGGTGTCCTGGGCGCTGCCTTTTTTTTTTTTTCCTCCCCCCCAAATTTGGCTTGCTCTCTACGGGGGCCTTATCCCCCCCCAGGTATGGAGTATTTCTAAAAGGTTTGGGGGGGATCCATTTCATAAAAGCTTTTCCTAAACAGGGTTTGAGTAAAAAACTTTTCGTCTCATCAACCCTCTCCTCTGACTGCCCTGTCTTCAATTTTTAAACCCCCGCCGCAAGGGTTTTCTTTTCTCTCTTTTTTACCGTTTTTTTTATGCTCACTGCTTTTTCTGAATTTGAAAAGGGCATCCTTTCCCCCCCCCCCGGGGCCCCTCGCGCACAAGATTTTCAAACTCATTTTTCATCCCTTTTTCTGTCCACTTCCTAATGAAAGATTTAATCAGTTTTTTACTCTTTAAATCCCTTTAAACTGGAAAAACTCTGGAACTTTTTCCCGGTTTTTCTTTTTTTTTTCCTTTTTCCTTTTCTTAAATCTTTTCAAAAAAAGGGGTAACAAAAAACACCCCCCAAACTAAATTGGCTCACCCTTTTTTTTATATTTTTTATTTTTACGTTTTCCCTTTGGGGGGGATTGGAAAGGGGGGTTTTTGTTTTCCCCAAATTTTTGTTGTCCCCTTTGGCCCATTTTCTTTGGAGTAAAAAAAAAAAAAAAAATGTAGCTCCGAACTACCCCATGGATTTTCTCAAAAATACCCTCATTGGCAGGAAAACCTACCAACCCCTACCCTTTAAACCTTTAACGTAACCTAACCTGACGTGTTCAAGATAAACCCCAGGTTTAGTAAAGACCACCCCCTCCAAGCACCAAGACCCAAGGGGCCCAAAAGACCTTCGAGCCCAAGACCAAAAACCCAGACCTTAGTCCAAAGATCAACCCCTCCCGAGACCAAAAAACCAAAACAACCCGGGGGAACCAAGAGAAAAACCCAAGACCAAGCCCCAGCCCCTCCAAAACCCAGCCAAAGCCCAAGAACGGGCCATAAAAAAAATTTTTTTTGTAAATTGATTTTAAATCTGAATGTTTTTGGTCTGTACTGCGTAAATACAAAATTTGTTTTGGGTCCTCTCCTTTTTGAAAGGAAAAGGGTTTTTAAATTTTTTTTTTCTCATAATGTCCCTTTAAAATATAAGGCCCAAATTTTAAAATTGTCCAATTTTTTTAGGGACAAAGGCAAAAATAATAAAAAATGTGAACCAAATGTTTATGCTCAACCTTTGCCTGCAGTTAATACCTATACATGTGATGGGTTAGCTGCCGGAAAAAGAAAAAGAAAGAAGGAAAATAGGAAAAGAAATATTCAAACAAATCTTTTTACTACTAGTTTCATTGTTCCTGACTTGCCAGGCCCCTGCCAATTTTTGGTATTTCTTCCCAAAAATTTTACTGACAAATTTTAAAAATTTCCCAAAAAATTTTTCGCAATTGATTTCTTTTTTATTATGATGAAAAATTGAAAATGCCAAAAAAAAAGTGTGAAAGCCAAAGTATATTTTTTGGGTTTTTTGCACCCTTTTAACCCTGCGCCCGTTGGCTCCATGTAAAAGACTAACCCCGGTCTGGGAGAAAGGGGGGGGAAAGGGTTAAAAAGTATAAGGGGGGAAATAAAATTTCAAAATTTTTTTTTAATGTGAAAAAACTGGCTATTAGGGCTAATATTTTTGCCCTTTTTTGCTTTGTTGGCATGAAAAACAAACATAGGAAAATAAACAATTTCTTTTGGGTTACGTTTTCCAAAACAAACTAAACTAAAAACCCGGGTTTTCGTGTCGAAGGGTGCGGGGGTTGAAAAGGCCCCACACAAAATAAAGAAGTACACGGAGGGGAAAAAGAGCTGCAAAAAATGGGGCGCATGCAAACGGAGGGTTCACTGCGAGAAAGGGGCCCCTCATGCCCCGTTCTCTCGACTCGCACGCATATCAGCGCTCGCAGGGCTCAGCTCAGCTCATCACCGTTTGAGCTAGTCAGGCAGTACTTAGGGCCCGGGGTTCCCCAAAATTTTTTTTTGGGTTTCCCCTTCCAAAACCCGTTCAACCCTCCGGATTTCCCCCTTCAAGGAAAAAATTTTCCCAAAACACAAAATTTTTCTTGTTTAAAAACACAAGTATACGACACTATCCCCTATAACCCAAAATGTAATGGAAAGAAAAGTCAAAGGGCCCTATTTTTTTTTAAAAAAAAAAAATCGTCGACTGAATTCTATTTAAATTTTGATGTCCCTCAAAAAATTTTCCCCCTTAAAAATCCTGAAATTTCCCCCCCGGGGGAAATTTTCCCCCCGGTTGGGAAAAACTGCTTAGACATTAAAAACGCTGTAAAGGCGCGCCGTGAATCGAAAAAGGCCATGATTTTTTTTCCGGTATGTAAAAAAATTTTGACCTTCCCCCCGCCGCGATGCACTTTTTTTAAACCTGGTCTCGACTTTGGCCCCCAAGGGCCCCAAAAACCCAGACCAAAGCTTCGAGACCAAAATCAAGAAACCAAAACCACATTTAAACGAGCCCCCGACCAAGGGGCCACATAAAACTGGTCTCGAGACCCGTCTCGATTTCGTTTGCCATACCATATTATAACATTCCACGAAAGATTAATACATTTAGATAAATATTTATAGGCGCACAAGAACGACATCAATAAAACGTGTTGATAAATAGGATAAATGGAAAGCAATGAAGTGAGGGGAAGCGAAGCAAAATGAATATGTAAAGCGATGCGAGGCGTGGGAAAAGGGGGTCGCCCCATCGAAGGGTTTTAAAAAATTTTAAAGTAAAAATATAATGACGACACGTGGAAAGGGGGCAAACCAAAAAAAGGGCAAAAAAATTGGTTAACAACAAAAAAGAAGGGGGGGAAAAAACCACCTAAACAGAGAATATAAAGCAGACAGGTACGAACAATCCAATTAACTCCCAAAAACACGCACGCAATTTTTAAAAAAACAAAAAACATAAATTGAAAGGGACATGGGGAAAACACCCTGATTTCAGCTATGAAAAATGAAAAATCAAGGAAAGTATAAAAGGGTTAAATTTACAATTTTGTGATTCTTTTCTTTTTACCCTCCTTTTTTTGGGCCCCAAACTTTTTCTTTTCTCTTCTTCTTCTTCTTCTTCTTCCTTTTCTTCTTCTTCTTCTTCTTCTGTTCTTCCTTCAAATTCAATTTTCTACTCGTTTGCTACACCACTTTTCATTCATCACAAGCTGTTTATTTTCTCTATTTTCTTTCTCTTCGCCCTCCTCCTCTTTCTCCATCTTTCTCTTTTTGCCTCCTCAAATGCCTTTACTCATATTTCATTAAACTTTCTGTCACTCTCTTTCTCTCTCTGTCAGCAATAATTTTCTGATCTCTTTTATCACTTCATTAACTCTCTCTTTACCTCCTTTTCTCTCTCTCTTCACATTCTTTTCGCCCTGTCTTGTTCATTTTCTGCCTCTTCCTTCCTCCCTTCCCTCCTCTCCTCCCTTCCCTCTTTCCCTCTCCTGATTTTTCTTTAAACCCTTTTTTTGTCCTTAAAAATCCTCGTAAAACTATTTTATTTCTCTAATTTCCCAATTTTTTACACTTTCCTTTTTCGTTTTTTCCCCAACTTTCCCCAAAATGTTCCTTCTTCCTTCCTCAAGTTTTTTCGGGTTTACTCTTCGTTTTTTAATTTCCAGTTTTTTTGTAAATTTATTTTTTCTTTTGCGTTATTTTTCACCTTCTCTATCTTTTGTTTTAAGTGTTCTTTCAATACATTATAAATTCCATTTTAAACATTTTTGCTGGCCGGGGGGGGGAAAGATAAAATCGTTTTTTATACATATTTCACCGCATAAAAATGTTTTTCCCCGGAAAGGCCCCATGTGAGGTTTTCCAATCCGGGAAATCAGGGAGTTTAAAGGGTAAATTTTTAGCAGGGTTTGCGCTGGGAGGTTACATCTGCAAAGATATGCCTGTATGTTTCAGAAAAAAAGGCTTTGGGAAAAGGTAAAACTCTTGGTGTACATTCCAGATACTTTGGGAGGAATGCTCCCCCAAAAAACCCATTCCCGCCCTTTTCCCCAAAATCATGCTGTTTTGTAGTAAAAAACAAATGTCCCTTTTTCCCCGGGGACGATGCCTCTGTAAACTACAATAAAAATCTTTTCTTACTAAATTTTCTAGGCTGTAGTCCCCCATGAAGCAGTGATTTTACTAGAGGGTGCCCAAATCGCATAGGTAGGTTTCAAAGGGTTTTTGCAAAATTCTATGAGGCCCCCAAGGGTAGTAATAAAATAAACCCCTGCCTTTTAGAAAGCAGTACAAAGTGGTTTTTAAGTTCTTTTTTCACTTTTTTTTCAATTTCCTATTTAACACATTCTCCTTGAAATTAATTACTGTTTCTTTTATAAATATTTCCTGGCTTATGATTTTGCCATCGATATTAGTGGGGAATTTAGTCGTTATAAATAGTAATAGTTAAAAAGAAATAAGAAGTAAGACAATGAAAGTTACAAAAAAAAAAATACTGTAAATTTTCGCTTACATATAAACAATTATAAAAAAAAACAACCCCACAAAACACTTGTTTTCTTGTTTTTTTTTTTTTAGAGGATAAACCCCCAGAGCCATAGTGATCTACCGCGCTGCCCTATATGTTGGCCCAAACCACCCCCCCCGGGGGGGGGGGGGGGTTTCAAGCCCCGGCTGGCAACCCCCCGGTTTCCCATTTACCCGCTGGGTGGACAGGGGGTAGGGATTTAAAAAGAACCCCCCCTCATCTTTCGCTCCGGGGCCGGGGGTCGAACCCGGGACTTCTCGGTTGTAAGCCGAGCGGGGCTAACCACTTCCCCTACAAGTTCCCTACACACACACACACAAACTCACACAACCCCAACACACACAAACCCCACACACACACACCCCACACAAAACACAACCCACAACAACAAAACACCACACAACCCCACACACACACACACACACACCCCTTTCTTCACATGGGCGTTGGGTTTTCCTCCGGGGGGCAACACCGGCGACCTCAAAGTGCAGAAAAACCCGCTTGGAGAGCCAGCCCACACCACCACCCTCACCCCCGGCCACCTCCGTCCCCCCCACCCCCGCGGTTTGGGGGGTTTAACGTCAAAAACAGACAGCCCCGAGGGGAAAATCACCCGGCAGATGGCACCCCGTAGTACAACCTGAAAAAAAGGGGGTGAAGAGAGGGTTCTTAAGGCCCGGGGGGGTGGGGTGGGTTTAAGAGGAAACCCTTTAAAAATGGGGAGGAAATAAACAAGTAGGGAAAGGGGGAAAAGGTTTTTTAGGGGGGAAAGGGGAGATTATAAGGCTTCGGAAAAAGGGGTGGAAAAAGGTAAATTAAAAGGGGGAAAGGATGAAGAGAGAATTTTTTAAAAGTCCCCGGGCCCGAAGCCCCCCAAAAACCCCACGGTGAAACGGGCCGCGGGCCTGGGAACGGGGGGGGGGTGAAAAGAAAAGAGAAATTCGTTATGTATACCCTAGTTTTCATAAAATTGAGTTTTCATTTATATTACCAACACAATGAATTTTTTAAAGGGGACCCCACCAAGAAGGGGGGGGTGGTTTTAAAAGGGGGAGGGGGGGAGGGAACCAAGCAGGGGGTAAAGGGGGAAAATAAAAATTTTAATGTTTTATCTGGAAAAAATGCCCTTTGGAAAAAATTTTGCAGCGTTGGTCTTTCCGCTAATATATTTGGGAAGACTTTTAAAAAAAAATTTAGTTAAAGATGCCTGAGGGGCGGTGCGGGTAGGGGTGGCGATGGAAGGGAAGGGGACCCTGGGGGTTTAAAAAGGAAGGGGAAAAGGGAAAGAAATGAAAAGGGAAAATAAAAAAACAATCATAGGAGGGAAAAAATGGTTTTGGATTTTAATTGGTGTTGAAAGGGAAAGGGGGAAAGAATGAAAAAGGTTTTTGAAAATAGAATGGGGATAGAGGCCCGGGGAAGGAAGGAAAGTAAAGAAGAGACGTAAAATGGGAAAAACTGATGTTTTTTCCCCTTCTTTTAAAATAAATTTAAAGGGGTTTTTTTCCTATGTTTTTTACGTCATTAGGTTTTTTTTAAAAATACATTTTTTAGGTCCCAAAGAAAACCAAAAATGAGAGAAAAAGAAAAAAGGAGAGAGAGAGAGAGAGAGAGGAAAAGAGGGGGAGGAGAGAGAAAAGAAAGAGAGAGAGGGGAAAAGAGAGAGAGAGAGAGAGAAGAGAGATTTAAAAGGAGAAGGAGAGAGAGAGAGAGGGGGAGAGAAGAAAAGAGAGAGAGAGAGAGAGAGAGAGAGAGAGAGAGGAGAGAGAGAGAGAGAGGGGAGAGAGAGAGAGAGAGAGAGAGAGAGAGAGGAGAGAGAGAGAGAGGAGAGGGAGAGGAGAGAGAGAGGAGAGGGAGGAGAGAGAGAGAGAGAGAGGGGAGAGAAGAGGGGAAGAGAGAGAAGAAGAAGAGAGAAGAGAGAGAGAGGAGAGAGAGGAAAAGGGAAGAGAGAGGGAGAGAAAAAGGGGGAGAAGAGAAAGAAAAGGGGAAGAGAAAAAAGGAAGAAGAGAAGAAAAGAGGAGAGAGAGAAGGAGGGGAGAGAGGAGAAGAAGGAAGGGGAGAGAGAGAGGGGGGAAGAGAAGAAGAAAGAGAAGGAAGGGGGAGAGAAAAGGGAAAATTATTACCTTTTTCATTCCCTTTCATCAGTTTTGGTAACAGGCAAGCGGCGGCCAGTACACGAACGGGGAAAAAAAGCCGAAACAAAATTTTCCCTGTATTCCCAAAATGTTACCCTTAGTGTTGAAAAATGTAATATCCGTATTCACTTTACCATTATTTTCTTTTTTCAGCGGTACATCTCGTGGGCGTCGGGGAGAAGGGGGGATGTGGAGGGGAGGAGGGGAGGAAACATAAGAGGTGGTATATGTCTGTGAAATTTTAGGACGCCTAATCTAGCCCTTTCTTTAAAGTTATTTGATTTATATTTTTCTAGACATCCCCCCCTTGACACCTGACAGTGGGGATAATTTTATGCAGGCAGGCCCAGGTGTGGAGGGGGAAATTTTTGATAACGAGCGGATAAAACTCAGATTAAAGGGATGGTCCGAACAGGGGGGGGTCCCCACGCAATAATTATAAATTGTTCGAGTTGGTAAAAAATGCCCTTGAGCTCGCCAAAAGTGGTGGGGGAAGGGGGACTTTTGGCTCTATGAAGCCTGCGGGTGATATGGCCGTGGCGCCTCGCCCCACCGGGGCTTCAAAACCTCACCCCCCACTCGAGCTCTCCCGCCACCAAGGCCTGGGGAAAATCGTTCACCGAGCTCGGCAAATCTTACCTGGCGTGTCGGGCTGACCAACCAACGCGGGGCTGGGAGGAAAAAACTTCTATATTTTGGT
>JACEEZ010022000.1:79038-189038 GCA_016584305.1 Chionoecetes opilio
GTATTCAATAAAATTTCATTATATAGATTTAAAAATGTGATTGCCTAAAAAAAAAAATGCGCACAAAAAGTATTTTCCATTTGCATTCTTGTATTTCTTCCAAATTACTGAACAAATTTGAAATTTGCCAGAAATATTCGTCATGAATTCTTTTTATTATATGAAATGAAATGCCAAAAGTAAGTGTGATGCCAAAGTTTTTTTAAGGGGAGGGAGTTATAGGCTTCGGAAATGGTGAAAACGGTAAATTAAGGAGGAAATGGATGAGAGAGAAGTTTTTAACAGTCCCCGGGCCCGAAGCCCCCCACAACCCCACGGTGACAAGGGGCCCGCGGGCCTGGAACGGGGGGGGAGTGAAGAGAAGAGAGAAATTTTTTATGTATACATAGTTACCTAATATTGAGCTATTCATTCATTTACCAACAAAATGCATTTTGCAGGACAGACCCGACCAAGAAGGGGCTGGGTGGAAGAGGGAGGGAGGAAACCAAGCAGAGTTAAAGGGAAATAAATATTGAATGTTTTTATCTGTGAAAACTGCATTTGATTTAGCACGTTGGTCTTTCCGCTAATATTATTTGGGAAGACTTTTGAAAAGCTCGCAGTAAAGATGCCTGAGGGAGCGTGTGCAGGATATGGGATGGCGATGGAAGGGAAGGAGACGTTTGGGGGTTGAAAGAGGAAGGAAAGGTAAGAGAAATGAAGGTAAAATAAATACAATCATAGAGGGAAATAATGATTTATGGATTGAATTGGTGTTGAAAGGAAGGGAATGAATGTTTGATGTTGACAGGTTGATGATATAGACATGGGTTATAGAGGCGGGGGAAGGAAAGGGAAAAGTAGAGAAGAGACGTAAAATGGGAAAGACTGCTGTTTTTTCCCCTTCTTAGACATACTTAAGGTGTATTTTACGTATGTTATTATACGTCATTCAGGTTTCTTTATAATACATTGTTAGGTCCAATGACCAACCTTTTCTTTAAACGTGTCAGAGAAAAAGAATGCATATTTATAATACCTTCTGCAGAGAGAGAGAGAGAGAGAGAGAGAGAGAGAGAGAGAGAGAGAGAGAGAGAGAGAGAGAGAGAGAGAGAGAGAGAGCGAGAGCGAGAGCGAGAGCGAGAGCGAGAGCGAGAGCGAGAGAGAGAGAGAGATTATCCCGTTTTTCATTGCCTTTCATCAGTATTGGTACATCCACGCGGCAGGTCGCAGTACACGAGACGAGGACAAAGCAGCGAAACTAATTTGTCCTGTATTCACCAATGTTACCCTTTAGTGTGTGAAAAATGTATTATCCGTATTCACATTACGCATTACTTCTTGTTCAGCGGTACATCTCGTGCAGGCGTCAGGGGAGAAGGGGGGGATGTGGAGGAGGAGGAGGAAACATAAGAGGTGGTATATGTCTGTGAAATTTTAGGAGCGCCTAATCTAGCGTCCGGTTCATTGAAGTTATTTGATTTATATGTTGCTAGTACATCCCTCCTTGACACCTGACAGTGAGGGATAAATTTATGCAGCAGGACCAGGGTGTGGAGGATGAGAATATTTGATAACGAGCACGGATACAACTCAGATTCAAGGATGGTCCGAACACGGGGAGGGTCACCACTGCAATAATTATAATTGTTACGAGTTGGTAAAAAAATGACTGAGCTCGCCAAAAGTGTGTGGAGAGTGGAGACTTTTGGCTCTATAGAAGCACTGCGAGGTGATATGGCCGTGGCGCCTCGAACCACTCAGGCTTCGAACCGTCACTCACCCAGCTCGAGCTCTCTCGCCACCAAGGCCTCGGGACATCGTTCACCGAGCTCGAGCACACTCGTTAGCCTGGCGTGATCGGGCTGACCAACCAACGCAGTGCTGGGAGGAAACCAACTTACTATATTTTGTACTTGCCTCACAGCCAACACGTCCTCACTACCTCCCTTGTACTGATCGTTGAGCTGTGATACTTTTTCTTGTTGCATCGCTTACGTAAGTGTTTGAATCAGAACCGCTACATATATAATGTAGGTATATAACGCAATGTTTCTGCAAGACCAGAAGTCTGTTCTCCCCTGGTACTCTCTATACCCTCCCCCCGCGGAGCCCTGTACGGCCCCACAGTGTGGGGATTGCATTTTTAATATGAAAATGGGATAAAAAAGCAAGAAGACTCTCAACCACCAACCCCTCTCTTTACTACGGTGAAAGACTGAAAATATATGAACAGCGAAGTTAGGAAATTAACATGGCCTGACATATATAACAGAGGGAAAGAAAACACGCTTGTATATGGGACAAGTGTGTTCTAACCTGCTTCGCCCACATTTCTCGGTGGAGACATATGAGAAAGAACGATACAATTATAGGAAGGGTAAGTATGGCTACATATGCAGGACACAAGAAAAAGGGAAGGTAAATATCTAAAGGACACAAGGAAGTAATATATTCTTAGGGCAGAAAGGAGGTTTAAATTTCATAAATTATTTCACAGATTTTCATAGAGTGGAGGGAAAAAAAGTCTTCACAATACTAGTATGTCATTCTCCCTGATTAACAAATATAAAAATTCAGCAAATGAATGCATAATAAATTTAAATTTATTAATAATTAGTTAGTGGAGGAGGAGAGGAAGAGGAGGAGAGGAGGAGGAAAGTTTGACGTAAAAGGAAGAAAAATATGAAAAAGAGATGAAGGAGAAGAGAAGAATAAGACGGACAAAAGAAAAGAGGAAGAGGAAGGAAAATAAAATAAAGAGAAAAAGAAGAAAAAGAGGAGTTGTAGGGGAAAAAATATGTGATAATGATTATAATGACGAAAAAGACAACAACGAAGGCCTAGTGAGCGATAGTAAGATGAACGTGTGATAGCATTTCCTCAACTTGGGATGATTTAATTTTCATTACAAAAGACTAAAAAGGAAACATGTAGTAAAAAGAGGGTTAGGGCAGGACAGGGCCGGTTTTCCCAAAGAGATCATAGTTAAGAACGTTTATCATAGCTGGACAAAAATGGCCCATTTTAGTCACAACTGGCTGGCGGATATCATAAATTGTGGGGGGACTATCACAAACCCGGGGAGGCTAAGAGTGGGTTCACCGAGTTCTAGGCGACTATGATAACGGTCCGCGACTATGATAAACTTTCCAGCTGTTAACAGGGGCCCAGACACAATAACAGCCCTCATGAAGAAATATTCGCCCACATAGGGTGTGTTGAGTGAGCTGAGTGATGCACGCTGATTAGGAAATACCGAGTAGACCGTGTGAGGGCAGAGTGAGTTCACCGGGGTTCTGCGCGACTATGATAAACTTTCCTTCTGTCAAAAGGGCGAGACCAATAACAGCCTCAGTGAAGGAGTATTCGCCCCCATAGGGATGTGTTTAGTGAGCTAAGGATGCACAGCTGATTAGGAAATACCGAGTAAACCTGTGAGGGCATATTGTTCCTCACCAACTTTGTACAAAAAGCTTTTTTGATCGAAAACTCGCCATCTGGCAACTCTGTTTCGTGTTTACACAGATACTGCTCAACGGTACATCATATGCTTTATTTTCGGGAATGAATTACTACATTTCTCGTGTCCACTGCCCTAAACATGTTATAAACGTAAGGAAGAAGTATCAACCCATAAAAACTGGTCAAAGGATGAATTTACTGCTTATATAACCCTTTTAAAGAAACAATGACGCTTATTTAGCAGACGCCTATGATAAACAATTGTGCTAGATTCCAAAAATTATTTATAAATGGGCGTATGATAAAAATGTATTTATATCCAAAAGTTATGATAAATATTTGTCATAGCTATGATTAAGTTTTTGGTAATAAACCGGTCCAGGTGAGCAGAGATTAGAATAATGTGATGGCTAGGACAGTGAAGAAAGTAACGATATACTTAATATACTTTAATCCTATCTAGACACTTTACAAGTACCAACGACAAGGTTATTGACTATACAAATTGCCACCATGTCAGGATGAACTGGGGGGAACCTGGTGGGATCAAACGCAGGGACGCTGCACATGAGCCCACACCTCTACCAACCGAGCCCCCTGACGGGTAAGTTACAAGAACAGCAAAGAAAAACTATGATATTAAGGTTGCTGGCCAGGCAAAGACCGATCCTAAGGGATTTTATCATTCTATAAGACAAAGACGTAAGGAATTGGTGGGTCCGTTAAAAAATTATTTCAGGGGAGATTGTAAGTTCTTTTCTGACAAAAAATAGGAACACATGATGAAAAAAACAACAACACAATAATAGACTATAGCCGGCCCAGCTTAACCGGGTCCGCGGGGTGGAGTGGTGAAATTCCCGCAGTGGTGTCACGTTCACCGTTGACAGGCTGATGAGGAATCTCTCTCATACTGTTAGTATTAGATTAACAATTTTTGAATAATATAGTTTTATAATACGGCTGCTTGGTTTTGTGAATGGCTTTCGATTTAAAGGGAAAACAACGAGTCTGTATACCTTCCATTACACTTGGCATAGTAGCTCATGCGACACTGCCGCCGAATGACCTTGACACAGCCCCACCCGCCGGTCCATCCGAGAGAATGAGGTGGGGGAGGGGGGTGACCTGGCGAGGGTAGTTTGGGGGGATGTGGCACCACCGCGACTTGGACGCCCCCCCCTCGGGACCAGGTTAAGTTGGGCCGACTATAGGAAAACATGATAAAAAATAGGACAACACAATATGAAAGAGAACACAATAAAAAATAGAACACAATAAGAAAATAGAAAAAACACAATAAAAATAGAACAACACAATACAAAAAAAGGACAATAAAATAATAGGACAGCAAAACAAGAAATAGGAAAACACATTAAATTATAGGACAACACAATGTACAGTATGGGGGCCCTTGAACAACTGGTAATGTATATGTCAACGCAACTCAATGCCGAAGAACACAATTTAAGAGAGAACAATGAAAACAACACACTGCTGCAATACAACCTGGGCCCGTATCCTCACTTACAATTAATACTAAACTTTGGTATTAACTCCCGACTTTACGCTTAACTTCACCCCTCATTGTTATCCCTCACTCACTCTTTGCTAAACTTTACTGTTAAGTTTGCTATCAAAAAAGGCCCATATTCAAGAAATTTTGTCGACCCGTTGCATCGGCGGCACGGTAATCAAGGAAAACGCGACGAAAGGAGATTTGAGTCCCGCTGACTCCCTTCACCATGCAGTGGCTTGCACATCCCACCTTTATCCCCGCTCTCCACTTATTCCATTCTATTTCTTCCCAGACCATTACAGGTATTTCAACACAAACCGAGAGTGATTCATACCCCTGTGAATGCCACGTGTCATAATTAAGGGAAAATCAGGTCCAGGAAGCCCCTATATAGGGTGTGAACTTGTCAGGAAGCAGGGCGGCGGTTTGGGGGATGGAGGTCGGCCATTGTGTGGAGCAGTGGTGGCGGGCCGTTCAAATGTACTCGCACGCATCACTCTGGCCCATTTTTTTTTACACCAACGCCTCAGACATGTGGCGAACACTAACTAAGCTATTATTTTAATGGCAGAAATGATAAAATACACTAGTAAAATGTATTAGATATGTATAAAACAGTCAAAATACTGGGTGTCGTCTTTGGGCTCGCTTGTGTTGGTACGCCTGCCCAATCTCCACCGGCCGGGGATTTTTGTAGATTGTCCCAATGGAGGTACGACGGTTGGGAATCTCCCGGCCGGGATTTGACGAGCATTCTTGAATATAGCCCTTAATAGTGCTGGCGAAGACTTCTAAACCCTTAATACCAAAGTTAATAGCATTAAATATTCAAAATGGCCGTCGCTTAGGAACTCCCATCTCCTCTTCAGAACTTATCGAATGAGAAATAAGTCTTTATATAACAAATACGGACGCTAAAGTTACAATTAGGTATCTATAAGGCGCTGCAGAAGCTGAATATGTGGGCATAGACCTACAAGACCTAGTTTGAAAAGCATTATCTTGGCATTATGGGCGTCCATACGCTCATCCCTATCTTTACTTATTGGGGCAGAAAAAACTCCTTATATATGTATATGGACGTTGAATGATTAGAGGAACCCAAGAGACAGTACATAAACTAAATATGTAACTGATTTAGTGAAAAGGGACCTACACGATAAAAGTTGAAAAGAAAACTATTTAATCGTCTTTGAGAAAGTGGTGGTCATGCTTTGAGTTACTTATCGTAGACAAAATGCAGCAATGTTAGAGTAATAAGTTTGAGATGAGCTATAGAGTGTAAGTGGGGGAAAATTCTTTTGAAAAAAAAATTTGCACCACAAAAAAATAGGAAAACTTTTAAAGGAAAACTGGGCCTTTCTGCCGTCCTTACTACTCGCGTTTTCGTATATTTAAACTCCCCCTTAGGGATGATACTATGAAACTTCTAGAAAAAAAAAATTAATCTATATTTTCACAGTAACCAGTAAAATTGCTTTCATTGACCGGCTGGAGTCTTCGCTGCACTGCAGCCACCGGGCCCACCGGCCGGGCCCGTACCCCCATTAATTTGACAATTGGTGGCAAAAACAACCAATAAGGGAACCAAAATTACCTAGACCAAAAAATAGTTTAAAATAAAACCTAAACCCAAAACCTAAACTTGCCCAATCTAACCAACCAGCCATATCATAGAACTTGTTTATAAAAAACAAACGGGAAAAATTTTTTCATATATAAATTCAACATTTGCATTATGTTTATTTGTCTATAAATCAGCATTACCCAAAAAAAAGTGGTAAAAGGTTTTTCCCCAAAATTTTCTTCCAAGTCTTCCAACACACACACACACAAAACACACACACCCCACACCACCACACACACCCACACACACACACACACACACACACACACAACACACATATATTAATATATTATATATATATATATATTATTTATATATATATATTATATACACCCACACACACCACCACACCCACACACACACACACACAAAATTATTTTTTGGTTTTGCTGGAAATTTTGATTGTTAAAGGGGTCTGCAGGGAAGGGCAAGGAGTACACAACACACACCCACACACCCCACACACACACACCCCACACACACACCCCCCAAAAAAAAACACACACACCACCCCACAACACACACCCACACACACACACCATACCTAATAACAACAAAAATTCAGATGTTCCATTTCAAATAATAAAACAGCATTCCTTGCTTTACTAAACATAGGGAAACATTTTTTGGGAATACTGATGCATGCATCCCAGCCAAAAGTATAAAAGTCTTGCCCCATCCAAGAAAAATATAATGTACCTACATATCATTATAGTAAAAAAAGTGGTTTTCTTTCTGTCACTGGAAAATTAAGGGGTCCCTGGAACTGTCCCCAATGGAATTCTCGCGACGTCGCGGTGTTTCAATTTTTTCACTTCGGCGATTGTTCTTTTTTCGGCGACAGTTCTTGATAATATTTAGTCTATAGTACCCAATAATAAAATATATATATAATTATATAAATATATATTTAATATATTATATATATTATATATGTTGTTGTATGTATGTATATATTAAAAAATATATTTAATATATATATATATATATATTATTTTAAAATTTTATAATATAATATATATATTTTTTTTTTTTTTTTACATCAAAAAGGGACTGGCCAAAGGGCCCCAAAAAAAAATGGGTAACACAAGCCCGTTAGTTGCCAGTCCTAAAAGAAGCAGTAAAGAATTTTTTTAAAAAAGAGGGTGGGAAAATTTTTTGGTAGGGGTGGGGTTTTTAGCGTTTTTGTCTCCCTTCAGAATTAGGTAAATCCACAATTTAGACTGAACAGCTAGGCTAGGTTTTGGGTTAGGTTACCCCCAGTTTTAGGTTAGTAAACACAGGGGGATTGGGGGGGGGGGCATCCCCATTAGGTCCGTTACGTTACCAACCCCACCAGTGTCACCAGTTACAATGTCAAACTGCAGCTTCAGTTTTCTGGGAAAAAGCGAAAATTTTGTGCAAAATAAATAGCTTTTATTTTTCCTTTTCATTATTCCAATAAACTGTCGCCAAACTTTCCACGTCGGCGAGAGTTCTGGGTTGGCGTTTCGGGAGAGTTCCTTTTGGTTTTCTTAATTTAGTTTTGGGTTTTAAATTAAAATTCTCCCCTTTTTTTGGAGAGTATATTTTCTATCTGTGAAGATTAAATCAAGACCAAAAATCTATTCGGAAAATTAAGTTTGCCCTCGAATCCGTGGGGCCCAAATAACAAAAGTTTTACCAATAAAAGGATTTACTCCTACCCCACTACGTAGGGAAAGTGTTATTAAATCTCAGGGGATGGTAGGGGTCTCGCGATCTCGTCGACCTGTGTCGGGACAAAATTTTGGTAAAAAGGGAAGCAAGCTAATATGTGGGCGAGATAACCCACTGACCGGGCACGTACTGAAGTTACAATGTCATCATCTCTCTCCGCTACATCAAAAAATTTAATACACTCAATGACAGCGTCACAGCTCTCTCACAAACCCTTTCTAATGACACGCTTTTACATGAAAGCCGTCGTGGGTTGAAATGAAAAAAATGAAAACATCTCCCACGGCCCCCCAAACCTTTTAATCGCGATTTACACATTCTTCAAAATTTTCTTTCCCGGTTAAAAAATTTTTTATGGCTTTATACTTTTGTCTAATAAAATTTTTGTCTTTAAATGTTCATTTCTTCATTTCTCTTAGAATATTTCTTTTTCTTTGGGGACTTTTGGTTTTTTAAACAAAACGTCCTAGCAAAGGGTTTACACTCAAAATAGCCAGGATCTGCTAAACTTACACTGAAAGTTGTGAGGATGCAAATTCATTTTTCCCTAATACCACTTTTACACTAAGAGCAAAATTTAAGAGTAAATATTATTGTAAATGAGGTCCGGGCCCCGGACTCATGGGGAAAAAAAAGCCCCGCGTATTACCAGAGTCATCCTAACTAATAAAGCAAACAAAAGTGAACCCCCCCCGTGCAAACACATGAAAGGAAAGGCAAGGTCTACGCTGAACATATCTTGTAAATTGAAATACAATGGGGAAAATTATGAAATAATGAAAGAAACGAAATGAAATTTATTTTGATTGCCGTGCCATTCTCTCATCAACCCATCATTAATGTCGATATTTTTTTGATGTCTCCGTGCATAAATCGTAGCAGGTAGAGGGGAGGCGGTATCAGAGTGGTTGCGACTCCGAGGGGGTTTTCGGTGACCAAGTTTGATCCTCGATGAAACCCAAAACCAATTAAAATCTTTCTGCACCTTTGTGGCCTAAAAAAACCCCACATCTGCCCTTAACTTTTCCTTTGATTGCGATGCATCGGAGATACAGGGGGCGGCATGAGCCCCCCTTTGCTAGTCTAATCACAGGGGTCATTTTAAAAAATACCTGCCCGACCCCACGGGCCCCCTACAATCAAGCCCTCAAGGGACTTTCAGGCCTCCTCCGAGCCCTGCCTCAGGCGCGTAGGCAAAAAAATTTTTAAAACAAATCAGAAATGTTTTGTACACTATATAAATTGAAATATAAATAAAAGATTAAGAACAATGAAAACATGGTAAATTATTACTGCTGATTACATTATCATTAATTAAGTAACTAATTTTAATAGCAAAAAGATGAATAGATTTTTGAATAATTATGAAAGCATGTCAACGTTTGTTTTTCAAAAGGGTTCTATTGTTTATTTGTTATCAAGGAAAACAAACTAATAATTGTGAACTAAAAATTTTAAAACGGGAAAAGATTAAAAGAGCACGCAAAACATCAACGTTAATAGGATACTAAAAAATCCATTTTTTAAATATAAAAAAAAGAAAACTAAAATATAAAAATCGACAAATAGAAAAAAAACCCATAAATTTTTTAACAGAAATAAAAAAATCTAAAAAAATTTCAGAGCAAAAAAATGTGTGGATATGGACAATAAAACAAAAAATAAAAAAAAAAAAACAGAATCATTTCAAAAAATAGAAAAAATTAACAAACAAGCGAAATATCTTCTATCTACTATAAAAATATAAGCGAAAGTGGTGTGTGTGTCTGTCTGTCTGTCCCCGATAGGTCCGCCCCCCGTGGCGGAATCCCATCATATGTCACAGTTTGGAACCCTCGACCAGGGAAGGTGTTAACCCACTTATGAGAGATCCGACACTTTTTTTTTTTTTTGCAGCCCATTACGAAAATTGTGAAAAAAAAATTGGGGTTGGGGATTGAGGAAAAACCCTTTATGTAGGGTATGGGTAATGGTGGGGTGAATGGGTGGGTGATGGGGAAAGGGTGTGGGGGGGGGTGATGAATGGGGGGGGGGTGATGGGGGAGTGAATGGGGGGGGGGGTGATGGTTGGGGGGGATGGGTTGGGGGGTTTGGGGGGATGGGGGGGGAAGGTGGGGGGGGATGGGGAAAGGGTGAGGGTGGGGGTGTGGGGATGGGTAAAGGGGGAGTGAAAGGGGGGGGGGGATGGGTATGGGCGGTGAATGGGGGGGGGGAAAACAACATTTCTAATCCAATTTCAGGAAAGTTAGAAGGGGGGTATCTGGAATTTTGGTTTGGTGGGCCTTCGGCCCACCAACCAGGTGGTGGCCGTAGGGCCCCCAAAACCCTATGGTTGTGAATGGGGGGGGGTATGGGGAATGGGAGGGAATGGGGTGGGGGGGATGTAATGGGTTGGCGTTAATACATACATTTTTTACATCCTGATTTCAGGAAAACAGAAGGGGCTTCTGGGGAGTCTGTGTTTGGTGGGCCGAAAATCCCACCCAAAACCT
This sequence comes from Chionoecetes opilio, assembly GCA_016584305.1. NCBI lineage: Eukaryota > Metazoa > Arthropoda > Malacostraca > Decapoda > Majidae > Chionoecetes > Chionoecetes opilio. The sequence continues at coordinate 89,822 of JACEEZ010022000.1, forward strand.
CCGCAGGAGCTAGCCAAAAAAAGGGCGCCCGGGGGGCGCTTTGCGGGATAAAAATAAAAGCGAAAAAGGGGGTCTGTCTGTCTTCTGCTGTCTGTCCGCGATAGGTGCCGCCCCCTGGCGGGAACCCTCAATTCACAGTTTTGGAACACTCGACCAGGGGAAAGGTTTTTTTAAACCCACTTATGAGATGATCCATCACTCTTTTTTTTTTCCCTTTTTTCTTTTTTGCAGCCTATTAGCGGTTTTGAAAAAAAAAAGTGGGTTGGAGAATTGAAAACCTTGATGTAGGGGGGATGGTAAAGGGGGATGAATGGGTGGGGGGGATTGGGAATGGTTGGGGGGTGGGTGAGTGAATGGGTAGGGGGGGATGGGTTGGGGGTGATGGGTGAGGGAATAGGTGGGGGTGATGGGTAATGGGTGAGTGAATGGGTGTGTGGTGATGGTAATGGGTGAGTGAAAGGGTGGGGGGTGATGGGTAATGGGTGAGTGAATGGGTGGGGGGAATACATACATTTCTACATTCATGATTTCAGGAAAGTTAGAAGGGGCTATCTGGAGAGTCTGTGTTTGATGGGCCGAAGGCCCACCAAACACAGGTGGTGGGCCGGCCCACCAATAGCCCTAATGGGTGAGTGAATGGGTGGGGGGTGATGGGTAATGGGTGAGTGAATGGGTTGGGGGTGATGTGAATGGGTTGGCGTTAATACAAACATTTCTACATCCATGATTTCAGGAAAGCTAGAAGGGGCTATCTGGAGAGTCTGTGTTTGGTGGGCCGAAGGCCCACCAAACAAAAAGATAAGCATAATAAAGAAACATAAAAAGACACTTAGTAATAAAGAAGAATAGAGATAATTGCAACATAAGTTTGGGCAGAAATTTTGCGTGAAAAGACTTGTCGCGGCTTGACTTTCATGGCCCATTCTCTCTCTCTCTCTCTCTCTCTCTCTCTCTCTCTCTCTCTCTCTCTCTCTCTCTCTCTCTCTCTCTCTCTCTCTCTCTCTGTGTGTGTGTGCGTGTGCGTGTGAGAGAGAGAGAGAGAGAGAGAGAGAGAGAGAGAGAGAGAGAGAGAGAGAGAGAGAGAGAGAGAGAGAGAGAGAGAGAGAGGGCTGTTTTATCAACTTGACGATTATGTGGTACGTGGTAACCCCCTCTTTCTCTCCCTCCCGCTAGCCTTGCTGGCTCGATCTCCCTTCCCTTTCTTCTTCAATTCGTCTTTCTTTCCATCCCTTCGTCCCTTCGTTTCTTCCTCCCTCTCCCTTCTCTCTTGCTCTTATCTTGCTTCCTTCCAAGTCCTTACAAGTTGTCCGCAGTGACCACCGACGGTGCCCCAGCCATGGTTGGCTCCACGAAGGGATTTGCTTCGCTCCTGACGAAGCACTGCCGCGACTTGGGCCATCAACAGGACATTGTGCGATTTCACTGCATTGTCCACCAAGAAGCCTTGTGTGCCAAGTCTGCGACGCTGTCTGACGTCATGAGCGTCGTGGTGAAAGCAGTGAACTTTGTGTTGGCAAGAGGACTCAACCATCGCCAGTTCCGGGACCTGCTTGCCGATGCCAAGGCGGAGTGTGGCGACCTGGTCTACTTCTGCGACGTGCGCTGGCTCAGCCGCGGCTCTATGCTAAAGCGTGTCTTCGACCTCAGAAAGCAGCTGTCGGAGTTCTTGTCCTCCAAGGAAGCTGAATTCCCGCAGTTTGAGGATGCCGCCTGGGTGCCGATCTCGCTTTTCTCGCCGACCTGCCCCCCACGANTCAAGGAAGGGAGAAGTGAAAGGTTGGAAAAAAGAAACATTTGATAGAGCGATGAATGGAGCAAGAGATAGAAAAGGAGAGATAGAAAGAATGAAGGAATAAGGAAGGAAGGAATGATGGAAGGGGTAAGAAACATTGAGATAAATGCATGAGATACGGGATGAATGAGATAGGAGAGAGAGACATTGTGGAAGAAGAGAAGGAAGGAATACATGTAGACTGTAGAGGGGAAGCAAGGAAGGGGAAGAATCTTCAATCAAAGCATACGATGAGGTAAGTAAGAGGGAATGAAAGGTTATACGAATTAGAGAAGGAAGCTAAGAAGAATGGCATGAAGGAAGGAATGAATGAAGGAAGAAAGACATGAAGGAAGCAAGGGTAAGTAACAACAAAGAAAGCAAAAGTTGATGCATGAAACAGGTTAGAGTGAGATACAACGAAAAAGGGAAGAAAAGAGAGAAAGGAAGAAAGAAAAGGTGAAGAAACAGGGTCTTCAGTGCATACAGTTAAGTAGAACATAAAATACAAGACAGAGAAGGAGCAAGGAAGATAATCCAAGACTAAAATCAAAAGCATCATTGTAGGTAAGAATACATGACAGTCATATATCCGAGGACATCATTGTAGGTAAGAACACATGACATATATCCGAGGAAATCACACTCGTTAACGTATTGAACCAACCAGACTCGATTTGATTAGAGTTAGTGGAACTCGCGGATCCACGAGTGGCTCAAATTTATTCAGGGGCTTAAGGGGGGGGGAGGAGACAGGCAGGGGGGGAGGGGGCAGGCAAGGGAAGAGAGTAGGACCAAAGAGGTGGCGGCTACAAGAAAAAATATTCCTGGTGATGCAAAACATGTTCACTATGGAATACAGGACGTCAATGGCACAGGATTGGCACGATGCATTCATTAACTCGCTCACTCATTGACACATCACTCGCCAGTTCACTCTAGGTAACACACTTAACTCACTCAATCAATCAATCATTCGTTTGCTCGCTCACTCACTCACATTTACTCACACATCCACACACTTACCCGCACACTCACTCACCCGCACACTCATGCACCCACACACTCATGCACCCACACACTCACTCACCCAGTCCTCACACACTCCCTCGCTTACTTAAAAATAGAAGAAAAAAATGAAGGGAAAGGTAAAGGCAGGGAAGAATAATGGCAAAAGAAAACAAGAGAAAAATAAAGTGGAACTGTGTATCAAAACAAGGTTGCAAAAAAGAGAGGAGGGGGTTGAGGAAACGGGGAAGAAAAGACAAGTGTATAATCTGTGAAAGACGAGAAGATTAAAAAAAAACCATTCTCACACTTTAATAAAATTGTGTAAAAGCTATGTATGTATATATTGTTCATATTAATATTTATCATTATGATCTTTATTGTTTTTTTTTATCATATATACCTTTACTATTATTACAATAATCAATTATTTCATTACCACTATAATTACTAGTACTATAGTACATCCCTTATTATTGTGTTTATTAATATTATTATTGTTATTATGTTTACCACGATTATTTTTTTTAATATTATCATTCATATTAATATTATTCTCATTATCATTACTGTTATTTATCATCATTATAAATATTATCATTATTATCATTGTTCTAATCATATTTTCATTTTTAATACTTTTATCGTTATCATAAGTAGTAGTATATGTAATAGCAGTGGTAGTAGTATCAGATGTAGCAGCAGAAACAGTAGTGGTAATAGCTGTAAAAGTAGTATAAGTATCAGAAGCAGTAGTAGTATTTATAGTAGTAAGAGAAGAAAGGATGCGCCAGTAATAGTGGTAATAGAAGTATCATTAGAAGTAGAGCAGCAAGTATTAAGTGTTTTAATGTCGGTGGTGGTGGTGCTGCTATCACCAGGAAAAGGGAAATATATATATTATATATATATATATATATATAATATAGAGAGAGAGAGAGAGAGAGAGAGAGAGAGAGAAGAGAGAAGGAGAGAGAGAGAGAGAGAGAGAGAGAGAGAGAGGAGAAGAGAGAGAGAGAGAGAGAGGAGAGAGAGAGAGAGAGAGAGAGAGAGAGAGAGAAGAGAGAGAGAGAGAGAGAGAGAGAGAGAGAGAGAGAGAGAGAGAGAGAGAGGAGAGAGAGAGAGAGAGAGAGAGAGAGAGAGAGAGAGAGAGAGAGAGAGAGAGAGAGAGGAGAGAGAGAGGAGAGAGAGAGAGAGAGAGAGAGAGAGAGAGAAGAGAGAGAGAGAGGAGAAGGAGAGAGAGAGAGAGAGAGAGAGAGAGAGAGAGAGAGAGAGAGAGAGAGAGAAGGGAACGTGAGGACAAGTATAATAGGACAGGGAAGGTCAGATCGGTGGACAACAGGAGGAGGAAGAGGTTTGGAATGAACTAAGGATCAGGAAGGGAAGCAATGAGTGAAAATGGAAATTGATGGAAGTGGATGGTGGTGGTGCTGCTATCACCACCATCATCACCACCACCACCACCACCAGTATATCAGTGTTCTGTATATATATATCAAGTATAGGCGTCCAGCCTCTGGCCCCTTTGCTTTTGGCTCAGTTCTTGCGGCTGGAACGTGGCAGCGAGCCACTTTCCAGCCAATTAGCTCATTACGCTAATTACTCATTAAGGGCTTGTTCTACGCAAAAAGTTTGTTCCACAGACCCCCATTGATTTTGACAGCACTACTTACATGTCAAATTTCAGCTCAATCCGCCAAGTGTAGTTATTCATTTTTTGGCTTAAACTTGGTTCCACTCCCCTTACGCGAATGGGTCTTATGGTAAGTAGCAGCTCACTTCACTCGCTGCCAATAACCTTACTCCTCACTTTACTCTTTCACACTCGCTCTGAGGGATATAGATGTGGAGAGGAAGGCCGTAAATCCAGCCTCGATTTGGACCATAAAACACAAGCAACGTATGAGCCGTCCCCGTCCCTGTTGCCATCCCCCTCCCCTCCCTTAACCCCCACCCTTCACATGCCAGACCCACCACCATCCTTCTCCACCCACCCTTCACATACCAGACCCACCACCATCCTTCTCCACCCACCCTTCACATACCAGACCCACCACCATCCCCTTCCGCACCCACCCTTCACCCACCCTTCACATACCAGACCCACCACCATCCTTCTCCACCCACCCTTCACATACCAGACCCACCACCATCCTTCTCCACCCACCCTTCACATACCAGACCCACCACCATCCTTCTCCACCCACCCTTCACATACCAGACCCACCACCATCCTTCTCCACCCACCTCCCCCCCCTCCTTCACATGCCAGACCCACCACCATCCTTCTCCACCCACCCTTCACATACCAGACCCACCACCATCCTTCTCCACCCACCCTTCACATGCCAGACCCACCACCATCCTTCTCCACCCACCCTTCACCCACCCTTCACATACCAGACCCACCACCATCCTTCTCCACCCACCCTTCACATACCAGACCCACCACCATCCTTCTCCCACCCCCCCACCTTCACATACCAGACCCACCACCATCCTTCTCCACCCACCCTTCACCCACCCTTCACATACCAGACCCACCACCATCCTTCTCCACCCACCCTTCACATACCAGACCCACCACCATCCTTCTCCACCCACCCTTCACATACCAGACCCACCACCATCCTTCTCCACCCACCCTTCACATACCAGGACCCACCACCATCCTTCTCCACCCCACCCTTCACCCACCTTCACATACCAGACCCACCACCATCCTTCTCCACCCACTCCCACCCTTCACATACCAGACCCACCACCATCCTTCTCCACCCACCCTTTCACCCACCCCTTCCACACTTACTCAGACCCACCACACTTCTCCACCCACCCTTCACATACCAGATCCACCACCATCCTTTCCACCCACCCTTCACATACCAGACCACCACCATCTTCTCACACCCTCACCCACCCTTCACTTGTCGCCCGTTATAAATAAAAAACGGCAAAATGAACACGACTATTAAACATAATATTTACCTGTTCAGTCATGTGTTTTAAAAGGGAGAGGAAAAAACATTAGATAAACTGAAGAAAAGGCAAAAAATACATTTCCCTTACACTTGCGTCTGTTACGAAATCCAATAATTTTTAAAATAATTCAGCTTGAAAAAGAACTGTATTTTTATGCCAATTGTGAAGACAGGCAGACTTATTGTGCCATTTAGAGGCCAAATTAATGGAGCTGTATCGTGTGACTTATGGTAATCATATTTTTCATTGGTGATGGAACGGGGCAATAAAACCTCCTTTGCACGCTACCAATAACTATGCTGCAATAATTTCATCATCGGCTATTAGATGTAAAATTCATATCCTTTATTATTACTATTTACTTAGTGTTATACTTTTCACATCTCTCCTCTGTTCCTCCTACCCTATCCCTCCTATCTCTCCTCTCCTATTCTACCTTCCTTCTTCCTTCCTTGATTCACTCTTTCCATCTCTCGTTTCTCAATCGATCTTTTTCTTGCCTCTCCATCTTTTTTTTTTGCTTTGCTCTCGGTTATCACTTTCTCTCTCTTTTCTCGTCACTGTTGCTGCATTTCTCTTCTCAATACAGGTCTCTGCATTCTTGTCTCGATCTTTACTTGCTCTCTCTCTCTCTCTCCTCTCTCTCTCCTCTCTCTCTCTCTCTCTCTCTCTCTCTCTCATCTCTCTCTCTCTCTCTCTCTCTCTCTCTCTCTCTCTCCTCTCTCTCTTCTCTCTCTCTCTCTCTCTCTCTCTCTCTCTCTAAGATCAAAGATAAATATTCCAATAAACCATACATTACTGCAGCAATCAAAAACTCTATTAGACAAAGAAATAGGCTTCAGAAACTGTATGCAAGGTGGCCCTTAACATATGAGTCTACGTTTAAGAAATATCGAAATATGTTGACATCTGTGATAAGAACAGCGAAAGAAAACTATTATAAATCATCATTGAGAGAAGGATCAGGAAATGCAAAAAAAATATGGAAAATTCTAAATGATTTAATAGGGAAAAGTTGCAAAATTAGTCAGACTTCTTTTCTGTCACAAAGAAAATCTATTTCAGATAGCTTTCTGATAGCTAATGAATTTGATGAATATTTCTGCAATGTTGCCAACAATTTAGCACAGTGTTTAGAGGAAACTCCTGTATTATTTGATAGTTTTTTACCCCAACCTACCTTGTTTTCATTTTATTTTCGGCCTACAACAAGCCATGAAATCAATAGTGTAATTTCTAATCTTAAGGTTACAGCCCCTGGTCATGACGATGTGAACATGAAAGTAATCAAAGCCTGCAAAGAAGAAATATCTCCATTTCTGGAATACATAATAAACAAATCATTTACAGAAGGATGCTTTCCAGACCATCTGAAGACTGCAAGAGTTTCCAGTTTATAAAAAAGGTGATAGTTAATTTTTTTCAAATTACAGACCTATTTCAGTTCTTCCCGCCATAAGTAAAGTCTTTGAAAAGACTATTGCAAATAGTTTAATGAATTATTTAACAGAAAACTTACTTTTAACAGATATAATCAGTATGGGTGTCGACCTAAATATTCAATAGAACTCGCAGTACACCACCTTTGCCAAAACATATATAATGTAATAGATAGTAAAATGTATCACTTAACTATTTTTTGTGATTTATCTAAAGCCTTTGATACTATCAATCACTCCATTTTATTAAAGAAACTAATGGTTTACGGTATTCGTGGACCAGTCTTCAGATGGTTTGAGAGTTATCTCAGCGGTAGGAACCAGTATACAGTCTTTAATAGTAGTGCATAGTCGTACAAAAGTCTTACTTGTGGTGTGCCACAAGGATCTGTCCTAGGACCATTATTATTTTTAATTTACATCAATGACATAACTCTATGTACCAAAAATCTTAAATTTTTACTATTTGCTGATGACACTACCATTTTTCTACAGGGAAGGGATTTAAATGATCTAAGAAATACAATAAATACTGAATTAGTACATGTTGCTCATTGGTTAAAATGTAACAAGTTAACATTAAATATCAATAAAACTCACTGTATGCTGTCACATTCACACACACACAATGCAACAATATCAAAATTAATAATCTCATTATTAAAGAAGTACAAGAAGCTAAATTCTTTGGAGTTGTTATTGATAGCAAGTTTAGATGGAAAACACACATAGAGAATGTAATAAATAATATTTCACAAATAATAGGTGTAATATATAGAATACGAAACCTTTGTAATGTTGAAGGTTTAAGACATATTTATTTATCATTAGCATATCCATATTTATTGTACTGTTCAGCTACCTGGGGTGGGGCATATAAAACATATATTGATCAACTATTTGTAAATCAGAAAAAAATAATTCGCATAATGTCTTATAGTAATCGGTATGACCACACTAGTCCAATCTTTCGTGAGTTGAAACTTCTAAAATGACATGATATTATCGACTATCAGACTATAACTTTTGTTTATAAGGCGTTGAATACATACAACATTGACAGTGGTTTTCAGACCACAACGCATAGCATACAAACCAGACGAACCAATAATCACAAACTTCCATTGTGCAGAACTTCCCATGCTCAACAAAGTGTTCTCACTCGGGGAACTAAACTGTGGAACAAACTTCCAGATGATGTAAGGAATAAAAAAAAATTCTATCTAAACTGCAAATAAAAAAAAAGTTGAAAAGTAACTATTAAAATGAATTTATTATTATTATAATTGTGATTTATATAATTAATGTGATAATTATCATTGCTCTCGTTATCAGTACTATAATGTATGAGTACTGTTACCATATATGAATGCTTGTTTGTGTATATTCTTGAATATACTTTTTAGATTAATTTAAATTAATTGAAGAAATTAAGTAAGATATTCAGTAGGGAATATTAATTTATTCATTTAATTTAGTTTTTCATATGTAAATTAGCATTAGGCCGTCATACACGCTACATCTGCTGACCTCTTATCTATAATAATATTAGCGAAAGTGTGTCTGTGTGTGTGTGTGTGTGTGTGTGTGTGTGTGTGTGTGTGTGTGTGTGTGTGTGTGTGTGTGTGTGTGTGTGTGTCCGCGATAGGTGCCGCCCCCTGTGGCGGAATCCCATCATATGGCACATTTTTGGAACCGGGTCAAGCAGGGGAACATTTTAAGCCCAATTATGTGATGATCCGATCACTTTTATTTTATTTTTATTTTTAGTAGCCTATTAGCGAGAATTGTGAAAAAAAGTGGGTTGCGAGAATTGAGGAAACCTTGATGTAGGGTGATGGGTGAGTGAATGGGTGGGGTGATGGTTAATGGGTGTGGGGTGATGGGTGAGTGATCGGGTGGGGGGTGATGGGTTAGGGGTGATGGGTGAGGGAATAGGTGGGGGGTGATGGGTAATGGGTGAGTGAATGGGTGTGTGGTGATGGGTAATGGGTGAGTGAATGGGTGGGGGGTGATGGGTAATGGGTGAGTGAATGGGTGGGGGGAATACATACATTTCTACATCCATGATTTCAGGAAAGCTAGAAGGGGCTATCTGGAGAGTCTGTGTTTGGTGGGCCGAAGGCCCACCAAACACAGGTGGTGGACCGAAGGCCCACCAATAGCCCTCCGCAGCAGCTAGCCAAAAAGTCCGCCCGGAGGGCGGCTTTGCGGATAGTAATAGCATAAAGTCCATAAAAGAGTTACGACTCAATGGACACAGGCTTTGACATTTTCTCTACATGTATAATAACTTGTATAATATTAAGGCCAATAAAATCATCAATCAATCAATCAATCAATCAATCTCTCTCTGAATAAGATGGAGTACTAAGTTTTGACAAATTCTCACATCATTTCACACTTTCAGTAATTATTATCGCTATAACCATCATTGTTAATATTACTGTTATCATTATCATCATTACTATGATTACTACTGTTGTTTCTGCTGCCGACGTTTCGTTCCATAAGCCTCCGGAAGTAATAACACGAGAAGGAGTGATTTAGTTATCTTGTTGGGCATTTTTACCGTAAAACAAGGACTTGTGTTGATATAGTTGTATAACACACACACACACACACACCACACACACACACCACCACACACACACACACACACAACACACACACACCACCATCACTTATTTCAAAATTTAATACTGTTGTTCTTGTTATTAATGATAATGGTGATGATAACGATTGCGATAATGACGGGAATGTACGAGAATAATTATTATAACAGTAATAACAAAAATATTAAACGATGGAGATAGACATAATAATATAGTAACAATAATAGTAATAATTTTATTCTCGCCCGGAGGCATACAGACAAAAAACAAAGCCAAAAGAACAAGCCAAGGAGTAAACTTAAGTACTAGAGCAAAAAACAAAAAACAAGAACAAAGTACAGGCACATTAGGGGACATAGTATCAAAGTACATAGAAAAGCATACATGGACACCTGTGCTACCCCACATTCTGCACAAACAGCAGACCCAGCCACCGCTGTTGTATAGGTCCACATACATAGGCCGAGCTCTGCCTGACAGAGGTGATGATGGAATTCGTAGAGAGCTCCACCCTACTCCTTAAACTGAACACGGAGTGTCGACGGATCACATCCAGATTGTTCACCCCGTTCCTAGCGAAAGCCAGGGACGAGCTGCACCACCTGGGCAGCCCCAGAAGCCTCTTAAGGATGTCATTGTGACAGACCTTAAGGCGGTTCATAGTGGCCATCTTGTACCGCGACCACAGCGAGTTGCAGTATATAGAGTAGCAGTGACTCCTGAATAACTCCATCTTCACCTCTCTGCTACAGTAGGATAATTTCCTCTGTAGAGTATTTCCTACGACAAGAAGCTTGGTGGTCTGCTTAATGATATCATCATCATCAGTCATGTCGTGGGATATAACATGGCCTAAGTATGCGAATCTATCCACAAAAGTGAGGGCAGACCCACCGAGCTATGTTGTTTTCAGGTAATTCAACTGAGCGCGTGCCGGTGATACTACCATGCACTCTGTCTTAGTGGTGTTGTAAGCAATGTCATGCTTGGCAGCATACACCTGACACACATTGATAAGGTCCTGCAACGCATCCGCAGTGGGTGCGAGCAGTACCATATCATCAGCATAGCTCAGTGAGTTGATGCACCCATCATGTATGTGGCAGCCGATACCTGTATCACGAAGGTTGGCACTGAGATCATCCGTGTACACATTGTGCAGGTAGGGGGATAAAAGTTCCCCCTGCCAAATACCATTGGCAGTACTAAAGGACAACGAGAAGGAATTACCCCCCCTAACAGTAAATTTCTCGGTAGTGTACCAGTACATTAATAAATTAACAATGTACCCAGGTGTACCCCTGACGAGAAGTTTATGAAAGAGCTTCCAGTAATTCACTCTGTCAAACGCCTTTCTGGCATCCAGGAAACACAGATAAACAAGTGAATTTCTGGAAGTGTAGTAATGAATGATATTCTTCAATGTCCACACACACATCTCAGTGCCAAGGCCTTTCTTATAGCTGAACTGATTGTCCAGTGTATACAGGTAGGCCTCAAGACGATGGAGCATCACTTTCTCCAGCACCTTGGACAGGGTGGTCGCTATGGCAATGGGCCTGTAATTGCCAGAGTTAGCAGGGTCCTTCTCTTTGCTCTTAAGTAAAGGCACTATAAGCACTGCCAAGACCTGACTGGGTATGTACTGAGGGCAGACACAGGCATTGATGAAGAGACAGAGCCAAGTAACCAGGCTGGGGGGCGCATACTTAAATGCCCCAGAAGGGAGCCCATCCATACCCAAAGCCTCACTGGAGGAGAGGCTTTGCAATGCCCCTCTCATTTCCTCGTGGTCCACGCTGCGGAAACCCTGCAGCGACACACCCCGCATCCCACCACGCAGGGCATTCTCACTCTCTTCGTCCCTCACACAGTTGAGAATGCCCTTGAAATGGTCTTCCCACATGGAGGCGATGCCCTCCTCCCCCACAGCGTGATCCACCCGTAAGGGAAGCGTGTGTGAGCCCGGGTTCATGCTGCGCTCGCCACGCCAAAAGTTAAAGGAGTCACCAGATGCCAACTTGTCAGCCAGGGACTGGGCACGAATTTGGTGCTCATGTGACTTACACCACCTGAGACACAGCTTGAATCTGGCCCTGGTGCTCCTCATCCTCTCAGCCAGTGGCCCCCAACGCGGACCACCACCCGCTCTCCACTCAAGGAAGGACTCCCGCGCGGCACTGTGCGCCTCACGAACAAACTCATTCCAGCCTTGTACCTGCCTCCATCTCTTCCTGCAAAAGCCAAACACAGTCTGGCCAGCACGCAGCATACACTCTATCAACGCCTCGTGGAAGGCGTTGATGTCGTCATGGTGCCCACGGTCCAGACATGTATTCTGGAAGCAACAAACATTGACAGGATCTATGGCAATGCCACTCAGCAACTCTGTCACTACACGACCATAATCCTCTCTCTTCCGCTTGTCCCGAAAATCCCACTTAATCCGTGCCGCATTATCCTGCCTGACCTGTGTCAGAGCAGGGAGCCCATTAACTTTGAAATCCACCAAGAGAGGAAAATGGTCTGAAGAGACACTGTTGTCCAGAATGGAGCACTCATCCATCACATCAAACAGGCATGGTGACAACAGCACATGATCCAGCCACATGCGTGAGAGACACCCCTGGTTGACATGAGTGAAGCTCGTTGGGGGAAGCGCCTTCACGTCAGCCATCCCCATGTCGCGGTCTCCACACATGCGCATAATGTCTGTGAAGAAGGCAGTGCCAGGGGCAGCATTAAAGTCACCGAGAATGCAAACATTCTGCTCCTCGGCATCCTATATTATGGAGGCGAGCCTTCCTAAATACATCTGCTGTTCGTCCCTGTTCTCCACATTACTGGTGGGCAGATACACATTCACCACCAACATAGAGAACCGGTCATCCTTGTATGCAATGCCCAAGATGCGAGGATCCTGAGCATTACATACTTTGATGTATTTAGAAAGACTCTTGCGCCACAGAAAAGTGAGACCACCGTATGGCCTGCCACGCCTCAGGACCCATGTCTCGTCCACCGCCGAAGTCGAGAACGACACAAAGTCCTTATGGAGGCCATTCGGTCTGTGCACCTCGTCAGGGCACAGCCACGTCTCCTGTAGGGCCAGCACGTGCACCTGCCCAAGGAGATCCCTGATGTGAGGCTCACTACTCTTCACACCCTGACAGTTATAGGAAGCAATTTTCAGTTTACCTTCCATTGTTGACAGGGCGTGTCAGGGCGTGACACGGCAGCCGCAGCTGTTGGGAGAGAGCTATATGGGCACACAAACACATGTTGCTCCCAGTTGTTCATGTCGAGGAGCTCACGGCGATGCCTCCTGTGTGCAGAGACGACGAACGCGGAGAACGTCCTCCTCCACAGCAGCGTCACCTCCACCAGGTCGTCCTTGAGTATCTCCTTGACGTAGGCCGTGAGCTTCTCAACGGGGTAGTGCTGGGGCAGGTAACGCACCAGCACCTGACAGGGAGAGAAGACCCCCAGGCGATTACTACCCCATGTGCCCCACCCTCTTCCGGCGACCCGCTGGAGGGAGTGGCTGGGTGGAGCCCCGTGAGAGGGACTAAGGGGGGCTACGTGCCCCTGTGCGGAGCTGGGTGGGGCCCCGCGCCCCTGGGAGGGACGTCTGCGACGTCGCCTCCTCGGCAGCTCAAAGCCTTGGTCCCCCTCATCACCCCCTGCGCCAGGAGGGACACTGGGGAGGCGAGGTGTCACAGGCGGCGAGGAGGGGCGCGACGCAATCTGGGCAAGCGTAGGTGGTCGAGACGTATCCTCCCCACGCCCAGGCTCCGCGGGGGGGGGCCTGGGGGGAGTTGGGGGCTGGGGGGAATGGGGTCCGGGGGGAGTGGGGGGCGGGGGGAGTGAGGGGCCGGAGGGGAGGGCAGCGCCTGATAACGGAGGTGTGTAGCAGGGGGGGGAGGCAGGCCCGCTCTCCAACCGCGGAGGAGAGGCCTCAACCCTCCCACTCCCCTCCACATGACTCACAGACAGGCGCACACCGTTATCTCCTTCCCACCGTGACCCAGGGGGAGAGGGAAGGGGGGAGGTGCTACCCTCCCCACGTGCCCCACCAGGGAGGCTCACAACTCCCCCTACCTCTGAGGATTTGTCAGCGAGACCATATGGGCTGTCCGCCACCATGTGCACCACAGTGGAGGAGTCATGCCCCACCCGCGGCGTCGCCAGACAGTGAGCTGTGGAAACTCCTCCGTCCACATGTGGCAACTCCGGGGGCCAGGCAGCAGTGGCCCCCCCAGCCTCGACCGGCCCCACCACCAGGGGGGGAGGGGGGCAGCGGGGGGTACCTGCCGAAGCGGGGAAACCACGGTACCAGCAGGAGCATCGTGGTGGGGTGGCGGCGTAGAGGCGCTAGGGCCCGCCCGCGACGTACAGTACCAGCATAGCCACTCCCCACCTGAGCCGACACTGCGTTGTTGGTGGAAGGAGACCCGACCCCTTCTTGTGACTCAGCCAGGGGGAGGGCGGCAGCGACCTGCCCCCGTGGTGAAGCTGCAGCGCTGGGAGCGGCCAACAGCTGGGGCGGCAGGGGAGGGACAGGGGATACCGCCAACGCCACGCCAGCCATGTCCTGACCAGGCTGTGTCGGGGCCGGGGTGAGGGTGGTGGCAGGTCCCACCTCCCTACTTGGCACCTCCAGGGGGGCGGCAGCGGCAGGCACAACCTGCGGCGGCGCCGGGGCGAGGGCGGTGACAAGTCCCACCTCCCTACATGGCACCTCCAGGAGGGCGGCACGCAGCTGATCCAGGAGTGACCGGTGCTCAGCCAGGGTCGTCTTCATACCCAACATCTCCCGGTTCGTACTCAACACCTCCCGGTTGACATTGATGCACAGGGAGTATATGGCTGTACCGTCCAGGCCGCCCAGTCGCGTGGATGGGATGTGGCACACATCACCACACACCAAGGGCAGGTGTGCATCAGGAGGCGTCTCCTGCATAAGGTCTAGGATCGTCGAGATGTTGTCTGCCATGACCCTGGAGCACCTCCTCCTGATCCTGGAGTCCTGTCGCTCCGGCAGGATCCTGTAGTAGGTATCTCGTGCCTTCACGATGTCCACCTCACTGTAGTACTCACATACTAACTTCGTGAGGTCATCCTTGGGCATCTTCCTCCTCATGCTGGAGAGGAAGCCCAACACATCATCCACAGCCGCCACCAGCCGGGAATCAGCCCCTCCTGCAGGAGTGGTGGATGGCGCAGTAGGCGCCATGGCAATCAAAGCACGCCACAAGCCATCATACGAGAGAGGACATAGGGCACACAATTGTTTGCGCGGCCCGAGGGATGGTAAAAAATCACACCTCGACTGCAGCGATAGCGAAAGGTCACGGCCGTCGCCTCAAAACCACGATGCACCAAAGCAGGCACAACACAGTCAGTGTAAGTAGTATGTAGCTTTATAACAGAGCTATAGTCACTGTAAGTGGAAAAACACAGTCCCCAACACACGTAGCACACACTTATGCACCGTTGGGTATGACCACCATGACCGTAACACCGGAATATCCCGCCAAAACACCCAGAGACCCCGGAGCCTCCCGACACACGTCTGCCCTGGAGGACAGTTTATATATATATATATATATATATATATATATATATATATATATATATATATATATATATATATATATATATATATATATATATATATATATATAATAGATACACTAATAAAAGGCACACATCAAAATAAAAACAAAAATCCCATGAAACAAATACTTTTCTTGAGGCAACAGAAAATGGGAAAGGAGAAACAAAAATCCGAGTAGATAACAATGAGTAAAGAAAATAAATAAATAAATAAATACAAAAATTAAATGTGAGGACTTAGGTAAAAAAAAAAAAAAAACGAAAGAACGAGAGAAATAAGGGAGACCGTTGGAAAGCAATATTTAAAAGTTGTGGAGGGAAGGTGACACGAGGAAGAGACGAGAGAAGAAGAGGAAGAGCAGATGGAAAAAGAGGAGGAAGAAGAGAGATGAAGAGGTGATAAATTAAAACTTATCTTACCTACAGGCGAAGAGTGTTGGAAAACGAAAGGAAAGGAGGAAAGTTGCAGAAACGATATAAATTTCCTCTTTTCCCTTCGATGACTGAGGCGCCAGGCTGAAAGGACAAGAAAACCTAAGATGAAAAGATATGAAACAAAGAGCGACTTGCATTGTCTCTATAATGCACGAATGTAAATGAATGAAAAAACAATGATAATAGAGAATGGCACACACTAACTTGTAAGAAAAAATATAAAAGATATGTGTGAATTTTGACAAACTTAAAATGCGTGAATTCAAAAGACTTTTATAAATATACGTGTGTGTGTGTGTGTGTGTGTGTGTGTGTGTGTGTGTGTGTGTGTGTGTGTGTGTGTGTGTGTGTGTGTGTGTGTGTGTGTGTGTGTGTGTGTGTGTGTGTGTGTGTGTGTTGGGTGCGTGGTGCGTGGTGTGGTGGTGTGTGTGTGTGTGTGTGTGTGTGTGTGTGTGTGTGTGTGTGTGTGTGTGTGTGTGTGTGTGTGTGTGTGTGTGTGTGTGTGTGTGTGTGCAATTGTAAAAGAAAAAATTACAATATAAATAACATAAATAAAACATAAATAAAATACATAAAACAAAGAGGTCTCGTAATACAATACAACAAACTAAACATGTACGTATTATAATACAATACATTTCTATATTTAAACATTCCCGACTATTTTCTTCTTTTGTTCCATCCCCCCACGTTAGTAAACCGCTTTTAAATTCTGTCAAATTTTGGGCCGCGCCCTTTGGCCTCTAATTGTTGCGTAAAAAAAAGAATCGCCGCTGTTTTCCCCCTTTTCGTCACTGGCTTGTCGTGGGGGAGACCAAGTATAAGATTTTAATCATGGACACAAAAGGACAACAAAGGAATAATTTACTACCCCCGCGGACCGAGGGAAAATAAAAAATGGGCTGAGAGGAAAAAGGAAAAGGAAGAAAAGAGAGAGGGGAGAGAGAGAGAGGAGAGAGAAAAGGAGGAGAGAGAAGAAGAGGAGAGAAGAGAGAGAGAGAAAAATTTCGAAAGAGATAGTAGAAATAAAACCCGGGCCCCCCTCCTTGTAAGCTTTTTCCCAATGTAATACCCCTTAACTAAATCTCCTCCTCCTCCCCCCTCCTCCTCTGATTTTTTTTTTTTTCTCTCTCTCTCTCCTCTCTCTCTTTTCTCTCTCTCTTCTCTCCCCCTTTCTCTCTTCTCTCTCCTTCCCCTCCCTCTCTCTCTCTCCACCCCTTTACATACAAAACTTTTTTCTTCCTTCAAATTTGGGTTCCCCTGATTCCAAATTTTCATCCTTTCATTCCTCTCCTTTTCTCCATTTTATCTATATCAATTTATGTCTTTCACCTTCTGTTTCGTATTTACCTGTCCTCTTTTTTCTCTTCTCCTACTTTCTTTTCTCCTTCCTTCTCACACTTCATTTTACTAGTCCTCCCTCCTCCTTCTTCACTCACCATTAACTCATTAATAAATGTATTGGCGTGATTGCATCTTTGACTATTTGTTTATTCCTGTGTTACGTACTGCTGCGGGTTCTTCACTTCCCTTAACCCCATCCTGTCCCTTATTTCTTCCTTCTCTATACTTTTTCCCTTTTATTGTTAGTGTTGTTGTTGTTTCCGTTCTTATTCTTAACTTGTACAATCTTTTCTTCTTTTCTTTCATCTATTTTTCTTTAGTTATTTTTTCGTTGTTCTTTTTTTCTCTCCGTTTCATGTTCTTCCCTGTATAATTTCTGCACCTTTTACTCCTCAACGCTATTATCCCTGTTTCCGCCTTTGCCTTCCTCTATATCTTCATTTTTCCCATTTGACCAACAAATACACTCATGCCTTTTGTTTTCCTTCGTTTCCTTTCTTTTTCTCTATATTTTGAAATTTTTTCCTTTTTATCTTTCTGTCCCCCCCATTTCATCTATCCTTTTCTTTTTAAATACCTAAAATGCAAACAGGGTATCCACCTTTGGGTGTATGTGCGTGCGTGCGTGCGGGCGGTGTGTGTGTGTGTGTGTGTGTGTGTGTGTGTTTTGTGTGTGTGTGTGTGTGTGTGTGGTGTGTGTGTGTGTTGTGTGTGTGGGGGTTTTGTGTTTGTGTGTGTTTTGTGTGTTTTGTTTTTGGTGTGTGTGTGTGTGGTTTTTGTTTTTTGTGTCGGGCTTTGGCGTGCGGGGGTGCGTGCGTGCGTGCGTGCGTGCTTTCGTGCGTGCGGGGCGTGCGTGCGTGTGTGTTTTTTGTGTGTGTGTGTGTGTGTGTGTGTGTGTGTGTGGGGTGTTTTGGGTGGGGGGTGTGTGTGTGTGTGTGTGTGTGTGGGGGTGTGTGTGTGTGTGGGGTGTGTGTTTCACTCTCTAGTTGTATTTTACAGAGCAACGCTCGAAATGGGCCCCCTTTTTTTTTCCCAATTCCTTTTTTTTTCCAACCCCAGGGGGGGAAAATTGGTTGGCCCACCCCGGGGGCGGGTCAAGGAAAACCACTTTTTCCCTTCCCCCCGGGGTGGCCCCGGGTTTCCTTTTTTAAAAAAAACCCAACTTTTTGCTCCGCCCCGGGCCCCCAAAGGGGTTTGGTTTTACCATTTTTTTGCAAACCCCTGAAAACAAAAAAAGGGAAAAGAACCCAAAGTGTTTTTTTTATTTTTAAAATTTTTTTTTTTTTTTTTTAAAATTTTTTTTTTTTTTTTTTTTTTTTTAGTTTTTTTTTTTTTTTTTTATCATCTTTCCTTAGGCCTACGTTCCCCTCTCCTCCTCCCCTCCACTTTTCAAAACACAAGATATTACAGGAAAATAACCCTTTATTTACCCGGGCGGCGCAAAAAAGATTACATTAAGACAGATAGATCACTGCTGCGTACAAAACCCTGGTTTTTGAGTCTCTAGGGGGCGGTGTGTGTCTTGGCTTAAATTAAAGTTTTTTTTAAAAATGAAAATATAAAGGGGTTTTTGTGATAGCTTTTTTGTTTTTGTGTGTATGCGAGTCTCTCTCTCTCTCTCTCTCTCTCCTTCTCTCTCTCTCTTCTTCCCTCCCCTTCTCCCTCTCTTTTCTCCCTCTTCTCTCTCTTCTCTCTCTCCCCTCTCTCTTTTCTCGGGCCCAAATTTATATTTCTTTTTTTTTTTTTTAAATTCTCCCCGGCCTCCAGAAAGGGGGGCGGTCCACGGGCTAGCTTGAGCCCGTCAAAAGAAGTTTAAGAGAAAAGGGGTTTGGGTTGCTGCTGGCGTGCGGCACGAGGCTGGCTTGTCCTTTCCTGACGGGGGAGTGCGGGGGACTCAACAGGATTCACCCCTCCGTGTGGGGGGGCGCAGCAGGCTGTTTACGCTTTCGGGGGGGGGGGGGGGAAGAGTGGGGCAGGGCTCCCCGGCCCCGCTGCTATGGGGTTATATCATCATTTTATATATATAAAATTTTTTTTTTTTTCTCTCTCTCTCTCTCTCTTTAGGAACTCACACTAAAAAACCTACTGTATGACAAAATTTACGATCTAATTAACTAAATTGAAAATTCACTTTATAAAAGGCAACGATATAAAAAAAATTTGCTCAATAAATATATATAATATATATATATATATATTATATATATAAAAATGAGAGAGGGGGAAAAGGGGAGAGAGAGAGAGAGAGAGAGAGAGAGAGAGAGAGAAAAGAGGAAGAGAGAGGAGAGAAGGAGAAGAGAGTGGGGTGTGTAGGAGCCGCTCCCTTCCCCCTGACTGCCTATGCGAAAAAAAAAAAAACCATTATAACATATGGAAACAGGTCCGAGGAGAACGTTTATAGAAAAAAATATGATGTGGGGGGTTGTTTTTTGTAGTGATTTAAAAAGGTAAATGAAAGGTAAAAGTAAAAGATTGTGGGGAAATTGGTTTGATTGGGGGTTGTGATATTTTCCCGGAGGTTTTGGTGTTGGAGGAGTGGGGATGGTGATTTGGGGATAAATTTGTGGGGTGATATTGGTTGGGGGTGTTAGTGATTCTGTTGTGGTGGTGATGGTGATGTTGGGGGGTGTTGATGAGGTGAAAATTTTATGTGGTTTGTACTGAGGGGGATGTGGTTGTTTTTGATGGTGAAGTTTATGTGGTTTGTTGTCTGATGGTGATGTGATTTGGGGGTTTATGTTTAAGTTGATGTGGGGAGTTTTTATGATGGTGATGTGGTGGGGGTGAAAATTAAGTTGATGTGGTAGTTGTACTGATGGTGTGTTATGGTGTTGTGGGGGAATTTTATGTGTTTTGTCTGATGGTTATGTGGTTGGGGGTGATGGTGAAGTTTGGGTGTGGTAGTTGTACTGATGGTGGTGTGATGGTGGTGAAGTTGATGTGGTGTTGTACTGATGGGGATGTGATGGGGGTGATGGTGAAGTTTGATTGGTATTTTTACTGATGGTTTTGTGGTGGTGGGGGAAGTTTATGTGGTAGGTTTTACTGATGGTGGGTGGGGGTGGTGTTTTATGGGGGAATTGATGTGGTATTTTTCCCGATGGTGGGGTTGGGGGGGTTGATGGTGAAAAATTATTTTGGTAGTTGTACTGAGGGGGGTGGGGGGTGTTTTGGGTGAAAATTTATGTTTAGTTGTACTGTGGTGATGTGGTGGTTTTTGGGTGGTGAAGTTGTGTGGTAGTTTTTAACTGATGGGGATGTGGTGGTGTTTTAAAGGTGAATTGATGTGGTAGTTGTCCCGGGGGTGATTTGGTGGTGTTGATGGGGAAGTTGATGTGGAGTTTTTACCTGATGGTGA
The DNA here is from genome assembly GCA_016584305.1 of Chionoecetes opilio. NCBI lineage: Eukaryota > Metazoa > Arthropoda > Malacostraca > Decapoda > Majidae > Chionoecetes > Chionoecetes opilio. Next base: position 110,393 of record JACEEZ010022000.1, read on the forward strand.
TGTGGTGGTGTTTATGGGGAAGTTTTTATGTGGTTTGTTTTACTGTTTGGGGATGTGGTGGGGGTGATGGTGAAGTTGATGTGGTAGTTGTCTGGGTGGTGATGTGGTTGGGGGGTGATGATGAAATTGAGGGGGTAGTTGTACTGATGGTGATGTGGGTGGTGGTGAAAGGTGAAGTTGATGTGGTAGTTGTACTGATGGTGGGTGTGGTGGTGTTGGTGGTGAAATTGTGGGTGTTGTAAATTTATTGGGGATGTGGGGGTGTTGGTGGTTTAAGTTGGAAGTGGTAGTTGACTGATTGGGGATTTTTGGTGTTGGGTGGTGAATTGGGTGTGGTAGTTGTACCCGATGGTGAAAGTGGTGGTGGTGGGTGGTGAAGTTGATGTGGTATTTTTATTTTGGGTGGTGATGTGGTGGTGGGGAAAGGTGAAGTTGATGTGGTGTTGTTTCTAGGGGGAGGGGGTGGTGGTGTGGGGAAATTGATGTGGGAGTTGTACTATGGTGTGTGGGTGGTGGGGGTTTGGGGAAGTTGTGTTGGGAGTTGTTACTGATGGTGTGTTTTTTTGGGGTTTTATTGGGGGGAAAATTGATTTGGTAGTTGTACTGATGGGGGAAAAAATTTTTTTTGGGGGTGATGGTTTTAAATTGATATGGTATTGTACTGATGGTGATGGGGGTGGGGTTGATGGTTTAAATTGATGTTGGGATTTTTAAATGATGGGGATGGGTGGTGGTGAGGTGAAGTTGATGTGGGATTGTACTGATGGGGGGTTTTGGGGGTGGGTTTATGGTGAAAAATTGAGGGGGTAGTTGTACTGTGGGGGTGTGGGGGGTGGTGAAAGATGGAATTTTTTAATTTTCGGTCCCCCTTCCCTTTATATGAGTGTATATTTTTTTTCCCATAGGAAAAATATCCTTTCTACTATGCGTGCGGTCTACCGCACATTTTCGGGATTTTGCACTTCAGGCTGCACTTACTAAATTTTTGTAATTATAATATTGTCTCATACTCCTCTTCTACACTATAGTTCATAAAATATACACAAAAATTTATTTTACTTCACTTTGGGCCCTTTGCATACACACACTCCCCTCTGTACATTAGTCAGTTAAAAGAAACATTTTTTTAAGGGTTTAAGGCAGGATTGGTAAAAAAAGACCCCCATAACGTGATTTGGCGAGGACAGTGAAGAAAAAACTCGAGTTGCTAAAAACAAATTTTGAATTAAAGTAGCAGAACAGGGCCCAAAAGGGGCCTAAAAGGGGTTTTATCAGGGTTTTTAAAACAAAGACCAAAGGGGAAATTTGTTGGCCCCCCCAAGGTCAGGCAGGGTGAGGTCTTAAATACCCGGGTAGGATATGTGTAGGAGTCTAAAAGATTATTTCTTAAGTTTTTTACGGAGGGGGTTTCACAGACGATACCTGATAGTGAAAAAATGTTTTAAAGGAAGCGATGAGGAGAAAAATCAAAGATATTGTGATAATAGGGAAATTTTGGGGAGGGGGGTTAAAAAAAAAGAAAAAATGAAAACATTTAAATCGCCAGGGCCAGATAAGTTTTAAACCCCGGGGATTAAAAAGGAAACAAAAAGGTTGTTAGTGAGTCGTTATGCCCAAAATTTTTTGGAAAAAAATTTGGGTTTAGATTGGCAAAGTTGGGCCCTTTTTTGGAGGGGAAAAGGAAAATTTTTTTCCCATATTTTAAAAAGGGAAGACGAGGACTAAAGTCAAAAATTTTCGAACCCGTAATTTTAAAATCAGTTTGGGGGGGAAATTATTGAAACCTTTATTGCAAAAAAAATTTGAGAGGGAATTAGATAAACATTTGTTTGGGTCAATGATTCCAACATTTTTGGGTTCACCAAGGGTAAGGGGGCAGTTTTCACCCAAATTTTTTGAGTTTTTATAGGAAAGTTTATGGAACGGGAGGTAATGATAAAGGGTTATGATATAATTATCTGGACTTTTTGGGAAGGCATTTGACAAAGTACCCACACGGGGCACTCTTAAAAAAGGGTTAGGGCTCATGGGATAGATTGGGAAGGTTCTTCATTTGGGTCGAGGGTTGGGGTAAGTATAGGCAAAAAAAAAGGTTTTCAATTAAAGGGGTTTCCCAAAACTGAATGGGGCCCGGTGGGCAAGTGGAGTTTTCCCCAAGGGTCCCCGTTTTTTGGGCCCCCTTTCTATTTTTGAAATTTAACCCTCAACGACTTGGGTGTGGGATTTGCAGTGATATCAGCAAGTTTTCTGAGTACTAAGTTAAAAGGGAGGATTTTTTGGATCACAGTCTGACGTAAACATATTGGGAGGGGGACTTAGATAAACTTAAAGAGTGGGGAGTCAGATGGGGAAAATGGAATTTAATATTGATAAATGTTTGCGTTATGAATGTTTGGTAGAAAAACCCTGGTAATAGATACACCATAAGCAATGTATCGCTGAAAGATCAGAAGGTGAAAAAGATCTTGGAGTGAGGGTGAGCCCAGACCTCCGACCTAGGAAACAATGTATTGAGGCCAGAAATAGAGCTAATAGAGTATTAGGATTCATTACCAGAAGTGTTAAAAGTAGAAGTGCGGAAGTTATTCTAAAGCTTTATCTGGCTCTAGTCAGGCCTCACCTAGACTATTGCAGTTCAGTTTTGGTCTCCATATTACAGGATGGATATAGTGTTGTTAGAAAAAGTGCAGAGAAGGATGACCAAAATGATACAAGGGATGCGTAACTTTAGTTATGAGAGGAGATTGAAGTTATTAAAATTACACTCACTCGAGAGACGCAGAGTAAGGGGCGATCTGATAGAAGTTTTTAAGTGGATAAAGGGATTTAATAAAGGAGAGGTAGGAAAAGTTCTTACCGCTTTTAACCAGGGTAGAACAAGAAGTAACGGATTCAAGCTGGAAAAGCGTAGATTTAGAAAGGAAATAGGGAAAAACTGGTTCACAAATAGGGTGGTGAATGAGTGGAATGGTCTCAGTAGACAGGTAGTTAGTGCGGAGTCATTAGGGAGCTTTAAAGGGGAGCTGGATAGGTTCATGGATGGGGATGAAAGGTGGATGTAGGTAGTGTTAGGTGACAGGAACTACCACGTGTAGGCCTCGCGGCCTCTTGTAGCTTCCTTATTTTCTTATGTTCTTATGTTCTTAAGTATTATAATTTTTGTACTTATATTTCACTTTTTCATGTATTTCTTATTTATGTCTTAAATAAAAGTTGTAATATAATAATACATGTGCGTAATACCCACCCAACCTCCCTGGAAATAACGCACAGCGCGTTGTGAGAAGTGAGTTCTGCCAGTCGTGGGCGGAGCTTAGCCCGACAGCCGAACCTCACTATCTGGTGAAGCGCGCGGCTGGGAGGGCACCTCCAGATATATACTACCTCCATGCGCACAATGAACGGCGTGCTAAGTTCCTGCAGGCAAGGGTTAAGTCCTAAAAAGGTGTAGATGAGTGCGCGCGCCACGAAGCCTGCAGCGGCGCTTATAAGATACACTCGGCGCGGGGGACTTTTGCCGCTCCACCAAACATACGAGGAATGGCTGAGATAACACTGCCTCTAAACTAAACCAAGATTCACGAGTAGTGGCGCGGATGGTCGAGAGATATTATGAGACTATATGACCGTGAGATATAAGGAAACATAAAGCAGAGAGAGAGGGAGGCAAGAGGCTCAGTAGGTGATGAAGGAAGGCTGAAGTAGGAGCGTATAGTAAGAAAATGTGGATAAACGAGAAAAAAAGTAACATGAAATACAAGAAAAGCTTGAAGGATAGACAAGGTTAGAGAAAACGGAGGAAACGAAGAACTAAAGAAGGATACAAGAATCTGAAAGGGGAGCAACGTAGAGGTTGAAAAAAGACAAGAAGCTGATACAAGACAGGAGCAAAAAAATTCACAAGAGAGCAGGAAGCCAGAGTGTAAGTCCGTACGAAGGGTTGGGAAGAAGGCTGAACAAGATACATAAGCGTGAGTGAACCCAAGGGGAAAACAAGGCGTTTAGTAAGATACAAGGCGCCATGCACCACAGTCTAGGGAATTGCGTTCCCCCCCCCCAAAACACAAGAACACAATGACCTGCAGGAAGACACCGCGAGGTTAAAAATGATTCAAAGAGCAATGTGGAGGATGAGCAGGACAAGAGGACGACACGAAGACTACACTGGCTTGGGATGAAGTGGAAAGGAGGGACAGACGGCGGTGTTTACGCGAGGAAAGACTGAAAAAATATTAAATAAGGCCTGTGTGAAGCTGGACAAAGTGGCAAGACAGTTACCCAGACTGTAAAAAATGAAATACAAAAGCACAGGAAGATTAAATGAAAACCCAAAAAAATTGAAAAAATAACTAGAAAAACAACGAAAAACGAAAAGGAAGAAAGAAAATATAGTAAGGTGGTGCATCTGTCTCTCTCTCTCTCTCTCTCTCTCTCTCTCTCTCTCTCTCTCTCTCTCTCTCTCTCTCTCTCTCTCTCTCTCTCTCTCTCTCTCAAATGATCATCTTTGGTCTAGCAATAGGTTAGCGAAAACTCACTAACGTCCGTGCGGTAAAGGCCAAGGTGACAAATGTCTCCCATACATTGCCCAAAGTAGGGACAGATAAAGAGCCTCCTTCATACCTCTTTCCCCTCACATCTTCTCTCCTTCTCTTCTTACCATCTATCCAACTTTCCTCCTTCTTTTGTTTCTTATCCTATCCCCTTTCCTTCTATTCGCCTTGTCTCGTTCCTTCCTTCCCCTGCTTTCCTCTTCTTAGCTTTCTCTCCTTTTTCATCCCCATTTTTTTTACTCTTTTTCTCCTCTATTCACTGTTTTGTTTACTTACTTCTTTCTCCTTACCTTCTCCCTCTCCCTTATCCCCTTTCTCTCCTGTGCGTTCTGTCTCAACTTTTCTTCTTTTCTTTTCTTACTATGACTATTTTTCAGTTTCATACCTCTCTACTTCATATTTTTTCTTCTTTCTCTCCGACTTTCCTAATTTCTTTCGGGTTTTTTTTAATTCTACTACCATCTTATTCCATGTACATCTCCTAGCGGCGCTTCGTGTCCTGGTGGAACGCGCGGACGTGAGTTTTCGACAGGGGATGCTTGCAGCCTACTGTTGATCTCAAGAAGGCGTTTGACTCAGTGCATCTGAGTCACCTTGGGATCTTTCTGCGGACTTCGAGGGATTCCTGCAAGGACTGATGGTTTGATAACTGGTCTGTATTCTGGGCTGAGAGTGCTGTGAAGTGTGGCGGCAGGTGTATCAGCTTCTTCCTGCTGAATACAGGAGTGAGGCCCAAGGGTGTCAGTCCTTGCCCCATCACCTTTTCAACGCTTGTATGGACTGGGTATTGGACAAGGTTGTAGATTCAAAGTGATTGTGGAGCATCGTCGGCAACACAAGATCTATGATCTTGTTTTGCCGATTGATGCAGTAGTATAATCTTTGCTGAGTCGCTGGAGGTCCTGGTTGATGGCGCTATCCGAGGCGCTGCACGAGGAGGCAAAGCCTTTGGGACTGAGGTCTCCTGGTCAAGACCAAGGTCTAGGTATTTTGGAGACATACTAGATGAAAGCAGTACAGGTTGTTCATGCGTGTGGCGAGGACATTGAGATCTTGGAAAAGTTTTACATACTGGTAGCCGCAGTCCATAATGACGGCGGGTCACGTCAAGAAGTCGTACGGACGGATTGGCATAGGCCCACGGTGTTATGGGACTCGCTCAGCGGGAGTATTTGCGGTTGGCGGTACCTGTGCAGGAGGGACAAAAGACCGGATCTTCAAGTCGCTTGTGATCCCTGTCTTACTCTATGTTTTGTGAGACCATGGACCATAAATAGTGACTTGTAAGAGACGAATTCAATGCCTTTGGAATCAAGTGTTCTTCGCAGAATCATGGGGGTATCTGCTGGGATGATTACGTGTCAACTCGCGATTGCTCCACCGTGAGACTGAATCGAGGGCCTATTTAACTGCATAGTAGTCAGCGACACCTTCGGTTATATGGGCATGTGGCCCCACGTACCCTGAACCGATCCTTCCCCCATCGGGTTGTATCGTAGGAGACAATCCGGCGTGGAGGAGGCCAAGGGGGCGCCCACAAGGCTCGTGGCTGGGGCAAGTCGATGTTTCTTGTCGAGAGCTGCTTGGTATGGGAAAGGAGCCTGCATGAGAGCTCGCGCGTGGTGACCCCCTGGAGTGGCGTCGTAGGGTGGGCGAGGCGACGCGCCCCCCGGCGTATGCCCCCAATGATTGAAATGATTGATACCATCTTATTTCCCCTCTCTTCACCATTCCTTCTTTCCTTGTCTCTCCATCTTCCTAAATTTTCTCTTCACCACCTTCCCCTCATCCCAGACATATTTTTTTCCCTCTTTTTCCGCTCCTTACTCTCTCCTCCCTTCCATTTCCCCTTCCTTGGTCAGCCTCTAACCCTTCTTTCCTTCCTCTCTTTCTCGATTCCTCGCCTCTTTTTTCTTCTTACGATTTCGAATTTACATAAATTATATTCATAGATATAATTTTTCTGTATCATTTTTATTTATGGATGCATCGCCGGTATGCATATTCCCGTTCTCTATGCGAGTCTGTAGTTTCCGAGGGAAGACGCTTTAGTCTAGTAGTCCAGTGGACCCCGCGTGCACCCCCTGGACAATCTAATGAGACCTACTTTTGAGATGCCACACATATGTCTAGGAAACAACAAATCCAGTTAACACTGTCAACTAATGTCCATGGGTTCGTATGTATGGATTCCGTTTCGATCGCGAAATATTTGGACTTTTCTCGCGGAAATTACCAAAATGTCCATAAAATCACAAAATAAGGTAGTTACCAAATTTAATTTTGGTGCCCAGTGACAAGAATAAACATGGCCTATTTAATAAGAACAATTAATGCAGTAATGTACAAGTTTAGCATGGAACGGCAAAAAAACCTAAAAAAAACAGGCCGAAAAAATTACTTCGGTTTCGCCGACACTTTCAACATAAAATGACAATAACTTCACTAAGCACTTCCAGAAAGCCCCTTCCTAACTTTCCTGAAATCATGGATATAGAAAGTATGTATTAACGCCAACCCAGTCACATACCCCCAACCCATTCAACTCACCCATTACCCATCACCCCCCACACATTCACTCACCCATTACCCAATCCATCACACCCATTAACCCATCACCCCCCACCTATTCCCTCACCCATCACCCATTCAACCCCCACCATTCACTCACCCATCACCCCACACCCATAACCCATCACCCCACCATCACCCTACATCAAGTTTCCTCAATCTCGCAACACTTTTTTTCACAATTCTCGCCAATAGGATGCTAAAAAAAAACAGTGATCGGATCATACCCAAAAATTGTCTTAAAAACCTTCCCCATGGTCAACACCTGGTTCCAAAACTGTGGCCATATGATGGATTGCGCCACGGGGGGCGTGAACTATTTTAGCGCGCACACACACACACACACACACACACACCACACACACAAACACACACACACACGACCTACACACCACACTTCGCTTATATTAATCTATAGATTACTGGTCAGTTTAAATATCAAAATCATCGTCTATTATTCCCCATCTAATGCCAGTCAAAAACAATTGACATTACATATATGATTATTTAATTACAAATTGTTCCCATGTCAACCACCCCCTAGTGAAAACTTTAATTACATCAAATACATTACATTCGATAAACACTTAGTTTTATATTAAATTTGACCAGTTAATCATGGGCAACTAGATATACAAGACTTAGTATGTTCAGTTGCCATTTGTAAAACCACTGTTTTGCCTCCCATAGTCAGTCATATATGTATCTATATTGTAGATATATGTTGTCTCATACATACTGTATTGCTCATGTGTATCGCTAACCTGTTATACGATGTCAATAACACTACTTTCTTTCCTTAGATGCAATAGTGATAGGATAGTGTAGATGGTAGTCAGTGGACAAACATTCTGTGGTGGTACATCCGTAGTTCTTTCTGTGGTGGAATATAACGAACTAAATCATGGCTAGCACGAGGAAACGCAAAAGCGACAAAATATCAGCCAGATCTGAAAACCTAAATGGCCCATCAGTATCGTACATGCAATAGACATCCGGAGGGACTATGGTCCCTTGACATCTTCAGAATGTGAGAGGAAACACAGATGAAAAATTTGCATATCTACTGGAAAATCCGTTTGCAAAATCGAATTGACTGGAACCTCTCAATTCAATTCTCGCCGGTATGGAATGCAGTGTGTGTTCAGATACCAGAGACTCTCGAAGGCGTTGACTTGGAGATGATAGGATTAACACAGACCATGTTACCAGCGCCTTCACAGCAAAATTACATCGCTTGGATGATTCGGACCGTAGCATCTATGGCATCCAAGTCAGCAGGATATAGTAAGCTTGACCTTCCATATTATAGAATAGCGATTACGACAAATCGGGGGCTTCTTCCACATAGATCATATCCAATGTCTATATATGCTTTTTTTTTTTCCCAGGTGGCTTGGTCCGGAATGTCAACATTTTCTGAGCATATCAGCGGTGTGTCGAACAACATCAGGTCGAGCTAATTCTTCGAGAGAACGCTGGAAATGTCGCGGATGATCGATGGGGTGGAAACCCAGAGTGTCGAAAGCCGGGCAAGCACAGTTGACTGGAGGCTGCTCCAGATCAGAAAAGAGTGAGCAAGGCTGTCCAGAGAACCTCATAGGCTAGCTGCAGCTTTACCAAACTCCTTCACCATTGTTGACAAGACCGCCTTTACTGCCTCGCGTCTGGTGCGCCGTTCCACCGGAGGCTGAGGGTTGACGTCTTCGAGCGGAGGCTGTTGAAGATTGCCAAGGAAACTTTCATCAAGGAGAGTTCCAGAAACGTATGCGAGCCGAGAGAGGAGGAGTATCCAGACTATGATGGACTGATAATGGCAACGATGATGACGATTATCATGATTATATTATATATTATGCTACTGATAAATACGTAGCTGTTACTAATATTAACTGTCAATCAGGTTCCGTTTTCACCGGTATATTAAAATTAATAAGAAAAGCTAATTATGATTTGACTCTCTGTTATTGTAAATTATATCAAATGTCAATTACTCACTTCTACTGAACAGCTTACCTAGCTGCCCCTACATCACTTGTTAAAAGTTTAATAGAAAGGAAACATGTTTCTGACTTTTCTCAGAATGTTTGTATTTGACACATAAAGTTTCCACTAGGGGGGTGAGTAACATTGGGTAACAATTCAATGTATGATAAGTAATATATGTTAACCAATGTTGGACTGCATTAGATGGGGGAATAATAGGACGATGATTGTTATATGTTAAAACTGACCAGTATGTTGTATATAGTGAAGTTATTGTCATTTATGTTGAACTAAGCCGCAAAGCCGCCCTCCGGGGCGGGCTTTCTGGCTAGCGATCCTGGCGGAGGGCTATTGGTGGGCCTTCGGCCCACCAAACACCAGACTCTCTAGATAGCCCCTTCTAACTTCATGGATGTAGACTGTATGTATAACGCCCAACCCATTCACATCACCCAACCCATTCACTCACACATATACCCATCACCCACACCCCAGCACTCACCCATTACCATCACCACACACCCATTCACTCACCCATAACCATCACCCCCCACCTATTCCCTCACCCATCACCCATCACCCCAACCATCACCCCCACCAATTCACTCACCATCACCCCCACACCCATTCACTCACCCATTACCCATCACCCCACCATTTCACTCACCCCATTACCCACCACCCTACATCAAGGTTTCCTCAATTTTCGAACCCACTTTTTTTCCAATTCTCGCTAATCGGGCTGCTAAAAAAGAACAAGAAAAAAGTTGATCGGATCATCTATACAAGTGGCTTAAAACCTTCCCCTGCTCGATCAGGTTCCAAAAACTATGCATATGAGGGGATTGTGCACGGGGGGCGGAAACGTATACCCCCCCCCCCCACACACACCACACAGACAGGACAGAACACTTTCGATTATATTATTATAGAAGTTGTCGACGAAAACCGAAGTAATTTTCGCCTTTTTTTAGGTTTTGCGTTCCATGACTAAACTTGTACCAATTACTGCATTAATTGTTACTTATTCAATAGGCCATGTATTCGGTCCCGTGGGCACAAATTAATTTGTAACTACATTATTATTTGTGATTTTTTTGGACATTTTGGTAATTCGAGAGTCAAATATTTCGCGATCGACGAAAACCCCATACTACGAGCCCATGGTGACATTAGTTGGACAGTGTTAACATGATTTTTGTTTTCCTAGAAATATTTTGTGCATCTAAAAAAGTAGGTCTTATTAGATTGTCCCGGGGGCTGTCACTGGGGTCCACTTGTTTTTTTTTTTTTTTTTTTTTTTTTTTAGGAAAACTACCTAGAACTTAGTTGTAGCTCCAAAACTAACCATAAGATTTTCTCGAAAATACTCTCATTGTGATTCCCACACAAAGTTACTTGTTGAGAACAGGAAAACCTTACCTACACCATCCGTAACCTAACGTAACCTAACCTGACGTGTTCAAGAATGAACGCCACATACTCTTCCAGAAAACGGGAATATGCCGCTGGTATTCATATTTTTTTTGGGGGGGAGAGACCTCGTTATTATGACATTTTTTACATGCATATATAATCGAGGTCGGCAACGTGGGGCTTAAGGGGGGAGAGAGATGACAGTTACTGTGTGTGTGTGTGTGTGTGTGTGTGTGTGTGTGTGTGTGTGTGTGTGTGTGTGTGTGTGTGTGTGTGTGTGTGTGTGTGTGTGTGTGTGTGTGTGTGTGTGTGTGTGTGTGTGTGTGTGTGTGTGTGTGTGAGGGTCGGTGGGTGTGTGTGTGTGGTGGGTGTGTGTGTGAGGGTCGGTGGGTGTGTGGGTGTTTTTAGTGTGTGACCGTAAATCCAGTTGGCAAAATACGTAATTCTTTATCTTCCCACAATTGGTAACTCCCCACTCTCCACTGGTAGGCAAATTATTGGAATTTATTATTGCAAAAAACTTTAGAGAGCATTTAGAAAAACAAAGTTTGGTAAATGATTCACAACATGGGTTCACCAAGGGTAGGTCATGTCTCACCAATTAATTGAGTTTCTATAGGAAAGTTTATGAGACAGCAGATAATGATGAGGATAATTATATTGTATACCTGTACTTTAGTAAGGCATTCAACAAGGTACCGCATGAGAGACTCCTAAATAAGGTTAAGGCACATGGAAAGATGGGCGGTCTCCTTAACCCCTTGAGGCCCAGAACGTAATTTCCATTGTAATTTAGGTACCATTAGACGATTTTAGTGGAATATTAGCAGTGCTTTATAGATATGACCTGTTTAGTATCCTTGTCCACTAGTTAATTTGGTATATTCAGTCACTTTTCGTAATTTTATGGCTAGCAGCAGACAATTTTATATAGCAAAGGAAAGTTCTGGGCGTGAAGGGGTTAATTAAAATCCCCTTGATCAAGGGAATGGGGATGTGTGGTGTGTGATGTCCCAGCCTTACCCAAAGATCGGTAATAATGAGCTTCAAGCTCGTACCGGTAAGACAGTATACTAGATTCAGAAGATACGCCGTGACGGTTGGTCCAGCGCATGCGCAGAAATTTGGCGTTTTTAAATATAATATATTTAAATATAACATATTTTAATATAAAATATAAATATATTAATATTTTTAAATATTAAATGACAAGATCGTCTTAAGTCATATCAAAGTTACCTTGTCTATTTATAAATAGAAAATTATAAATCTATCTATTTATAAATTCATAAATATATAATATCTATAATAATATAAGCGAAAGTGTGTGTGTGTGTGTGTGTGTCTGTCTGTCTGTCTGTCTGTCTGTCCGCGATAGGTGCCGCCCCCTGTGGCGGAATCCCATCATATGTCACATTTTTGGAATCAGGTTGACCAGGGGAAGGTTTTAAGCCCCCTTATACAGTACCGGACGTAAATATTGGCGTCGTCAGCCCGTAGCCCAACGCAGTAAAACAAATATGATGGTACAATAAACAGTGATTACTTACCTTAATGTTAATACTTTGTTGGCATCCCCTTACGTCTAATGCACTCTTTCAAACGTGATGGGACACTCTCTATCAAGTTTTGTAACGTGGACAGAGGGATTTCTGTCCACAATTTGAGGAGTGCCGCTTCTAGTCGGGGAAGCGTTTGAGGTATCATGGTCACATAATTTTGCGTTTGATAATGGACCACAAGTTTTCAATGGGATTAAGGTCAGGAGAATAGGCTGGCCAATCCTCAATGAAGTCCACAGAGCAGTCATGAAGCCAGGTTGTCACCGATTTTGCTTTGTGGCAGGGTGCATTATCCTGCACGAATGTGTGGGCTTGGCACACCTCGAAGCAATCAGGCAGATTGTCACACAGCAGTTCCAAATAATTATATTGGTTCATTGACTCATTTTTGGGGGAGCACCACAAGTTTCCAACACCATGGAAAGAGAAGCATCCCCACACCATTCAGGAATCTGGGAATCTTAGTGTTGTGTGTGAACTTTGGCGCGTACGGATCACTGCCGGTAGGCGATAAACTTTCTTTTTCCTGCTGCTGGTAACTGTAAATTTTGCCTCATCACTCCAAAGTACTCCTTTCCAGTTCTCAGCATCCCAAGGGAGGTACTTGCGGCAGAACTGAAGTCTGTTGTCCTTATGAACTCTTTTAGGAGAGGTTTAGGTCGCGCAACAAAGTGTTTAAATCCAAGGTCGTCATGGACTCGACGTCGCACTGTCCTGACAGACACTTCACCCAGCAGTACATGGTTATTTTCCTTAATTGTCTGCCGGAAATACTGGGACATTTATCAACATCACGCTTGATGATGTTTTAATGTTCTTGGGTGGGTTTTACGGGGCCTGCCAGGGGGTAATTTTTTCCGCGGCAAATCGTCATCACCAGAGTTTGAAATTTGTTGCACCCAACGGCTGACACTTCTCACACTAACGCCTGTGTTTTCAGCAATATCTTTCACTGAGTGTCCTGCCTTGTGGAGTGACGAAATAGCACTAATGTCATCACTTGTCACTGGTCTATACCTCCCATAGTCCACAGAAGAGGCAAGATAGAGGCAAAACGCTGTTGTCCTTAAAATGCCGCGGGCTGGCAACTCCTCCGCGGCACCTCCCTGCACAGGCTGTAATGGATCACTGGGTGTCGTGACCTTGAGCTCAGTGACAACTGACAACACAGAGCACTGCCTCAGTTTCCCTTGCAGAGTTGCCAAATGCCCAATAAATTAAAATATGAGAGTATGTTTAGTTTTTCTGTAGTTTACTCTGGGAACCGGTTTGCCTTTGTTTATAACGTGAAAATGCAGCGCTACTCATGATGTTGGCAGAAATCCCTCTATCCACACTACTGCAAAAGGTGATATAAATTGTTTGATTATGCTTAATAGACGTTAGGCGTAGTGGAATGCCGTCAAAGTATAAAATTCAAAGTAAGCAGCCATCCTTCATAATTATTATCGAATGTGTTCTGCGCGTTAGGCATAAGACCAATGACGCCAATATTTACGTCCGCTACTGTAGTATGATCCGATCACTTTTTTATTTTTATTTTTTTAGCAGCCTATTAGCGAGAACTGTGAAGAAAAAAAAGTGGGTTGCAAGAATTGAGGAAACGAAACCTTGATGTAGGGTGGATGGGTAATAGGTAAGGTGAAATGGGTGGGTGATGGGTGTAATGGGTGGGGTGATGGGTGAGTGAATGGGTGGGGGGTGATGGGGAGGGAATAGGGGGGGGGGTGATGGGTAATGGGTGAGTGAATGGGTGTGTGGTGATGGGTAATGGGGTGAGTGAATGGGGGGGGGTGAGTGGGGGTAATGGGTGAGTGAATGGGTGGGGGTGATGGGTAATGGGTGAGTGAATGGGTGGGGGGAATACATACATTTCAGGAAAATTAGAAGGGGCTATCTGGAGAGTCTGTGTTTGGTGGGCCGAGGTGGTGGGTAATGGGTCTATCTGGAGAGTCTGTGTTTGGTGGGCCAAAGGCCCACCAATAGCCCTCCGCAGGAGCTAGCCAAAAAGTCCGCCCGGAAGGCGGTTTTGCTTTTAGGAAAGTTAGAAGGGGCTATGATGTGAATGGGTTGGCGTTAATACATACATTTCTACATCCATGATTTCAGGAAAGTTAGAAGGGGCTATCTGGAGAGTCTGTGTTTGGTGGGCCAAAGGCCCACCAAACACAGGTGGTGGGCCGAAGGCCCACCAATAGCCCTCCGCAGGAGCTAGCCAAAAAGGCCGCCCGGAGGGCGGCTTTGCGGCTAGTTATACATAAATGTCCTTGTCGTCTTCCACCAGGACCTGGTAACTTATGTACGTCCTGATTTGTAAAAAAATATTTTATTTCGACTGGGCGGGCACCATTCCTAACTGGAATGCAAGGTGCCTCTTCAGGAGCAATGTACTTGGAGGTGTACTGGATTCCACAATCCTCATATTCTACATTGTGGAAGGCATGATGCAAAGATCGATTCGGATTCAAAAGATTTATTAAAAGTTCAGAAAGCGCTCTCGGGATTCAGTAAAGCTGTGACCATGAATTTAATTTGAAATAAAAGCACATGGAAAGAAGATACTGCTGTGTTAGATGCCTCCAAGACTGCTGTGTTAGATGCCTCCAAGAGTGGGAATTAGTTCCCACAGGGTCTTAAAAATGCCAAAATAACCAATAGCTTGCCCTAAGTCTTGGTCACGGGTGAGACTTTCATAATCTGGCGCTAACAGCTTTTGGCCTTCCATGTTTGTCCCATAGACGGGGCCGGCGTAGTCACTCAAGGGCAAGGAGGAAGAGGAGGAGGCCATAACACGTTGCCTAATACATGTTCAAGATAATACATAAATTAAGACTTGTTAAGGAAACACCCTGCACAGCCTTCCGTATATCGCATTAATCTCTATCCCTAACATCTATTTTACCCAAGGCAAAATTCACAAAACATTTTTAGATTTTCTCCACGCTATTCTCTCTCATTCTTTTCCCTCCGCTCTCCCCAATCCTCGCTGTATTTTCTACAATTAACTCACCCTTGTAATTTTTGTCCACGCAACTACGATATTATTATTTGCCTGCGTGAATTCCCCGCTATATTTTCCCTCTCGTTGCCTGGTGTTTCCTGCGTCACGGTGATGCTCCCACTTTTACTTCCTTCCTTGTTCATTTCCAGTTACTTTCCAGTGTAAACATGATTATTAATTATCATGTATACGCATTATTCAATATTTTCCCATGGCACAGGATTAGCATTCAATAGACATCAACGCGATAGATCATTCCGATTGGAGTAATATGCACTCAATATTTAGCCGATTAAGGGTTCACGCATCGATTAGCGATTAGTATCACCTGAATTACCTTCATTCATGTTTCATAGTGTGCTGTGCGGGGCAATAAACCGCAGCTTTTAAAATTCGCTTAATATCCTCATTAGTAAGGCAGGTGAGGTTCTAGTGTTAATAAGTCTGCCAACACAGGTGAGGAGCCAAGGGACAGGTGAGAAGGGTTTGTCGGGAGGGATGTGATGTTCTAATTAGCCTTTCTCTCCAGGTAGTCATGTCGCCTGTGTTTGTGGTACAGCCATCGAAATCTCTCTCTCTCTCTCTCTCTCTCTCTCTCTCTCTCTCTCTCTCTCTCTCTCTCTCTCTCTCTCTCTCTCTCTCTCTCTCTTCCTCTCGACTCTCTCTCTCTCTTCATCTCTCTCTCTGCTCTCTCTCTCTCAGTTTTTTTCATCTGCTATCTCTCTCTCTCTCTCTCTCTCTCTCTCTCTCTCTCTCTCTCTCTCTCTCTCTCTCTCTCTCTCTCTCTCTCTCTCTCTCTCTCTCTCTCTCTTTACGTCATTTATATGTCCGAGAAAATACGAAACTACAGGCTCGTCCGAGTTTGGAAAGTGAATGAAATTGATAAAATATATACAACAATAAAGCATGTAAATGAATAATGAACAATGTAAAGAAGCAAAATCATGTGGAGGTAGCGAGTCAGTATCAATAACAATAAACACATGCATACATACGTCAACACACACACACACACACACACACACACACACACACACACACACACACACACACACACACACACACACACACACACACACACACACACACACACACACACACACACACACACACACACACACACGAACGCGCAAGCGTCGTAACAATGCAGCAATAATATAAAAAAAGAAAACATCAATCGAACATAAATATATACAAGAGCATGTATATGTGTGTCTATTTGTTTCTATGTGATAATTTATTCAAATACACACAACACATACACACAAACCACACACTACACCCACACCACACACACACACACACACACTTGTTTTCTATCAAAAATACCATAAACCTTTGCCTCACAAATTCCTGTACAAATGAAAATGAATATCAAGCACTTTGTTTCACACGCCGAGACTTGCAACAAAACAAAAACCAAAAGGATTGTCAGAAAAAATGTATATAACTTTGTGATGTTTACTTTTCTTAGATAGAGATGGTCTCGGATAAGGAGGACCAAAAACGAAAAAACATAGGAAACAGGAGGCGGAGGAGTGCCTTGCTGCCTAAGGACTGCTACTAGTGTAGTACAGGAAAAGGCATTAGTAAAAAATGAACGAAAAACCTAGAAAAAAATAGTAGAAAGCTGATTGTGTCAGGGAGCTCCAGAGAGAAACATAAGCATGTCCACTGTGCAAAGTTTGCAATTCAACATGGTTGGCATTTCAGAATGGAAGATGGTCACTAAACAATTTGCGATAAATGTTTAAAATACCAAAATCGCCATAACTGGCAACTTTATTACAGTGGGACCCATTGCCAATGTTCATTTTGAGTTCAAATATTAGCATTAAAAGTGTTAATTTCTAGTATATTATAATAATAGTGAGGGATAATTAGCATAAATTATAATAATAGTATATTAATAATAATAGTAATTAATTATAATAAAATTTTCTACTTTTTCAGGTGCTGTCATTGAAGACACTCGCCAATTTTATATGGACGGACCATGATGCTCTGGTCTGATGTAGCCTCGGTCGGTGTGTTGCTGGCAAGTGTGTAAATGCAGGACAAGCATTTGATTGGGGTCAGCAAGGCTTGGCCTTCTGTAATGACGTGGCGAAAACTCATGCTGACGTAAAATTGAAAAACGAAAAGACCGTGTGACCAGCATCATGCGGTGACAAAAATCAGGTCACTGTGCGAGTGGTGAGGGGAGGTGATAGAAACCGTAGTGTTCATGAGGGTCACAGTGTGACCGGGAGGGAGTTCTGGAGATGGAAGGAATATTGCTTCACGAGTTTGCCAAACAAACAGCCCCCCTCCCATATTCGATATTAAGAGCCATCATGAGGAAAACCCTAAGAGTGTCCTGTTGCTAGTGTCTCAAGTCGAGAGTGATATTGTCCATCTAGAACTTCCAGATAATGCACGTTTCGTCCTGATGTGAGGGACACGTCTCAAAGTTGCCATAGCCTGCTGATCCACATACACAACAGGTGTGGTGGCCGTATGTATCCCATGTTCTTTTCATATGGGCCGGTAGTATAGAGTGTTTGACGGATATGGCCAGTGCTTCCTCACCTACACCATGCGGAACAGCCGCGCGCAAGCCAGAGAGAAAGAGCCAAAACAGAAAACCACATTCTCCTCCTGACATTGTGTCTTGAGTTTGGAAATGAAAACCACAACATCCAAAAAAGGCATTCTTGGGTGGTAATGGCCAGGCAATAAAGGACCGCCCCGATTATTAACCGATTAATTCCCAAAAATTAAAGGAGAAATAGAGGCTTATGTGGGATAATTGTCAAAACAGAGGTGTTGCAGAGATGCGCTTGTCTTCTTCTGACTGGTTGAATTGCATCAAGTGCATGATACATCAAGATTAAGATAAGATTTTCATCCCTATCTAAGACACTTGCATAGAGTACCAATACAAGGTTTATTGACTATAAAAGCGCCCGCCACGTCAGCACGAACTAGGCGGAACTCGAACCGCGACTTTGACCGAATGCACAGGGCACGCTTGCACATTTGGCGCGAGCCACAAGTCTCTAACCAACCTTACCACCCTGACGCGGGACTGATACAATCAATGCCATGATGGTTGCCCCCAATCTCAAAAAATCGCCTGCTTGTGTGGAACTGATACTGACTTTGCGGCGATGATGGTCGCACCAAGCCACCCCAAACATGAATCTTCATAGCTGTGGTGGACGGCAACCCTTGCAGTGTGTACTGTATACGTGAAATCAGGAGCTTGAGTCTAGCATCAAACAACGCGATGTTTGTACATGCAATCAATGAGATGTGATACGGTTCTTCCATTACAATCAAGGGAAAAAAGGGCCCGTCCGCTGTTCGATATTGATGAAACAATTGGGTACTGTTGGTGTTTTACTCCAGTCTGACAGCAGTCAGATGAGAGATAGCACGATCAGGAGAGTTGGTTTTACTAAAGCTGTATGGGAGCTGTCCGGTCAATTCACTGGACAAGCATCGTCTAATGTTAGGTACGCCGATCTACATGTGTAGAGCGTCCTTATCTAATTGGTTCAAGTTGGAATCAATCCTCCAACTTCAGCAGCTGCCAATTTCCCATAGTAAAGAACCTACATGCTGTTCAGCAAATGGCAGGGAAATGAGGCTACCACAAATGAGCGGGGGTGGGCGATAAAGAGAGGGGATCTTTTTCCAACTATACCGATAGGGTTCTGTTCTCCCGAGAATGTACTGAAAAATGGTATGCTTGCGGCTGCAGGTAGGGTGTGGAAAGTCATGTCGTTGACAAGGCACGGATTGGAGTTTTGTCACCTAATGTGCACGGTTGCAGTGGGTACAATGTAAAAATTCGCATGTTCTGATGTGCAAGGGCGAAGGGGATACCACTGATTAGGGACATTCTTCAACATATTGGTTGGGTTATTGGTTTGTAATGTTTAGTTTTGTACATATAACATAGTTTGGCTATTATAAATGTGAACCGTACATAACATAGTTGTGGTATTATTAAAATCACAAAAAAAAAAAAAAATAATTTTTCTTCCACCTTATTGAATTTATGATCAATTATGTCAACTCAAAAATATTTCTAGGCTCATTGTGTATCAGCACATCTCTAAAAAACATAGCTGTACACACAAAAATATATTACTACGAACTCGGAGCGGGAATGATCATAGTTACTTTTTCATTTTATCGTTAATTGTTGATGGCGCGCCATTTGAGTTCTGAAAATGCCACAATGCCACGAGGGGTGAATTTGCAGAACTTGCATAAGGGGCCGATATAACAATATTTTGGAGTCTTCTCTAAAAAAATCAGCTTGTTTCTAATATTATTTCCACTTAGCAATGGTCATGTAAATATATACGCTCATTCCTATTCTGTTCATCTTATCAATGCAAGGGTTGGCCGGTATCTTCACTCATTCATCAGTTTCATTGGTGGGGATTTTAATATTTCGACTTTACTTTGATTTACACAACTTAAATGTAATAGTATAAGGACACCCTCCAATACTAAAGCAGCCAACCTTTATTGTTACTCTCATCATCTGTTTAACAGGGAAACGACAGTAAGTGGGCTTTTTGTGCTGTATATTTTTCTGGCCAGCCTACCAGAGACTAAAAAAAAAATGACCCGCTTCTTCCGCGCCTCCTCTTTCTTATTCCTTCTCATGCTCTTCATCCTCCCTTCACTGTCACTGATGAAGTCTTGCTACAATATTATCTTCTCTTTACGTCCCACTTCCCTTTCACTCTGTTTGCGTCTCTTCCTCATTCATTTTACGGAGAAAGCTTCACCAATATGTTCTGAAGTATCAAAGTTCTCTCTCTCTCTCTCTCTCTCTCTCTCTCTCTGAAACCAGACGAACCAATAATCTCAAACTTCCATTGTGCAAAACTTCCCATGCTCAACAAAGTGTTCTCACTCGGGCAACTAAACTGTGGAACAAACTTCCAGATGATGTAAGGAATAAAGAATTAAATCCATTCAAACTGCAAATAAAAAAAAAGTTGAAAAGTAACTATTAAAATTAATTTATTATTATTATAATTGTGATTTATATAATTAATGTGATAAGTATCATTGATCTCGTTATCAGTACTATTATGTATGAGTACTGTTATGGTATGAATGCTTGTTTGTGTATATTCTTTAATATACTTATTAAATTTATTTAATTTAATTTATTAAATTAAATAGTATATTCAGTAGGGAATATTAATTTATTAATTTAATTTAGTTTTTCATATGTAAATTAGCATTAGGCCGTCATACACGCTACATCTGCTGACCTCTTATAATAGCATAAAGTCCATAAAAGAGTTACGACTCAATGGACAAAGGCTTTGACATTTTCTCTACATGTATAATAACTTGTATAATATTAAGGCCAATAAAATTATCAATCAATCAATCTCTCTCTCTCTCTCTCTCTCTCTCTCTCTCTCTCTCTCTCTCTCTCTCTCTCTCTCTCTCTCTCTCTCTCTCTCTCTCGGGGTCGGTCGTCAGGCCTTTATTCTTAAGGCCGGTTCCCACTAGCCCGCTTCTACGGCCGCCGTTGCCGTACACCGCCCAACAATGACGTCACCATCATCACCGCTTGAGTGGTATTTGTGGTAACTGGGCACAGTTTGCACCTCCGCTCGAGCGGACACCGCCGAGCGGGAGAGATGACTTGATTTTAACTTTGTACGGCTGCCGTACAGCGGTACGGCGGTGCGGTCGACTTTTTTGTGACGTCATTGTGACGTCATTGTTGTTCATTGTTGTTGTACGGCGGCCGTACAAGCATGCTAGTGGGAATCGGCCTTTACGTAGAAGGCGGTGAAGGAGGGGTAAGCGGATGGCTTCCTCTTCCCCGCCTCGCTCCTCTAGTATGTGTGAGTTGAGCGGCCTTTTTTGTAGCCATTAAGTGAACTGACTTCCTAAATTCCACCGACTCACGTCAACACATTTCAAGCGCAGGGAGTGTACACACACACACACACACACACACACACACACACACACACACACACACACACACACACACACACACACACACACACACACACACACACACACACACACGCGCGCGCGCGCGTCGATACTTCTCAGGATGGTGACTCCCAAAGGGCTTAAATGTCGTAGCTTTCTAAGGCAGCTTTTCCATTCCTTTTACTAGACTGGAAAGAGCATTGGTAGTGGTGCCTTGCCGCTCCTCCTCGATGCTTAGAATACAGTACAGAGTACATCTCTCTCTCTCTCTCTCTCTCTCTCTCTCTCTCTCTCTCTCTCTCTCTCTCTCTCTCTCTCTCTCTCTCTCTCTCTCGTGAGAAAGAGAGAGCAACAACCATATTTTACACATATCTTCACTATTCCCCATAAAACCCATGACGCCAACAGAGCCAAAAATCCGATTCAACAAGAACGCGACACCACCTTGATTTGTTGGGTTTTAAGTAATATTGATCTGATGCCTCAGTTATTTACATGTAATAAGGGAAACAAACAATGATATAAATAAACGTGGTATACGAAATGAGTTGTAAGATAAAAACATTTGTTTTGCTGGAATATATATTTATTATTCATTGATGGTTTCAAGAGAAAAAGAGAAAGACAGAGAGTTAGGGTAAAAGTGCTCCATCTCTATTGACCTGACCTTGCTGACCTTACCTCCTCTATCCTCATGTTAAATTGAATAAAAAAATACTGACTATGCACCACACACACACACACACACACACACACACACACACACACACACACACACAGTGTCACACAGACACACAGTATCACAAACACATATACACACACACCAATTTTGTTCTCTCTATCTCCCACTCTCTCTTTCTCGCCTAGATTTAGGACCAGACAGCCTATAATTGGCCAAATAGCGAGTGTTGTCTATGACTCATGTAAATTATGTCTATCTCTCTCTCTTTCTCTCTCTCTCCCTTTCTTTATCTCTCTCATTCTCTATCTTTTTTCCTCTCTCTTTCTCTCTTCGGTTCATGTATATTGTGGTAATATTTTTTGTGTTTTGACTGTATAACTGTATACCCATGTGTGTGCGTGCGTGCGACCTTGTGTATGTATGTATATAATGCATTATGCAGATGTGTATGTATGTATGCATGTACGCATGTATTAAGTATGTATCTATGGCTTCTATTCGTTATAAGATTAAGTCGTTTATAATTCAGTGGTGATAATGGACGTTTTTATATATATAGTTAATTAATTTTTACACGCACACGCAAAATATAAATAAATACATAAAATAAATTAATATAAATAAAAACCTCATCAACATCACCCCTTTCCTTCCTACCCCTTCTCCCTTCCCCTCTTCCTTTAGTCATATCCCCCCTCTCTCACCCTTGCATAATATGACAAAAAATATTGAGTTCGGTCATTAAACTAAATTACTTTATACGGACAGCTCATAATGATGAGTATATCGAGTTTTTTTCTCTCCCTCATTCTTGCATTTCACATTAACCACCGTGGGAATGTGGTGGTCTGTGCCTACCTCCCTGCCTACCTGTTAGTTCACCTGCCCACCCTGGTAATGAGGGACCCACACTATAGATCTACACGCTTGCCTGCCCACCTGTGCCTGCTTGATTATTTTGGGCTGGTTTTGACTGTTGTTGTTGTTGTTGTTGTTGTTGTTGTGTGGTAATTGATATATTTGATTTTTTTAGATAGTTATATATTAATTTATTTTTTATTATAATGATGAGTTGTTTTGTTCTTGTTATTGTTATTGTAGCATTATAATTTGTATTGGTACTGCTAGTATTAGTATTTGTAGTTCTAGTAGTGGTACTAGCGGTAGTGGTAGTAGTGGTAGTAGTTGTGGTAGTAGTTGTTGTAGTAGTAGTTGTAGTAGTAGAAGTAGTTGTGGTAGTAGTGGTAGTATTAGTATTAGAGGTAGAAGTAGTCGTAGTAATAGTAGACACACAAAACATTCTTGATCTTTTCCTAACTACTAACCCTTCTGCTTACTCTGTGAAACTATTCTCTCCGTAGGGTTCCTTCGATCACAATTTTATTCCTGTAACCTGTCCTATCGCTCTCGTACACGCAATCAACACGTAGACACGCCATCTCAAGTGTTATCACCGAGGAAAGAGCTTAGAACTAATAGAGATCGAATTAGGTTATTAATTTTATCCATTAGGATATTTATCCGAAATATCCATTAGGAGATGGGACCTCAAACACCACACACACCCCATTCCCTTACTCAAGGGGGACAGTAGCTGCTTGTGTTGTTAGCAAAAAAATTAGGGGCTTGAGTGAGCCTTGAACTCGCGACCGACTGAAAGTCAGAAGGATCTCTCTCTCTCTCTCTCTCTCTCTCTCTCTCTCTCTCTGGGACAGGTCTAGGTAGATGACGTAAGCAGTGTTGTAGTGAAGACCAGACCTTCCGAGACCAAGACCAAGACCAGACCCTTCGAGACCAAGATCAAGACCAAGACCAGACCTTCCGAGACCAAGACCAGCCCTCCGAGACCAAGACGAAGACCCTCCGAAACCAAGACCAAGACCAAGACCAGATCCTCCGAAACAGACCAAGACCAAGAACAGGCATATACAAATATTTTTTATCAATATGACTATTATATGAATGTTTTTGGTTTGAACATCTAGATCAAATATTTCAGCTTTCATTGCTTCGTTGGCATGAAGAAACAAATAGGAACATAGCAATTTTGTGGTTACGTTCTCCAAGCGAGCTAGCTAAACCTGTTGTGTACGTGTACGAAGGGTGCGGGGATTGCATAGGCCTACACATTAGGGTACGCCGTAGGTCCAATGAAAAGTGAAATATAGATTATTTCGAGTTTGGCAGGGTGTTTCCTTATGTAAAATTGAATTTTAAGAGTGGTTTGTCCTCTTCAACTTTTTGGTTTGAGCACTTCTTGCTATGCAAAAATGGACTTTTATATTTATATGCAAAACATAGCTTAAGGTGCGATTTTGCATAGTAAGAATTGCTCAAATGCAAAAATGGCATCAGATAAAATCGTCAAAGAATTCCATTTTACATAGGAAACTGGCATGCCAAAGTTGAGAACAAGAATTTTTGTTATACGGCGTACCCTAAGGTCCAGGGCCCATACTTATAAAGATTTAGGATTCGTCCTAGGATTCGTCCTAACCCTGCGTCCTAAGGTTCGAGGAAAGTCTAAGACGCGTCCTAAGACGGCGGCTTAGGACGAAGCGCTGAGCGCTACATTTAGCAAGAGTCCAATTTGGATTTCATGAAATATCACTACTAAGAGTCATCAGAAAGGTATAAAAATATCAAAAAAATACAAGATTAATATTTCTATGATAATTGCTGAAGACTACAACGAATGAATTCATCTATAAGAATAATTGTACCAGATATGCAACGTTCCGTTCAAAAGACACAAGCATTGACATTGTCTTCGCTCTATCGACGAGAAAAATAATATTTTTCAGGACAAGACTTTCATCCTTGGCCAGCTCTTTCAAGCAAGGAAAAATGTCCTATGTCCTGCGAGGGGAATTTTCCATGCCGAGATGATCGGTGAAGAGATACGTCAAGGACTGTCGGTTATAATGGACGAGGACTTCGCGGTCGTTTTCAAAGACACCGACTATTTTTTCCTGGCCTACAATAGGTTCTTTTTCTAATGGCGATAGGGTTATAATGGACGAGAGTTTCGCGGTCGTTTTCAGAGACACCGACTATTTTTTCTTGGCCTACAATAGGTGCTTGGGAAATACTTTGGAGCTCCTCCTTCCGGCTTTGACTGAAATGAACTACCGCACTGTATTGTATGCTTATTGTACTTCACATCTGTAAAGGTTCCAGCGTGCGCTCAGCCTTGGTTAACCCACACGGCCGCTATGAAATATGAGGTGCCTCAAAAAATTCTAAGTCCAGTTAGGTTAGGTTAGGTTAGGAATACTTTGTGGTTAAGGTTAGGTTAGGTTAGGTTAGGTATACTTTGTGGTTAAGGTTAGGTTAGGTTAGGTATACTTTGTGGTTAAGGTTAGGTTAGGTTAGGTATACTTTGTGGTTAAGGTTAGGTTAGGTTAGGTTAGGTATACTTTGTGGTTAAGGTTAGGTATACTTTGTGGTTAAGGTTAGGTTAGGTATACTTTGTGGTTAAGGTTAAGTTAGGTTCGGTTCCCTTCTCGGTCCAAGCGGTATCACTTGATTAGTTATGTATCAACAAGTTCGTCCAGTACATCTATCCTATCACGAAAAGTTCTCAGGAGTGGGTGGAGCACTCCATGTTTACGTCCTTAGGACGAGTCTTAGCCGCCGCCCTGCTCGCTAGGACACCTCACACCCTGTCCTAGCCAAACCTCGAAATTAGGACGAGTCTTAGCGATTTAGGATGCGCTCGAAATGATTTAGGACGCCGGCCGCCATATTTAAGACTCGAGCGAGTCTAAGACGAATCCTAAATCTTTATAAGTATGGGCCCAGGGTACCAAAATAGTTGGATTGGGTTACGATGGGAGGAAGGACAAGACCAGGGCGATGGTGCCCGACAGCTATGGGAAACTGCACCCAAGGTTGATCAGGGAGGAGCATGTGTCAGTGACAGAGGAGCCATCTGGAAGGTACCTTTGGCACTTTGTACCAGAGGACCCGGTGCCACCTGAGAAGCCTGCGTTCAAGGTGGCTCAGGCTCTCTATGATCTGCTGGTGACACACGACTCCACCGACTCACTGATCGTACTGCAAGGTGACTCAACTAGGGCCAACACGGGGTGGAAGGGTGGTACTCACGCCCATTTGGAGAAGATGCTGGGACGCAAGCTTTTCTGGAGTATATGCGTGTTGCACACAAACGAGTTGCCCCTGCGCCACCTTATCACCAGCATCGACGGGCCTACCTCATCTGACACTGGCTTCACGGGTCCAGTGTGCAGTCTGCTGCCCAGCGTGAATGAGATGCAGTACAACGCAGAGTTCAGAGGAGTGCCAGGCGGTGAAGATCTCACGGAGATGCCGGAGTATATCCTGGTCAACATGAAGCGGGGCGTTCTCCCGTCCGAGCTGCAGGAGATCAAGTGTGGTAAGGTGTCCCACTCCAGATGGCTCACCACAGCCCAGTCGCTCGTGTACATGTGGACCAGAAAGCATGGACTGACTGGCAAAGAACTGAACACCCTGGAAATCCTAGTCAAGCACTGCCTGCAGGTGTACTTCAAACTCTACTACGACATCAAGGTTCACCACAGACTAGAGGACGGCCCCAAGCACATCCTCACGCAGCTCAGAGTGATGAGGTCGCAGCTCAAGAAGGTCCAAACAGTTGTGACCTTCTACGTGCGGACAGGAGCATGGTTCGCACACTCAGAATGTGTCCTCCTCTCGCTGATGGCGAGTCAGAGTGAGGACGACCGCAGGTTCGCCGTGACCCAGATTTTGAAGCTGAGGGCTGGCGAGGAGTATGGGGACACCAGTGTAAGACCTCGCATCACACCCAAGCTGAACTTGTCAGCCACCAGCTTGCAGACACTGATCAGCTGGCAGCCTGGCCAGGTGCACGAGCCGGCATTCACCTGTTCACTGTCCGGGGATCAGATGCAGGAGATCCTGGTCAAGCCGTACGAGGTTCCGGAGTTCTCTATCCACACTCAGAGCACCGAAAGAGTCGTGAAGCAGGTGACAGAGGCTGCGGCAGCAGTGGTGGGGCAGCAGGCCAGAGACGGGATCATCCGGGCTCGGGCCCACCACCGGGAGACCATGCCCTGCCTCAGGTCTAAGAAGGACACGATGGACACGTTCTAGGCCAACGTAGAGGCTGTGACACTGTGATGTAGTGCCTGATGAACCAACTGATCAGAAAGAGCTTACCACGCTAGTCATTTGGAACTCATATTGGTGCATGATGCAATACACAGGACCAACCGGACACTGCGTACTCATTTAAGCATTATTCGATAAGGGTGCAATATAAAAGTGCGATTTTGCACAGTAAAAATTGCTCAAATGCAAAAATGGAAGCAGATAAAATCGTCTTAGAATTCCCTTTTACATAGGAAATTGGCATGCCATAGTTGAGAAAAAGAATTTTTGTTATACGGCGTACCCTACTACACATATATGAAATACACGGAGGTGAACTGAGCTGCAAACATGCGTACGTGCAAACGAAGATTATCACTGCGAGAATGGCCACGTCATGCATGTTCTCTCGACTCGCACGCACTCTATCAGCGCTCGCAGGGCTCAGCTCATGCATCATCACCGTAGAGCTAGTCAGGCAATATCTATAGACAGTACATCGCTGTATGATCGAAACAGCCATGATATTTCTCCGTGTATGATAATATATTCAGACCTTCCCCATGCCGTGATGCACTTTTTAATCCTGGTCTCGACCTGGTCTCGAGCCAAACTCCGAGAGCAGAAGCTTCGAGACCAAGATCAAGACCAAGACCACATCAAACGAGACCAAGACCAAGACCACATCAAACTGGTCTCGAGACCAATCGAGACCGGTCTCGAGACCAAGACCAGTCTCGGGACCTACAACACTGGACGTGAACGTGCTGCCGTCCTATGTGTGGAACTGGGTTGAAGCTGGGTCCACTTGTTGCATTTCTACGTATCATATCATCGTTGCGTATCATTTAGTGATACGGTCGCTGCAATAAGGTCTATTTTAGCGGTGTTTCATTACCAAAATATCCGTATAAAGAACAGAATGCGTTGCCCTGTTGTATGTTATTATAATTTACATGATACAAAGATTATGGAAACGGTTATATTGACAAATGTCGATTTTGATCTTGAACCGCAGGGCGATTAAGGGAAAGGTAGGGCGTTTTCAGCGTCTGTGTGGGCGTGAAAAAAAATGGGGTTGGCAACACTGCCTGCTGCCAGTGCCTTGGTCAGTGTGTGGGGAGGTGCGTGAAAAAAGCAGCATGATACGTGTCAGCGCCGTTTGTACCACTACTGCCGACCCCGGGTAAAGGTAAAGTAAAGACAAGTATAGGCGCCACGTTCGATGTTTGAGTCACTGACGACCATGCTCGCACACATCAGGATCATGCACGCATTCTCCGCCACCCCGCTCATCACCACAGGGGCCCGCGGGCCGCGGCCACGGGTCCTGTGAAGGGGAGGTGTCTTTAGGGAGCTTTAAAAGGAGGCTAGACAATTTCATGGATGGGGATGAAAGGTGGATGTATCATGTAGGTAGTGTTAAGTAACAGGAACTACCACGTGTAGGTCTCGCGGCCTCTTTTAGCTTCCTTATTTTCATATGTTCTTATGTAAGGGTCCTACCAAAGTAGTCTTTGGCCCTACTCGTAGGTCTGGTGGGTAGCGAGACAAGAAGCTGTGAACGTGTGGCTACTTGCCCGGCGGCTGCGGCGGGGGCCCTACAGTAGGCCTGTGATCTATTTCTAGATCTATTGCTGACAAATAGAGACGATTTAGTTACAAATGTGGAGGTCGGTGGGAAATTAGATAATAGTGACCATTATGAGATCAGATTTAGCTTAAAATGGGAAATTGGAAAATTAAGTGGCAATAGGCATCGAATACCTAATTTCAGAAAGGCCAATTATGCGGGATTAAGAAGACACCTGGAGGTTATTAATAAGAGGTGTGGGATGGAGGAGAAGAAGAAATTTTCCCAGGACAGGGCGATGACAGCTGGAAAGGCCAATTATGAAGGATTAGGAAGGCACCTGGAGGTAATTGGCGCGGTCAGATATGGTAGTGAGGTCGAGGCTGAGGAGATAATTAGAGCAGTTAGACAGGGAAGTGAGGTCAGGGCTGAAGAGGTAATTAGAGAGGTTAGAAGGGGAAGTGAGGTCGGAGCTGAAGAGGATTATACCTCATTTGTAAGGAATATAATTGACGGACAGAAAAGAAATATTCCTTATAGGGAAATAAGGTCCAGAAAGAGTGATCCAAAATGGATGACCACCAAATTAAAACACAACATTGGAGTAAAAAGAAACATTTATTGAAGGTTCAAGGCAGGATTGGTAAACAAAGAACAGTATAACGTGATGGCAAGGACAGTGAAGAAATTAACTCGATTTGCTAAGAACAATTATGAGATTAAAGTAGCAGAACAGGCGAAAAGGGACCCAAAGGGGTTTTATCAGGTTTATAAAACAAAGACAAGGGAATTAGTTGGGCCGTTAAGGTCAGGACAGGCTGAGGTCTTAAATACGGATGAGGATATATGTAGGAGTCTAAATTATTATTTCTTAAGTGTTTTTTACGGAGGAGGATACACAGACCTGATAGTGAACAGATGTTCATAGGAAGCGATGAGGAGAAACTCAAAGATATTGTGATAACTAGGGAAATGGTGGAGGAGGGTATAGAAAAAATGAAAAAATTTAAATCGCTAGGACCAGATAAAGTGTATCCCAGGGTATTAAAGGAATGCAAGGAGGTTGTTAGTGAGTCGTTAGTGCACATTTTTAGGAAATCGGTTGAGAGAGGCGAAGTGCCATTATTGTGGAGGAAAGGAAATGTTGTTCCCATATTTAAGAAGGGAGACAGAGGACTAAAGTCAAATTATCGACCCGTAAGTCTAACATCAATCAATCAATCATTGGGGGCATACGCCGGGGGGCGCGTCGCCTCGCCCACCCTACGACGCCACTCCCGGGGGTCACCACGCGCGAATTCCCATGCAGGCTCCTTTCCCATACCAAGCAGCTCTCGACAAGAAACATCAACTTGCCCCAGCCACGAGCCTTGTGGGCGCCCCCTTGGCCTCCTCCACGCCGGATTGTCTCTTACAGATACAACCCGATGGGAAGGATCGGTTTCAGGGTAGCGTGCCACATGCCCATATAGCCGAAGTTGGCGCTGACGGACTATGCAGGTAATAGGCCTCGATTCAGTCTCACGGTGCAATCGCTGATTTGACACGTAATCATCCCAGCGATACCCCATGATTCTGCGAAGACACTTATTACCAAAGGCATTGATTCGTCTCTTCAAGTCACTATTTAGTGTCCATGTCTCACAACCATAGAGTAGGACAGGGATCACAAGCGATTTGAAGATCCGGATCTTTGTCCTCCTGCACAGGTACCGACAACGCCAAATACTCCCGCTGAGCGAGTCCATAACACCGTGGGCTATGCCTATCCGCCGTAAGACTTCTTGACGTGACCCGCCGTCATTACGGACTGCGCTACCAAGGTATGTAAAACTTTCCAAGATCTCAATATCCTCGCCACACGCATGAACAGACTGTACTGCTTCATCTAGTAAGTCTCCAAACACCTGGACCTTGGTCTTGAGCCAGGAGACCTCAAGTCCCAAAGGCTTTGCCTCCTCGTGCAGCGCCTCGAGAGCCATCACCAGGACCTCCAGCGACTCAGCAAAGATTACTGCATCATCGGCAAAAACAAGATCAGTGATCTTGGTGTTGCCAACGGATGCTCCACAATCACTTTGATCTACAACCTTGTCCAATACCCAGTCCATACAAGCGTTGGAAAGTGATGGGGCAAGGACGCACCCTTGCCTCACTCCTGTATTCACAGGAAATACACCTGCCCCACACTTCACAGCACTCTCAGTCCCAGAATACAGACCAGTTATCAAACCAATAGTCCTTGCAGGAATCCCTCGAAGTCGCAGAAGATCCCAGAGTGACTCACGATGCACTGAGTCAAACGCCTTCTTGAGATCAACATAGGCTGCAAGCATCCCCTGTCGAAACTTACGTCGGCGTTCCACCAGGACACGAAGCGCTAGGATACGGTCCGTTGTTGACTTACCAGGCGTAAACCCACACTGCTGAGGTATCTGATGCTTCACCAGATGGCTGCAAATCCGTGTCAGCAATAGATGGGCAAGCACCTTGCCTGGTACGCTGAGCAGTGTAATACCGCGGTAATTGTTGCAGTCCTGACGGTCCCCTTTCCCTTTCCAGATAGGGACGACCAGCCCCCTTTTCCAGTCAGGAGGAATGGTACCTGATTGCCACACGGCAGTCAGGACAGCATGCAACCCGTGGATCATGGCCTCACCCCCAGCTTTGAGGAGCTCCGCACTGATATTACAAACACCAGCTGCCTTTCCACCCCTCAACTTTGCTACAGCCTCTCTGACTTCGTCAAGAGAGGGTGCGCTTTCGTCAATGGGAGGATCGGCATCCACTGCCTGTAACCCAGTGGTGTGAAGCTGCTCAGTTGGAGGGTCCACCGTGAACAACTGCCCAAAGTACTCAGCCCAATGAGCCATCTGCCCATCCATGTCCGACACGAGGCGCCCATCTGCTGTTCGAATAGCACTCGCCCGAGAAGGAGACTTGGAACGGAGCTTCTTCAGGGCTCGGTAGCCGGGTCGGAGGTCATTAGCGTTCAAATGACCCTCGACATCCTCAGCGAGTCTCCTGACATACCTCTCCTTGTCTCTCCCCAGGAGGGTTCTAGTCCAGCATGACAGAGCCCTGTGCTGGTCCCGGTTCCCAGCCAGCCTGGCAGCGCGACTCTCCTCGATTTTCTCCAGCGTCTCCGTTGAGACAAAACCACGCACCAAAACCTCGGGCGCTCCCCAATACACTGCTTGGCAGCCTGTAGAGTTTCACGTTTGAAGGTATCCCACAGTTCTACAGGGTCCCCGAGAGCACCGAGCACATCAAACCGATTTGAGACTGCCACCGCATACTCATGAGCACATGTCAAGTCCTTCAGTTTCTCAAGATGAAACACAGTATGGTTACCTCTTGAGATTCTTCTGGACTTGACATGAAGCTTAAGTGTAGCAACAACAAGTCTGTGATCTGTTCCAAAGAACTCAGCACTCCGGTAAACCCTGCAGTTCTGGAGGATCCTCCAACGAGTGCTAACGAGGATGTGGTCTATCTCCTTTGCTACCCCTCCGGCATTACTATACCATGTCCAGCGGTGCAGCTCTGGTCTCTGATACCAAGAACCTGCAATTCTCAACCTTCTGGACCCTGCAAAGTTCAGAAGCAGAGAACTGTTGGTGTTTCTGGTACCGGAGCCATGGGGACCAACACATAACTCGTAGCCATCCCTCACAGTCTCACAGTCTAACATCAGTGGTGGGTAAATTATTGGAATCTATTATTGCAAAAAACATTAGAGAGCACTTAGATAAACATAGTTTGATCAATGATTCACAACATGGATTCACCAAGGGTAGGTCATGTCTCACCAATTTATTGAGTTCTTATAGGAAAGTTTATGAGACGGCAGATAATGATAAGGATTATGATATAATATATCTGGACTTTAGTAAGGCATTTGACAAAGTACCACACGAGCGACTCTTAAATAAGGTTAGGGCTCATGGTATAGATGGGAAGGTTCTTCATTGGATCAGAGCTTGGCTAAGTAATAGGCAACAAAGGGTTACAATTAATGGTTCCAAATCTGAATGGGGACTGGTGACAAGTGGAGTTCCACAAGGGTCTGTTTTGGGCCCATTGCTATTTTTTATTTACATCAACGACTTGGATAGTGGGATTCACAGATCAGCAAGTTTGCTGATGATACTAAGTTAGGTAGGATTATTGGATCACAGTCTGACGTAAACATATTGCAGGGAGACTTAGATAAACTTAACGAGTGGGCAGTCAGATGGCAGATGGAATTTAATATTGATAAATGTAGCGTTATGAATGTTGGTAGAAAAAACCCTGGTAATAGATACACCATAAGCAATGTATCGCTGAAAAGATCAGAAGGTGAAACAGATCTTGGAGTGAGGGTGAGCGACCTCCGACCTAGGAAACAATGTATTGAGGCCAGAAATAGAGCTAATAGAGTATTGGGATTCATTACCAGAAGTGTTAAAAGTAGAAGTGCGGAAGTTATTCTAAAGCTTTATCTGGCTCTAGTCAGGCCTCACCTAGACTATGCAGTTCAGTTTTGGTCTCCATATTACAGGATGAATATAGTTTTGTTAGAAAAAGTGCAGAGAAGGATGACCAAAATGATACAAGGGATGCGTAACTTTAGTTATGAGAGGAGATTGAAGTTATTAAAATTACACTCACTCGAGAGACGCAGAGTAAGGGGCGATCTGATAGAAGTTTTTAAGTGGATAAAGGGATTTAATAAAGGAGAGGTAGGAACAGTTCTTACGGCTTTTAATCAGGGTAGAACAAGAAGTAACGGATTCAAGCTGGAAAAGCGTAGATTTAGAAAAGAAATAGGGAAAAACTGGTTCACAAATAGGGTGGTGAATGAATGGAATGGTCTCAGTAGACAGGTAGTTAGTGCCGAGTCATTGGGGAGCTTTAAAGGGGAGCTGGATAGGTTCATGGATGGGGATGAAAGGTGGATGTAGGTAGTGTTAGGTGACAGGAACTACCACGTGTAGGCCTCGCGGCCTCTTGTAGCTTCCTTATTTTCTTATGTTTCTTATGTTCTTATGTGGGGGCGGCGGCGGAGCCCCTAAGGCAGGGGTTTCCAACCGGTGGGTCGCGACCCCCTGGGGTGTCGCGAAGGCTTGGCAGGAGGGTCGCGAAGCCTTGCTAGAAATGGCTTAGGAGAATATTATTTTTAACTCAACGATTTGATTTTTTCATGCCTTTATGTTTTTCTTGCTCTTGTTTCAGTGCAAAAAACGTGTTTTGATCATTATTATCATAAATTTGTGTTCATATATGGTGTGAGGCACGAAACGAGTCTCTCTGTGGATTGCTATTTATTTATTATATTATGCCAAAGTTGGACCAATGCAGTCATTTCCAAGCATCCCACTAACTGGGTTGGCTTGCTGCTGAAAATTGTGTATGTTGTTGAAATTATTGAAGGAATTATTGTTTTCGTTTATATTTTTCTTTCTCAAATAATTAGGTTGGAGAAATTTATTTATCTATTTTTTTTTTTCTATGCCAAAGTTGAACCAGTGCTGTAATTGCGACTGCTAATAAATAATTACAGAATTCATGAGTCAATTTTGTTATATGTTTATTTCCCTTTCCTTCACAGAAAACAAAAATGTAAATCAAGCTGCTGATAGCAGGGGGTCATGTGGGTTTCAAGATTGTGGGAAAGGGGTCGCGAGTGCAAAACCGTTGGGAACCACTGCCCTAAAGTATCCCTGTGGGGCAGTTTTTTGCTCTGTTCATAAGCAACACATATTTACGCGTTAAAACATCCGCCACACACAGTCAGTCCGTCACGTAGCCTTATATGGTCCTTGTATGTCCCTCACGGCCTTAATAGCCTCCACACCACGGCCTGCCTCACAGTCTCGCAATAATTACCACGTTAATAGTTACTTACGCACTGCACAACAAGTAAATGTATAATTTTTCAAGGGTAAACAGAATGGTACACAACAACACGCCGTCCCCCGCTCGTCACGGCAGAGGGACTGCGTGGTGAGTCCTGAGATGCTCGCAGTATTGCCACACACAACACCTTAAATGAAGTGTTACAAAACACCGCTATTTGATCCAGAAACCCCAGATTATAAATACAAATAATACAACATTAATTTAACCCTATACCGACGAGTGGTACATTTATGAACCACTGCAATGACATGCTTTGTAGGGGAAGAAATTCCCTGGTAGCGACCTAGCAGACCGGTGGTACATTACTGTGCCATATCAGAAACCATCGCTCACACGATACATAAGAAAATGACCTCATGTTTGATGGGAGACTGCAGTCTTTACGTGACACAGAGAGGAAGGATCAGGTGTCTGTACCTCTGTTCTCAATGAAGATTTTGGACAACTTATAGGTAAGCCAGTGGTCTATAAAAATAATCACAT
Organism: Chionoecetes opilio; assembly: GCA_016584305.1. NCBI lineage: Eukaryota > Metazoa > Arthropoda > Malacostraca > Decapoda > Majidae > Chionoecetes > Chionoecetes opilio. The sequence continues at coordinate 145,212 of JACEEZ010022000.1, forward strand.
ACTGTCTATGTCCAATATAATGTGTTTATTGTGTCATTAGACCTTGAAATATATTATTGATACTCATAAGGATGTGTTTTTCAAATGGTTCGAAAATGTACCAGTGGTCCATTTGAACTAAATTGTTGTTTCCTCAGGTATGTAAGCCGTCACGATTTTATGCAAGCAGGTCTCGTCGTCATGATGTCCTTGAAATGTCCACATCATAATTATGTATAAGATATATTTGAAGATATACTATGTCATAATTTTTTTATTTTTTTTTTTTATGTCCTGAAGGGGACCTCAACCATAGAGTATTTCAGAGATTGTTTGATTACGAGTCTACAGAGTTCATTGTAACAGAGTAATTTGTATGCAACTCAACAAAATGTAAACACGCATGTAAACACCCAACCTGAGGGTTGGGTGTTTACACCCACCACCCAACTCATAATTGTGATGATGTTATTTTCGTGATCATAACCGTTGATGAATATAGTAACAACTAGGGGCGGGGGGGCACTCAGTACAGCGCATACCTCCGCCCGAATATTTCATCAATTGGTTGTTATGGCAACAGTTGTGACTATATATATAAAATTATTATAATAATATATATTATATATATATATATTTATTTATATATTCAATATAATATTGTATATTATATATTTTTATTATATATATATGATATATAATAAATATTGGAGTAATAACGAAAATACTGTAAGACACACGATGTAACGCCTGGGAGTCTGGATAGGTAAGTGGAGGCAGGCTTCTAGCTCCTCGTGAAGTGAAGAAGATAAGGTGGAAATGGTCAAGGCGAACACGGTGTAAAACACCATCAAAGACGGAGATGGTTTATGCTGGCGTTAGAGGTGTGTTCAGTGATGGCTTTATCACACTGCACCACCCTGAATATCGAAGGTAAGCCAGAGATGGTGTGGTATGTTGGGATAGATGACGGAAGGAAGGAAAGACATCAGATGTGGTCGGCGGAGAAGTAAATGTCGAGATAACAGAATGGAGTGTATTTATGGGTGATCATAGGAAGGAGATGGAATATACTGAGGAGCTGAGGAGGTTGAGGAAAAAAGATGCAGAGAAATGAGATGTGAGGTGAGAAACAGGAAATAAAAGAAGAGAGTAGATTGGATACGAAGAAATAAACAGAAACGGGTAGAGGTGGAGAGAAAAAGAGAGGAAATAGGAGTAAGCTAAAAAGAAAGAGATAAAATAAGGTAATAGAAGACTAAAGAAGACAGGCAAGTTTTTGGATGGATGTGAAGATTACGTAAAGGAGAAAATAGGTCCAGAAAAAAGAGAAAAGATAAGTGTATAGAAGTCTGAGAGTGGATAGTTGTCAAGTTTGTCCATCGGGATGTTATTTTCTGTTCAGAGATAAAATTTAGTCCCTCCACACAACAACTAAATCTATATCTGATCCATCGCTCTCCTCTCACTCGATCTCTCTCTCTCTCTCCATTTCGCTTTGGCGGTCAATACAAACTTATACAAACCTGAATGCTTCCCTGTCCTCCTGTTCTCCCTCGTGTCCTCTCTCTCACCTTTCTCTTTTCTCTTCTTGTGCATATCGATGTAGAAAGAGGTAAAATATACCGAACTTATAAACGAGAGTAAGTATACAGGTCGTGAACTTCTTTCCTTGAGCATCAGGATAAAAGAAAATATAAGGAAGAAGAATGGAAAAGATGAGAAGGAGTAGCAATAGATAGGCGTAGAGTTAAAAGATCGGAGAGATACTAAAAAGTCGGTAGAGGGTTGAAGACATGGAAGATAAGCGGGTAGCAAGTGCAGGTTGCGGAGATGAAGGAGGAGAGATAATTTAAGAAATGGAGATATGGAAAATGAGAGGATAGAGGAGACAGGTGAAAAGCATGAGGTGTGGCACTGTTGTAAAAGGAGAAAAATGTAATGTATCTGTGGAGATCAATAGGCAAGAGAAAGAGAGAAGGAGAGAGTGAGAAGCAGTTTAGTTGTGCAAGTGTAAGGAAGATAGAGATGAAATTGGTGAGAAGAGTAGAGAGAGAGAGAGAGAGTAGAAGAGAGAGAGAGATGAGAGAGCAGTAGAGCTGAGAGAGAGTTAGAGAGGAGTACGTTATAAAAGTGGGTGGGGCGGTGAGTGCAGAAGGGAATAGTAAATTGACAACCTGAATGTGTGTGTACGTGTGCGTGTGCGCTGTGAGTGTGTATGTTGTGTGTGTGTTGTGTGTCATGTGTGTGTGGCTGTGTTGTGTATGTTGTGTTGTGTGTGTGTATTGTGTATGTGTGTCTGGTGTGTGTGTGTGTATGTGCGTATCGTGTATGTGTTGTGTGGGTGTGTGTGTGTGTGGTTGTAATTTTGCTTCTTCGTTTCATCAGTGTTTTGTTCCCTTTTTCAGACCATTGCACACTCACTCGCACACACACGCATCTTCTCTTTATCTCGTATATTCTAATTTCTATTACTTATTATTCTTTGAGAAAATATCACTCTGCCGTCTGTATCCCGTACTTCTGAAAACCTTCAGTGTGCTCCTTAGACCGATTCACTGGTATGTGTTAGTTATGCAGCTTTTCATATCCCCGATCATGCAATGACACGTCCTCTTGGTATGACACAGTCAAAGTCCAAGACCTTTCTGCATCTATCATTGTCACTGAGCTGTCTGCCACATGCACCAGCTTATCTCAGAGTGAGTTAGCACATGTCGGAGAAACTGCATATGTTGTGCGTACGATCAGAATACATGCAGATCATGTGTATAAGGAGGATTACATCACGGGAGAATGAGGTTAGAAAAGTCAGAATGGAAATGATAAAGAAAATGAGTAGAGTAGTAATTAGATACGAAACGAAGTAGTAGTACAGAGCGAAACATAGCAGAAAGAAAATACTAAGAGTATCAGAGACAGATAGATTGGACAGGATATAATAACGAAGAAGAAGTAGCCAGAAGAGCAAACATCAGTCATGAATGAGCGAACTCTCGCTCCATGACGATATCAGCTCCAGAACGTCTACGTTCCGTCTGCGTAGGCTCTCCGGGATCAGTCTGAGGAGAGGGCAGATAGAGAGATGAGAGTAGAAGACAGAATCAGGTGCTAGACGGATGTTCGAATGAACCAGAGAGAAGAAAGAGTCGCAGAGTCAGGGCAACGACAGTAAGAAGGAGAGGCAGACAAAAAAAACAGAAAAGAAACGAAAATGTACAAGGATGAAGGGAAAGAGAAGGAAAGAAGAAGAGAGGAGAGATAGAGGAAGAGAGAGAGTTAGAAGGAATAAAGAGAACGAGAGATGAAGAAAGGAGTTAGAAGAGTAGGCAGGAAAAGAGAATAATAGGTGACAAGACTGATCCTTTCTAGTGTATAGAAATGGCCATTACAAAAGAGCACAAGATAGTGTCAACAATACAGACAAGAGTAAGAGCATTAAGAGTATCCTAGAGGCATCTTAAGGTAATTAGGCCAATTAAGATATCTCTGGTGCATCTAAGAAATAAATCTAGAAGATTAGGAAATCTAAAGAATCCTAAGTCATCTAAGAGAGTAATCGTAGGCAGATCTAAGAGTAATCAAGGCAATCAAGAGTAAGAGCTTCAGTTGGGCTACGTGAGGATGTAATAACTATGAATTCGGCTTTGGTCGTATGTGTATTAATTTGTTTTTTTTTTGTTGTTAGATTGTCTCTTTTCTTGGTCTCTGTCTTTGCGTTATGTTTCTCTCTTTCTCTTTTCTCTTTCTCTTTCTCATTTCTCTAACCTTCATCCTCCCCCTCCGCATCTTCTCCTCTCTTCTCCTCTTCTCTCCTCTCATCTCTCTCCTACTCTCCTCTCCTCTCTCTCTCTCTCTCCTCCTCTCTTCATCCACTCATCTCTCTCTTCCTCTCCCTCGTCTCCTCTCACTTACTTATCATCTATATATTACTATATATATCTGACTATATCATATCTATACAGAAATGAAAGCGGTATCGGAAAATGCGAACAGAAGCAATAGAACAAGGAAGTAACAGAAATGAGAATTCAGAAATTGATAAACAAGCATATTTATCTTGAATCGTTATTACTTAGTAGTATTTACCATTGAAACTAGAAGCGGTAATATTCGCAGAGGAGGGAGCTCACGAGGCAAGAGAATTCGAATATTGAGGACAGAATGAATGTAGGAAGTATAGATCCGAGAGAGGAGAAATAAATATATTTGTACAATAAGTAGTATTACATAGCTGATAACAGCGCCAGAGGGAAGAGACACTATGCCAACCCAATAATGTGTCACGACTACCGCCGTTTGCATATGGCTCGTTTCAAGCACGTTCACCACCCTGGTCCAAGTCTAGTCCAGACCGTCAGACTGGACTGATGCTCGCGGAAATCATCGAGACTGGCCAGTCCATTCGTCGTGTCCTATTGGCTGGGGATTGAGTGGGCTGGCGTCCTTCAGTGGGCCGTGACTATAAAATGAATGTATGTATCATTATATTTACCGTTAATCATCTACTATCTCATTCCACTCTCCGTCCCACTCTCTCTCTTATATTTTCCAGTGGCATATATCTCAGTTTTTTAGTCATCACTTACATCATCTATCCGTGCACAGTGTACGTATCTTACATTTATTTATCTCATTAATCACTATATGCTACATTTCTTCAGTGATCATCATACAATATCTGTAGTGAATGCAATAAAATTCGGGTAATAAAAAAATGAGCATGAGTGAACATTGTGCATGACACTATAGTTTTGTTTGACGTATTCATTTCCTTTGTTTCAAAAATTGCGAATATTGGTAATTTTTCGTGGAAATTACTTAGTCTTTATGGTTGGCATCAGTTTTTCATTCTTTAATCGCGGACAAATGATGAATCTGTCTCTTCACCTAGTTGACTCTAGCCTATGCGCCAGCCTCCACACTGTCCAGCCTGTCCTGCGCCTTGAGCTGTCACGATCTGGACTGTCCTCAGACTGGTCCAGCCCGCCTCGCGAAACAGTCTCCTGCCCCGGACTAGTCCCAGTCCAGACCGGGCTAGACGGATACGCGGAAAACGCGCGTAATACTGATGTGGTATGGTGATTATTCGTCCAACCAATCACCATTGTCCAGGCTCGGATAATGGGAACGTCACTAATTGAGAGGGATAAGACTTTGAAAAATGAATTATTGGTTCAGTGTTTAAATTTTCTCTTAATAATCTAATCTATGTGATTTAGTGTCTATGTTCAAGTTAGGAGTAGGTTTTTACAGTCATTTTAGGGTAGAGTTCATACAAACACTTTAATTAGTGTCAATCTTGAAAGATCAAAATCGATCATTCTCACCTGGTACGTTTTCTCCATGCTTGGTGACGTCACTGGGGGGTGTTTCCGAAAGTGATGTCTTGAAATGTATTATTTAGGTTAGCTTTGAACCAGCGGTCACCATCTTTGAAGTTCGTTTATTAACCTGTGCCATAAGTACACGTTGGTAGCACACTGTGGACTCGTCGACTGGTAGTTGCTCTTGCGTGTCTTGTGGATGTGCACTTGGTGACTTTTAGAATCCTGATGAGTGTAGTACCAAGTCCGTCATTAGAAACTGTCTCTGCTTTGAGACTTTTATCTATATAACCGCAAGCCACTGTTATCGAGAGACCACAATTCGACTGATGACCTGACTCTGAACCACTTGAAACATTGGGATACTGAGTCCGTTTAAAGATTAAGTGTCATTTTGGCCTAGTGACTGGTTGATTGTCCAAGTGTTCCAGGCCTTCAAGCAGTCAAGCCGATTACAGAACAGTCACAGAACCTATGAGGGAACGTAAAACAACTAGTTGACAACAATACTAATGATAATAATTTATACTAAGTAGAGCTTATCACGTCACATTCTATTGCAGAGAAAACAAAATATACAGAGGTGGGCTCTCGAAAACCAGCGCGATTTCGATTGTTTTGTTTCATCTAATTGTGACGACTTCATAACCGAGTTGTTCATTAGCGCCAATGATATATGGGCTTCTATTATGGGATGGGGGCCTTGAGCCATGAATCAAGTTGAATACAGTTCACCTCCAGTCATGGCTTGTGTGGGTTGCTCTCTACGTGAAGTAGCCATTATAAAGCGTTATCTGGAGGAGGACCAAGAAGTCTTAAACATATTTGAAGACCACGTGTCATTCCTAAGAAAAGATAGTGCGGAAATTGTGGCCTGGAGCATCAAGAGGAAATATTTTCACTAACAGCTCAAAACAAAGACATGAAAGAAGGCGACGATTAATTATATCATTGTATTCTTCCGCTTCTCAATTTTTTAAAGCATTTAAGATATTTGTTTCATTGCTATAATTTTACGTATGTCCGTGACATGTACTACATTATTTTATATGATATATCATGTTTTCAGTTATTCGCTTCAATGTCTTTCTAATTTCGTGCTTCAGTCGTCTCACCTCGAGCACTAAACAGTCCATCATTTCATTATCACACACCACATAACTCACAACGCACGACCAGAACGACACCACACCACACACTTGCCGGCAGCCACACTCTGTACAGCATGGTGATGCTTGCTCGCTTATTATATGAGATTTATCGCCCAGCACCGTATGACGTGCGCCGCAAACTGCAAATACCATCAAAGGCATGACGACACACTCAGTCACAGGACAGCGAGGGAGGGAAGCCACGACCTCGGACTATGCGGGGGTCGGGTGGCCTGTGGGTTGCGTCACAATTGATGCAGTAATACTTATCTCACGTGCGGGGCTTAGAGAAAGGACGTTGGGGTGATTGATAGCGTGTAGTGTTTGTTTCGTTTGCTACAGTAGATTCTAATACCTCCTGCCGCTGTGTCTGCGTTGTGTTGTGCTGCCCTTCTGCGGGACTTTCCTTGAAAGCACCTCCACTTCGTCACTCACGTTAAAGCCTCGCCTGGTCTCCATTATATTCCTCCTCCTCCTTTTTCTCCATCCCGCCCTTTCCATCGCTGCATCATCTCAGCACCCACGTTCATACAATTTGTCTATTCCTCGCTTTTATCGACATGTCTTCTATTCCTAATTTCCTCATTTCTCCTCGCCTTTTTCTCTGCCTGCTTCTTCGTTCTCATCTTATATTATTTCCTGATTCTGCTTTGTCTGTAATTATCTTCCTGTTTCACGTATTAAGACACTTCTCTTTACTTTTTGTCTCCATTCTGCCTCTGTATATCATCACTTATGTTTTTGTCCTATTTAGATTACACATCCTCCTCCTCCCTAGGAAGCACCAGGCAAGGCTGCAGAGCCATCCTTAAACATCCAAACTGTATCCACGAATACACGGCACTAGTCATGTACTATGTCAACACGTACAGAAAGCACCAAGTTGACGGTCACCACTATTCTCGACCTGTGACGGGCTGTGGATCGTCAAAGGCCGTCACATTACGTAATCATATACGGCAATGAAAGTATCAAGAGTCATTGCTACAAAGGATCTCCAATGTGCAGCGTGCCACAAGGGAATGTTCGCACGCTGGCATGGTTAATTGAACGTAGCTGAGGCCTGATTTACTGCTGCCTGCCCAATAAGCGGCAGACAAGGTGCTGCATAACCCTGGGACAGTCACACAGTGCTTACATGTCCTCCAGGAACACATCACAGTACCTTCCGAAGCAAACATTGAAATAATTTACCCATGATCAAAAGTACTTGTATATCGCACTTGTTTCTCACTTTCTTCTTAAATTTCATGTTAGTTTTTCAATACTGCATAATATCTCCTCTTTTCCGACCATCTTCGACTAGAAAGATGGTTGGGTGAGGAGGTGTCTTGTACTGGGGTATCTTTCCTTTATACTAATATCATAGACTATTGTAGTGTAATGAAACAGCTAATAAAGGCCAAGGAATATACTGTTGTATGTAAATCCCTTGTAATGTAACTCAGTAAATCTTTCGTAATCTTCCTCAGTAATATACGTATTGTTCTTAAAATTAGTGAAACATAAACTGCTGCTGCTCCAGACCCGAAGGAACTCGTGTTCGTGTACTCGATACTGTTATATACTCTCCTCTTCTAACTTCTTGGTCTTTTATAATTTTATTTGTTTCCTGCTCCCTCTCCTCCTCCAGCCCTATCTTCACATGTCTTTGTGTGTCCAGCATTCGATCTTCTTCTTTTTCTTTTTTGCCAAACGTTTCTCCTTCTTCCTCCTCCTTGTGCTATTGTGAGACAAACAACTCTCTCTACAGATGAGTACCACATTTACGAACTTCCTATTACAGGAACTACCACATGTAGGTCTCACGGCCTCTCGTGGCGTCCTTATTTTATTATGTTCTTATGTTCTCTTTCTTCCCATTTTTCCACCAAAGTGAGGGCAAGAAGTCGCTTTTCCGTCCCTCTTGCTTAATTAAAGAGACCAACAAATGGCCCTTCAAACTCCCATCTCAAGTACACGTATTACACAGCGGTATTACGTATCGTTTGGTGTAAAAAAGTAAGACATACAAGACAACTTTTATCCCTTTATACCACGATTTCAAGTTACAACTCCGCTTCCTCTGCCTCCTTTTCCTCTTCCTCGACCTACTCGTTCTATATTTCTTCGTCTTCCTCCTACCTCCTACTCTAATCCCTCTGCTCATTTTTGTTCTCCTCTTCATCTTCTCTTTCCTCTTCCTCCTCCTCCATATTTCAACTATAAATATCTAACTAGATGTAAATTTCTTCTTCACTAAAACCAACTGACGCAAGAGCTTACCTTCGCTGCTGCCTCACCGTGGTCCAGGTGGGCAGCGCGGCGCCCGCTCCTCCATCTCGCCTGTAAACAAAATAATTTCAGCGTCAAATTTCACATAAAACCACCATGTCATTTTGTCAATTGCTATTTTTTTCTGTCTTTTTTTTCTTTCTCTCTCTCTCTCTCTCTCTCTCTCTCTCTCTCTCTCTCTCTCTCTCTCTTCTCTTCTCTCTCTTCTCCTTCCTCTCTCCCTCTCTCCTCTCCTCTCTCTTTCTCTCTCTCTCCTCTCTCTCTCCTTCTCTCCTCCTCTCCTTCTCATCTCTCTCTCTCTATTAATTTCCTTCTACTCCTCCGCTTCTCTTCGCTCTCTCCCTTCTCTTCCCCTCATCTACTTGCTTAACATCTTCTTCCTCATTTCCTTCCCTCTTCCTTTTCTTCATCCTTCTCAAAAATTTTGCGAGCGGACAGATCAAATCACCGTCGATCAAAAACCGATCAGATTAATAAACATACGTGTACGTAAAGATAAAGCTGAACGGTAAACTGTTAACTCTTGGGACAACCTATCGTCATCCTAAATTAAATGCCGAAGTAGATTGCCTACTATATGATAAAATAAAGTCAGTTGCTAAAAGTAACCACGAATCAATAATATACGGAAATTTAACCTACTTCGCATTGATTAGGCTAGTCATTCTGCTGATAGCGAAGGTATGCACCTGCTTGATAAATGGTAAATGAACAATTTCTATATAGGAAAGGAGGAAAGGAAAGGAAATAAGGAGGCGGAGGAGGAGGAAAGACTGTCATAAAAGCAAGAAAATGTTATAAAGCAAGAATACGGATTGTTAGGTTGTTCATAATGACGTCACCTGCCTAAGTGCACCACATAACATACCTGCATTACCAGTAAGAGACAAGGAAAATAATTATAAGGATCCTAGCCACCCAGCCTTTTTACCACTTGACTGCAAACCAAGAAAATTTGATCCAATACTCACGTTGTTGGAGAGAAATGAAATGAAGATTTTGAATGGCAAAATAAAAGTATTGTCTGCACTATCATATTGCAAAAAGAACAATTATAATTACCTTACCGTGCCAAAATGAGAAAAAAATATATTTTAAAGATAAAATAATAATGTCCTTGAGTGAAGTGTGTAGAGATGTCGCGCCTCGATGAGGACAATACTCAGTCCTAAACACGTCACATCTGATATTTGTCTTCACGATTTTTTGGTTAAATTCAGGAGCTCAATTCTTGTTCAAGAGCATTGATAATATTTTTCTACCTGCCTTGGTGTTATGTTTCTTCGTGTTTACATACACATAATGGTTTCCAAGAGAGACTTTCATTTTAAGCCATCAAAAATATTCGACTGATCGAAACGTGAAAATTCACTGAAAAATTTCGAATTCGTGGATCACGTACTAGGGTCGTGGTATCGTGAAAAACTAAACCTGTCTTGGGTATTGGCGAAGAGTTTCCCCACACACCTCCACACTAACACAATTATGTAGCGCGTGCTATTCAGATATACTCGCCACAGATCAGCACACAATTATTTTTACTCGCATGTGTGCAACTATTTCGCTATTCTCATCCCTGCTCACAGTACATGTAATGCCAAGAGTCTGTTGTTTACTCCTCTCCAGCACGGGTTCGCCAGGTACTCCGTCCTCGTATTTGTTATTCTACACCCTACAATACACACTTTTACTCCATTGGAAACAGAAGGACATGTGTTTCTTGTGGGACCTTGGAATAATCTTGTCAAAGTGTTTGTGAAAGTTGTCACATTCAAGGCGGTGAAAGCTTTGCCTCCTACCGTCCTGTCCGCCAATATGGAGAAGTAGCAGGATGAGGAAGAGAAGGACAAGGAGGAGGAGGAACACACAAAGAAAATAGAAATTATAAAAAGGGGAAGGAAGAAAAGGACATAGAGTTAAGAGGAGGATAAGGAAGAGGAGAAAAACATAGGAGGAGGAAGAGGACGTAGATGAGAAACAGGACATGGAGATGGAGGATTCAAAATCAAATCATCGGAATTAATCAAAATACAACAAATAGGAAAAGTGATTATGATAATGATGATGAGGATGAGGATTATACTAAATAAAATGTTAATGATAATAACAATGATAAAAGTATTAATAAAATAAACATAGCTAAGAATATAATCATCATCATTATGATGATAGCCATCGTTATTTTCAAAACTATGTATATCATATTCATCATGTAGTCCCCGGGGCCGTATGTTGCCGGAAGCCCGTGTGCCGCAGGAAAACGGAAGAAACATTGCATAGTACGGAGAGTGTATCCTGCTGAGTGCCCCGCACTCCTCGTCAGGATGGACAAGCTAGTTAAATCCTCGTGCCGCACGCCAGCAGCACGAACACTCTCCTCTCTCCCCTTTCATCCCCGACGCGTAGCAGCCTGCTGCGTCCCCCCCCTATACGGAGAGTGTATCCTGCTGAGTGCCCCGCACTCCTCGTCAGAATGGACAAGCCAGTCCTCGTGCCGCACGCCAGCAGCCCGAACACTCTCCTCTTTTTTTTCAAAGCATCTCTCGGACGGGCTCAAGCTAGCCCGTGGTCCTCCCCTGCTGGAGGCCCGATAAAAAAATAAAAAAATAAAATGTTTTTTCATCATGACTATCAGCATTGTTATCATCAGCGTGCTCTGCTTACAACCGTGTGTCTTGGGTTTCATGTTCTGGAAATTTACCTTTGTGTCGTGAGTAATTGTTCACAAACTCACCTTGGTAGCTATGGTGAGGAAACGCCCACAAACGGACACAAATAAATTCACTGATTACGCTGGAAAATTAATATGTGGGTTTCGTGAGGATTGGATAGATACGCCAGATACGTCTCTCTCTCTCTCTCTCTCTCTCTCTCTCTCTCTCTCTCTCTCTCTCTCTCTCTCTCTCTCTCTCTCTCTCTCTCTCTCTCTCTCTCTCTCTCTCTCACACCATAGGCGGCGGCCAGGCCTGTCTTTATACGTAACGGATGTCCAATGGTGGCGCCTGCTGCAGTGCCTCGGAACCTGCATGTATGCCTGTACTAGTAAATTTCAGTTAACTATTTTGCAGTTAATGTTAGAAGCTAACGTGTCACAGGTCGCCCAGTTTGGGCAAGGCAGAACACTTCTTGATTCCACACTTTTAGTTGTTTGCGCTGGTGTTACCGTTGTTGTGGATGCTGCTCCTGCTGCCCTATATATAGGACACCATTGGTAACATGATCAGTCCGTCGCTGCACGTGGTCCCAATAAGTCTGAGCGGCGGAACACTGCATGATGGAGTGGCGCTAAGCTGTGTGCAGGGTCTGTAAGGCCTGTCCAGGCTGTCTCAGTCCCCATGCACAGTTAACTGACCGTCAAATATACCTATTTTGCCACACTCTCGAGGGGGCGGTCAAAGGTCTGTGCTTTCCCGGACTGAACATGTCGGGGAAAAAATTGACAATCCACTCCCATGCCTGGGTTCTTCCTCTCCTCTGCAACAAAACAGACTTGCCGCCCACGTCCTCGCACCAGGCTATCCCTCACATTGCTGTTGGCGGCTATTGGAAAGCAACGAGGAGAGTGTAATGCGAGTGCTGGGTGAAGGGCAACACCGGCGGCAAGTCATCGAGGTAATTGTATTGCACGGTGTGTGTCCGGGACGCATATTCCTGTTCTCTGGAATAGTACGTGGTACGGGGATGTCTCTAGCCAATCACCGCTGTCAAAGCTCATGACGGCACATGGGGAGGAGCTCAAGTGACCACTGGGTTATAATATGTTTTATTTAACAGCATTCAATTAGTTTTTGTTAGGTTTGGTTAGGTTAGTTTAAGTTGGATTAGGTTAGGCAAGGTTAGGTCAAATTAACCAATTTAATTAGCCTTAATATCAAATAAAACATGCAAATTTTAGCTCAGCAATCACTTAAGCTCGACCTTCATGTGACGTCACAAGTTTGGCCAACAGTGATTGGCTAGAGACATCCCCATACCACATACTATTCCAGAGAACGGCAATATGCGTCCGGGACTCATTCCCGTGTAACGTAGGTCTCCATCAGGTAATAGACTAACGTCCATACGCTAACCATTAACGTGCATACACTAAACACAAGTGCTTGTGGGCCCTTCGGACCCATGTATTGATGTTTGTAGTAGTAGTATATATTAGACAACATGTGATTGCAAACTCCAATCGTGTTGTTGCTGTCGTTGGTCACTGGTCAAAGTGCCTCGGGGTAGACCACGTTCCGTGTGATTCCAACCCTTTGTGTTCCGTGTGATTCCAACACACACACTCACACACGCACACAAACGTCCATGAGTCTACTGAGTTTGTGGAATGCGGCAAGACGTTACCGCAGAGTTTTTCCTGTAATCTAATACTCCTTAAGTTTTTTTTAGCCCAAAATCCACCTTCAAAATTATTCAATCGACATGGGAATAAGCCGCTTACCACCTACGATTTATTTGCGATTTTTGGAGCCTATTCTCATCAAAATTGAATTTACAGTTTCGGTTACCCAAAACAGACACACAGACAGACACACAGACACACGGCTACTCCTATAGTATATTAGATAATGCCACGACTCCTCATTCCCAGGTAGCTTAAAAACTGCCAAAGCAAGCCCTCTTTGGCTGGATGTACCCCTTTGTAAGATGGGTCGTTGCTGCTTGTCATATACATATTCGTTTGCAGTCTTCGTCATCTCTCTCTCTCTCTCTCTCTCTCTCTCTCTCTCTCTCTCTCTCTCTCTCTCTCTCTCTCTCTCTCTCTCTCTCTCTCTCTCTCTCTCTCTCTCTCTCTCTCTCTCTCTCTCTCTCTCTCTTTAATAACCTAATAATTTGAAAAACCATCAGGAAAGTTATATATGTTACATTACCAGCGATCACTTCCCTGTCTTTAGTATATTTTCAGTTGATACTTTCTATTAATTTCAGTAGATATTTTCTAGTAATGTACTTTCCTCCAGAATCACAAGGACAAAAATAATATTCAGTTTATATTGATGCTTATAAAATAAATTTAGTGAAATATTACTGGAATTTAGAGATGAGAAATACTGATGTCTATAGATGTTTTGACATTTATATGAATAAGCTTCACATATTGTATGACAAACATATCCCTCCAAAGGAATTCACTTTCAAAGAAAAATATAGTACATAGTAGTGCCCTACATTACTCAAGCAATAATAAAATCCATTAAACATCGCAAAAATTACATAAGCTTTATGCTAAATGGCCACTAACCTATAAGAAAATATTTAAACAGTATAGGAATACATTAATTAACTTCAGTAATAAGAGCAGCTAAAGAAAATTATTATAATTCAAAACTAGAAGAAAACTCAGGTGACATAAACAAAACATGGGAAATAATAAGCAAATTAATGGGTAATAAGTATAATAAACTACTAAATTAACTAACTAAATTCCATTGCATTTCAAGAAAAATCGAAATCCTACAATCATGACGTAGCTGAGCCATTTAATAAATATTTTTGCACTATTGCCAACAGTTTAGCTTCTAATAGTCTGCCGCCTACAACCCAAGTCACTTCTTATTTACCAGAGTGGCAGAGTCTCATGCATTCTCTTTTTTTCCCCCAACCAACAACAATTTTTGAAATTAATAATGTTATCAATAACTTGAAATTAACGTCACCAGGGTTTGATGATATCAGCATAATCAAAGAATGCAAGAACTAAATCAATCTATTTCTTGAATACATTATAAATAGATTTTTTACAGTTACTGTTATTTATTTTATATCATACTAGCCGCAAAGCCGCCCTCCGGGCGGACTTTTTGGCTAGCTCCTGCGGAGGGCTATTGGTGGGCCTTCGGCCCACCAAACACAGACTCTCCAGATAGCCCCTTCTAACTTTCCTGAAATCATGGATGTAGAAATGTATGTATTAACGCCAACCCATTCACATCACCCCCAACCCATTCATCACCCCCCACCCATTCATTCACCCATTACCCATCACCACACACCCATTACCCATCACCCCCCACCTATTCCTTCACCCATCACCCGCCACCCATTCCATCACCCCACACCCATTACCCATCACCCCACACCCATCACCCCACCTATTTACTCACCCATTACCCATCACCCTACATCAAGGTTTCCTCAATTCTCGCAACCCACTTTTTTTTCACAATTCTCGCTAATAGGCTGCTAAAAAAAAAAATGTGATCGGATCATCCCCAAAATAGCCTTAAAACCTTCCCCTGGTCAACCGGATTCCAAAACTGTGCCATATGATGGGATTGCGCCACGGGGGGCGGAACCTATAGCACACAAACACACACACACACACACACACACACACACACACACACATACACACTTTCGCTTATATTATTATAGAAGGAACTGATCAAGGGCATAAAACATAAGTAACAAAAAGCCCGCTAGCAGACCCTATAAGGCATAAGCTATGTACCTTAATAGATGAGCTAAAGTATTTATGTATATGAAAAAAAAATCAGTTTGATATAAATAGTAGAAGAAATGGACAATGCAAAAAAAAAAATTACGTTACGTACTATGTGAAAATAATTTAGCTTTAAGTTTCAATACCATATTTTATTTTCCTAACTCACAAAGTAAAGGTAAGGATGGAGGCATACGATATGCTGCACGTGGCCTCGGTGCTCATCTCCGTCGCATTAGCCCTTGAGCCTGCTGTGGTTGGTGGTAACCCGTTACCCCAGGACACTAGGCTAATGTGATATCCTGGTTACCTCAGTTACCTTCCCCATGTATTCCCACCCATTTATCAACCATCCCCGAAAGAAAGGATGAACAACTGATTAAGTGGCCGCCGACTTGCCCTGGCCCGGATTCGAACCAGGGTCTGCAGATTCGTAGCTAGACGTGCTAGCCATTACATCACGGAGGCGACAAGCTCCTAGCTCATGGTTACTTTAAAATATAACTCGTATCATAAATAAAAGATAATTATATGAGTTCTTAATACATATATAGAAATAATCCTTGTGTAGCCTACTTGGATCTCACTGATGATAATTCTAAGGTTAATCGACATTTATCTCGTATCTTCCGTGTAAAACTTCCAACAAATAAGCTTTCAATCGTCAAATCCAAGGTATATTTTAACATAAACATTGGTAAGTACGCGGCACAAGGTATTCACAGGTACTCAACTCTTAGTAATTGTAATGTTCATGTTTATCAAGGTACTTCTGTTAGTTCTCTCATATCCTATACGTTAAAATGTTGTCAGAAGTTTCTTTCCTGATGTCAGTACATTCAACTTCATTAAAAGACTGTGCGGGAAATGAATTATTGCAAATATACATCAAACATAAATATTAGGGGAGAGAGAGAGAGAGAGAGAGAGAGAGAGAGAGAGAGAGAGAGAGAGAGAGAGAGAGAGAGAGAGAGAGAGAGAGAGAGAGAGAGAGAGAGAGAGAGAGAGAGAGAGAGAGAGTATACATGCATTATGATTAGTTATATTACTACCAAACTATATCCTAATTGTGAGAAAAAAATCCTCACTCCATCACACCTTCCTTTCGCTTGTCCCTCCTTCGACCTCCTACGTCTCCACCTTCACCTCCATCATTCCCTCCCTCCCTCCCTTCCCTCACTCCCTCCACTCCTTCATCGTCTCTTTTTCCCTCTCTTTTGCATCTTCTCTTCCTCTCTCCTCTCTCCCTCTCTCTCTCTCTCTCTCTCTCTCTTCTCCTCTCTCTCTCCTCTCTCTCTCTCTCTCTCTCTCTCTCTCTCTCTCTCTCTCTCTCTCTCTCTCTCTCTCTCTCTCTCTCTCTCTCTCTCTCTCTCATCTCTCTCTCTCTCTTCAATTTTTCCCATTACCTCCTTCATCCCTGTCTTATATCTCTCCTTATACATCTTTGCTTGCGTCATTTATGATCTTCCTATCTTCAATATCTTCATTTCTTTCTTCAAGTTCGCTCTTATCTCCTTTCCTCCCTCCATCACTCTTGCGTTACTTTACACTTCTATCCATTCCGTAGTTTGCTTCATATATCTTCCTCTTCCATCTTACCTCCGTTCATCCTTTTCTACATCTATGTTTATTTTACTTAAGTACAGTCTTAGTCGATGTTTCCATTTATTTTCTTTTGCCTTTATAATTAAATATCAGCTCCATACTTCTTCCCTCCATATCTTTCCATCTTACCTATGTGTTTTGGTCCCTTTACCTCTCTCTGTCACGCGTTCCCTGGCCTTTACCTTGCCTTTCAATAACCCTGCCCCCCCCCCTCCCCTCCCTGCTTGCCTGCCTGCCTGCCTGCCTGCCTCGCTCTGTCGCCAATCATAACTTACTTTGGTCTCATATTCTCCTTGTGTTTGATCGACGGTCACTCACGAGACTTTACGTGAGAAGTTCCCTCTGTGTGTTGTGTGTTGTGTGTGTGTGTGTGTGTGTGTGTGTGTGTGTGTGTGTGTGTGTGTGTGTGTGTGTGTGTGTGTGTGTGTGTGTGTGTGTGTGTGTGTGTTGTGTCTTTCTTTCTTTCTTTCTTTCTTTCCTTTCTTCTCTCTCTCTCTCTCTCTCTCTCTCTCTCCTCTCTCTCCTCTCTCTCTCTTCTCTACGTTAAACACCGCGGCAACTTCACGCTGATCCTCCAGTATAGTTTATCGAAATTTACGACCAGAAATGATTTACGTGCTTCGATCCCGCCAATCCCTTGAGCCTCCTGACACAACTCCAGCACAACTTTGCCGACCATCTGTTTACTCTCTCTCTCTCTCCATCTCTCTCTTCTCTCCTCTCATCTTCTCTCTCACTCTCTTCTCTCTCTCTCTCTCCTCTCTCTCTCTCTCTCTCTCTCTCTCTTCTTCTCTTCTCTCTTCTCTCTTCTTTACTTATATCGTTCATTATTGTTTTATCTAACCCTTTTTGAAAAAACACTTAAACATTATTTCCTAAGTATCACAAATTCATCAGCATTACTTTATATTCATCAATCTATCTTTCTAATTATATTTCATTGTATGTCTGTCTGATTGTCATCCATTGTCTCTCACTCAGCATATCTCTCCTCTTCTGTCTATCTGTTTGCCATTGTCTGTCTGTCTATCCACTATTGTTACTCTATCTTTATGTATGTCAGTCGATTTTTTATATTCTGTCTATTTGTCTGTCTTTAATTGTCTGTCTGTATGCCTGTCTTCCAGCGACTGTCTGTGTCTATCTTTCAGTCAAGATATTTACGAAACAGCAATATTTCTATCTTTCTTCATGCCATTCAATGTTTTATAAATTGCCTATTTTCTTTCTATTATGCACCTAATTCTCTTCTCTCTCTCTCTCTCTCTCTCTCTCTCTCTCTCTCTCTCTCTCTCTCTCTCTCTCTCTCTCTCTCTCTCTCTCTCTCTCTCTAAGCACCCCAAGCCTCTATGTCCCCCAATAGACAAGTTGTCTGTTATGAGAAGACTTAAGAAATGTATTATGCAATGAGTGTCAAGTATATATAATACTTACACAAATAAAAGTTTATGCTGTAAAAGTGATGATGAAGTAAATTGCTTGAAATGATGTCCGCCATTACCGTGACGTCACACACTGGACACACGGTAACAGAGCCTCCACTGTGGGGTGACTGAATGAGAGAGGATGACTAATAGAGAAACTGTAGTGGGTTGACTAAGGTAATGTAACTGATTTAAAGACTGGTGTGACTGAGTGATAAGGTATGGCTGATTTAAAGCCTATGGTGTAATTAAGCAGCGATGAGAAGGTGCAGGGCTGTGGTGATGCTGTTAGGGTTAAAGGTGTGACTTAGTTCCAAAAATGAGGGGGAAGTTTGTTAGCCTGCTTTTTTATATTTTTCCCTTCGTTTACTCTCTCTCTCTCTCTCTCTCTCTCTCTCTCTCTCTCTCTCTCTCTCTCTCTCTCTCTCTCTCTCTCTCTCTCTCTCTCTCTCTCTCTCTCTCTCTCTCTCTCTCTCTCTCTCTCGTTTCATGCGATTTGTGAGGTAAATTTTCTTTTGAGATTTTCACTTCCTAAATTTCTACGTTTCTCCCCTTTTTTTGTACAAAGCGAATATTTCAAAGTCTCCCCTCTCATTGCAAGGACTTTTCCCTTCTTGACTATTCAATGAGGTGCGTCAAGTTCTTTTTTCTCTTCCAGGCACTCTTTTATTTATTCACATTTTTTCACGGGCAAATTTTCATCTTTCGCAGCATTTTTTCCGATAATTTTATACGTCAGGTCTTTCCTTGACTGCCTCTGTCATCTCGCTGCTCTCTTTCACTTCCCTTGAATGCTTTGACCTTTAACCTGACCTGAGGCGGCTTCCGGTGACCTGGTTAAATATTTCACACCTCTTTGTATACACTGTGGACTGACACACAAAATACTGCACTTATATTTTAGCTTTTATTCCCATTCATATTTCGTCATTCAAACATTTATTTACTTTTATTTAATACTTTATTTAGCCTGCCTTTCCTTCCTAGCTTGCCTGTCATTTCTTTATCCTTTTTATTATTATTTGTCATTCGTTTTTCACTTTTGTTTTCGCGTTTCACATATTTTCTATTCCTCCTCTTCTTCATTGCCTTTCACTCACTTATCCATTCTATTATTTTACCTATCATTTATTATTTACCTGTACCTTGATTTTCACCTGTTCTTCCTTGTATCACCTATCCCTATACTTTTCATTCACCCTCTTGTTTACCCTTTCAAATAACTATCCATTCTTTTCTTTCAATTTTATTTTATTCGTACACATTTGTCTCGTTTTTTCTCCTTTTTTTCCTCTTTTCACCTATCCTATATCTGCCTATCTATCCATCATCACTGCCTTTCACCCAATCATTCATTCTTATTACACCTTTCTCTTATCCTTTCAATATCTACCCATCCTCACTTCTATCCGCTTCTCTTTGCATTCCCACCTGTCTGCTCTCACACACTCAGCCTAACTAACTAATCAACCTTCAATCCCTCAGCCACCTCACTCGACTCCCTAACGCTTATGAATATTTGAACCCCCTGAATAACTCCTCGCTTCTATCCCTGTACACGTGAGGTTTTGAATTTATAGATTATTTCTTAAAAATACATTGATCTCCGTCTGTTAATTTGTACAGGTGATATAAAGTTAACAATTATAAATGATAATGGTAAAAAAAATATTGGTTAAAAGTAAGGCCGTATGTCTTCTTGTTTCGTATTATTTTCACTTTTGCATAGTTAAAATGATCAATATAATATGCTAGTGTGGTGTGGGTGTGGGTGTGGGTGTGGGTGGGTGGGTGGGTGGGTGGGTGGGTGGGTGGGTGTGTGTGTGTGGTGGGGGGGGGGGGGCTACACTACGTGCACATCTATTCGAGCTTACTTGGCCTAACTTGAACCTAATTTTTCTAAGTGTTCTCTTGTTCCCATCACCTTTAGGAGGTCACGTACAGGACACTTGATTCTCTCTCTCTCTCTCTCTCTCTCTCTCTCTCTCTCTCTCTCTCTCTCTCTCTCTCTCTCTCTCTCTCTCTCTCTCTCTCTCTCTCTCTCTCTCTCTCTCTCTCTCTCTCTCTCTCTCTCTCTCTCTCTCTCTTTTTTCTCTCTCCCAGGTTCATCTTCTCTAGCGACATTGTTTTGTTTTCATCTAATTTGCGCAGCGAGAGATTTTCCTTAAGATACCTGAAAATAGCAGCAACAGCAATATCAACTCTCTCTCTTTCTTTATCTTTCTCTCTATCTCCCTCTTACTCTTTCATTTGTGTACTAACATTTAAGTTTGCTTTATTTTAATTAGATAGATGGATATAGATAATCAAAATAAAGCAAACACACACACACACACACACACACACACACACACACACACACATATATCATTAGCATTGTTAGCGTTGCCAATAAGTCCTTCGTTATCGGAAGAAATTATCATCTGGCGGCGGTGCATTGGCTTTCATCGATGTTGTGCTCTTTGGGGACAATATTAAACCTAGACTCTCTCTCTCTCTCTCTCTCTCTCTCTCTCTCTCTCTCTCTCTCTCTCTCTCTCTCTCTCTCTCTCTCTCTCTCTCTCTCTCTCTCCGCTTCTCTTGATGATGAAAAGAATCGCTTTGTCGGCTATCTACAGGCTCCTCCTCCTCCTCTCCCCTTCACTTCCCCATCTTCCTCCTCCACCTCATATTCCTCCTTCCTTACCTGTAGTTTACAGCCTCTCTTTCATTATAACATAGGAACATAAGGAAGCTACAAGAGGCCGTGAGACCTACACGTGGTAGTTCATGTTTACCTACATCCAACTTTCATCCCATCCATTAAATTGTTTAGCCTCCTTTTAAAACTCCCTAATGACTCCGCACTAACTACCTGCTGACTGAGTCCAATATCCAATCATCTACCACCCTATTTGTGAACCAGTTTCTCCCTATTTTATTTCATTTCTTAAATATACGTTTTTCATGCATGACTCCGTTAATTTTTGTTATACCCTGGTTACTAGCCGTAAGAACTTTTCCTACATCTCCTTTGTTATATCCCTTTATCCACTTTAACACTTCTATCAGATACCCCCTTACTCTACGCCTCTCGAGTGAGTGTAAAATGAATGGCTTCAATCTCCTATCATAACTGAAGTTACGCATCCCTGTATCATTTTGGTAATCATTCTCTGCACTGATTTTAGCAATGCTATATCCATTCTATAGTACTGGGACCAAAACTGTATCGCATAGTCTAGGTGAGGTCTGACTAGAGTCGAATAAAGTTTTAGAATAAACTTCACACTTCTACTTTTGACACTCCTGGTAATGAATCCTAAAACCCTATTTCTAGCCTCAATACATTGCTTCCCTATAGGACGGAGGTCTGAGTGAGCTTACCCGCACACACAAATCCTTCTCACCTTCTTATTTTTTCAGTGATACATTACGTATAGTGTATCTATTACCAGGATTTCCAACATTACCAGGATTACCAACATTAATTACGCTACACTTGTTAATATAAAATCATATTTGCCACCTGACTACCAGCTCGTTTAACTTATCTATGTTTCCCTGCAGACCGGTTACATCAGACTGTAACCAAGTAACCCTACCAATCTTAGTGCCATCAGCACACTTACTGATATCACTGCTAATCCACCACTGCTTTCCTTTAAGTTCCCTTCTCCTGTATATTTTTCTTCCCTTTAATCCTATTCCTCCTCTTCTTCCATGTTTCTTTTCCAGCTATGTTTTTTCCCTCTCGCCGATCTTTCTACATCCTGCCTCGCCTCACCTCACTGAGTAAGGTTGTGACTGATCTCTTGTGGCTCATGGTAAGCTGAGTTCACAATGTTGCTGGCTACGCTTGAGTGTATACTGAAGAAAGGAGCTCGTGAAGAGATTCCCTCTTATAGAAAAGCCTTGATTACTGGTACACTTTCTGCATTTTTGTGTGTTTAAGTGAGTTGTGTGGGTGAAGAGGCTTGGCAGGCGCTCCTTGCCCTCGTCCTGGTGTCGAGGACTGAAAAAAGGTCAACGCTTGCCTACTTTAATGTGTGTCTTATTCAAGGGACCATATCGCTCGTCTTCCTATATTTTGTTATTCTACTAATTTAAATATGACATTTATTTATTTCAAGCTTCTTCCGTTTAATGCTTTCATAATTGTTGGATGCCACATTTACCGCGATGTACATATTTATTACCAGACCACACATCGAATATCACATGTTCCAGTGTTTTGCAGAACGGAAGTACACGTTTCTTCCACATTGGGTTTTCGCGGCAGTTCAAGTGCTAGGTGACAATGATGTTGTTTCTGCCACATCCTCGGGCAAACAAGTTTTGGACTGAGAAAATATTTATTTTCTTTTATTTAATGCTTTCTAGAACTTTCATTGATGTTAGTGATTGAAAATTATTGATTCTCTCATTCTCAGTACTGTTGGGGATTAATACATGGGCAGGAGGGAAGGGCGGGAGGCTTGGTATTATTTCAGTCAGAGAAATAACTTGTAAAGTAAAGACGGCCCAGACCTGAAGCGTGTAGGAAAGACCAGACTTGATGGAAAATTAGAGGAAGGTGTTAGGTAACAGCTTTTAAAGAGGAACAAGATACAAGCACAGGGCGGCTCACTTCCTCCCGGCCAAGCTTGGAGAGGTCGGTCCATGGAGGCTACAATACGTAGGCAAGTTAGGTAAGGTTAGGTTCGAATATGTTCTGTTAGACAATGCAAGGAAACAAGGGCTGAAGGTGTGGTCAGTTCCGCGGGTGAGGAGCAGGAGGATCTCTCGGAGGCCACGGTTGGCCCCGTGGTCACGCTGTGTGTTGATACCTGGACGACGGATTGTCTCTGGAGAGCCCGATCCACAAGTGTCGTGCACCGCCGTGATGCGTGGAAACGAATGAACCACTGTAAATAAACGCCGGCAGTATCTTATAACAAAAATTTTGATGATTCTTGTGAATGGTGAAAACCATGAATCATGGTAAGATACACGCGAGAAACATGAAATAGACAAATACCAATAGATAATTATATGTTTGTAAAATGCAGTCTTCTAAAGAATATCAGACGTTCAGCATATCTAATATAGTTATTTAGTACCAATAAGTTTTCTGGTAAATGTGCTTTCCATGTTTATTGCATGTGTATTCCTGTTTCTTCTCCTTCTTCCTCATCATTTAATCTCCTACATCCTGCTCCTCCTCTTCCTACTTCTACTTCTCTTCCTCCGCCTCCCCGTCCTCTCCCGTCACACAATAAAATTCGTTTACAATTTACTACTTCATCACTTTTTATTTTTTTTCTCTCCCAGTATAATTATAAGTATATATTTACAACTTATAAGGACAATCTCAGAGAGACCCAATGTAGATTATCTGGCAACTGACCTATTTTCGCCTCCAGGCTTGTGCTCTGGGTCAGGTCAAGCCACTACCTCACTGGTCAAGTTTCAGCAGGTTGCAGCAGGCAAGTTGCTCATTGAGCAGCTCAACCTCACTTCCATTGCACTTCGAAAAGACGCTCCTCCCTTGCGTCTCAATGTGATTGTCCTTACAAGTTGTATATGTATGTATATATATATATATATATATATATATATATATATATATATATATATATATATATATATATATATATATATATATATATATATATATATATATATATATTATATACAGTATATATATATATATATATATATATATATATATATATATATATATATATACTTGTAATTATATACATACGGCAACAGTGTATACCTCTACCCCACAACCACACACTAAATTACTACGAAGGTCTACACTACCAGGCGCCCTTGAGAGGGTGTTGAACGAGCTACCACGTGCCTCCATTCTCACCGCTCTATTGCTACCACCCTTGCTTTCCACTACCGGCCTTCTACGACGTTTGTGCTGCAGCCACAACATCATACCACCACTCACTCCAATGTATTTCTTTAAATTAATGAAAAATTGGCTTCGCGTTTATATATCTATCCAACACAGCAATCTCACGTATACAACAACAACAACAAAATCACAAAAAACAAAGGACAGAGAGATGAAATACTTAACCTGAAACTGAAAAAAGCAAATAATTAAAAATGCAAGTGCAGATAAAAGTACAAAAATTCTATAAAAAAATGGCTCTCGCAAAACTTTGAAAAGCTCAGAATGGACATGAAAACAACCTCTCATGACTCATGATATTCAGAGCAAAAAATAATTATCCATGAAAAAAAACGAGATGCCTTAGGGACGCGAAGAATAAAGCAACTTTTAAATCCACCGAACAAAAATCTGCCGCCTCGTCCAATAGCATACACAGAAAAAGATTAGAAGTGCATATAAAAAATAACAAAAAAAATCTACATTTCAGAAAACTTCAACATCTTTAACAATTTTCTCAGATTTGATACACTGTGTCTATCTGTCTGTGTATTTTCGTCTCTCTCTCTCTCTCTCTCTCTCTCTCTCTCTCTCTCTCTCTCTCTCTCTCTCTCTCTCTTCTCTCTCTCTCTCTCTCTCTTTTTCCAGAAACTCTAATAAATTAAAATAACCTTAATAAAGCACACTTAAGCATCGCTGTGCCGCGGGTCTCACTTCCGTCTCCTTGAAATTGTACTAGTTTTCCCTATACAAGTCACCGTTAGTCATCTTCCTCTATTATTAATCGGCCGGTTATTTACCAGGGTAGAACAAGAAGTAACGGATTCAAGCTGGAAAAGCGTAATTTAAAAAAGAAATAGGGAAAAACTGGTTCACAAATTAGGTGGTGAATGATTAGAATGGACTCAGTAGACAGGTAGTTAGTGCGCAGTCATTGGGTAGCTTTAAATAGGGGCTGGATAGGTTAATGGATGGGGATGAAAGGTGGATGTAGGTAGTGTTAGGTAACAGGAACTACCACGTGTAGACCTCACGGCCTCTTGTAGCTTCCTTATTTTCTTAAGTTCATCTTATGTTCTTATGTTCTAGTTCTGGCAGGTGTGTAGCCTCATAGCCTCGCCACGGTTGCCTCGTGTTAAGATTCAGTCATGAAGTCACTTTACATTAGTTTTGGTGTTTTTTTTCGTTTAGATCATAAGGCAGTTGCCAAGGACTAAAAATAGAACTAACAAAAAAGGTCATTAGTTCCGAGACCCTATAGAGCAGAATTAAGAGACTTCCAAAAAGGGGGGGGGGGGGGTAATTTAGTTTGGCAGCCACTTCCTTCGTTTCTGTCTGCTCGAAAAAAATAGAGAAAATCTGAACATAATTTAAGAGACAGAAAGACTGGATTCTACTTGGGCTCTGTCACGCCGGACTAGAACCCTCCTGGGGAGAGACAAGGAGAGGTATGTCAGGAGTCTCGCTGAGGATGTCGAGGGTCATTTGAACGCTAATGACCTCCGACCCTCCTACCGAGCCCTGAAGAAGCTCCGTTCCAAGTCTCCTTCTCGGGCGAGTGCTATTCGAACAGCAGATGGGCGCCTCGTGTCGGACATGGATGGGCAGATGGCTCGTTGGGCTGAGTACTTTGGGCAGTTGTTCACGGTGGACCCTCCAACTGAGCAGCTTCACACCACTGGGTTACAGGCAGTGGATGCCGATCCTCCCATTGACGAAAGCGCACCCTCTCTTGACGAAGTCAGAGAGGCTGTAGCAAAGTTGAGGGGTGGAAAGGCAGCTGGTGTTTGTAATATCAGTGCGGAGCTCCTCAAAGCTGGGGGTGAGGCCATGATCCACGGGTTGCATGCTGTCCTGACTGCCGTGTGGCAATCAGGTACCATTCCTCCTGACTGGAAAAGGGGGCTGGTCGTCCCTATCTGGAAAGGGAAAGGGGATCGTCAGGACTGCAACAATTACCGCGGTATTACACTGCTCAGCGTACCAGGCAAGGTGCTTGCCCATCTATTGCTGACACGGATTCGCAGCCATCTGATGAAGCATCAGAGACCTCAGCAGTCTGGGTTCACGCCTGGTAAGTCAACAACGGACCGTATCCTAGCGCTTCGTGTCCTGGTGGAACGCCGACGTGAGTTTTCGACAGGGGATGCTTGCAGCCAATCTCAAAAAGGCGTTTGACTCAGTGCATCGTGAGTCACTCTGAGATCTTCTGGCGACTTCAAGGGATTCCTGCAACGACTATTTGGTTTGATAACTGGTCTGTATTCTGGGACTGAGAGTGCTGTGAAGGTGTGGGGCAGGTGTATCCGGCTTCTTTCCTGTGAATACAGGAGTGAGGCAGGGGGGGGGTGCGTCATTGCCCCATCACTTTTCAACGCTTGTATGGACTGGGTATTGGACAAGGTTGTAGATCAAAGTGATTGTGGAGCATCCGTCGGCAACACCAAGATCACTGATCTTGTTTTTGCCGATGATGCAATAATCTTTGCTGAGTCGCTGGAGGTCCTGGTGATGGCTCTCGAGGCGCTGCACGAGGAGGCAAAGCCTTTGGGACTTGAGGTCTCCTGGCTCAAGACCAAGGTCCAGGTGTTTGGAGACTTACTAGATGAAGCAGTACAGTCTGTTCATGCGTGTGGCGAGGACATTGAGATCTTGGAAAGTTTACATACCTTGGTAGCGCAGTCCATACTGACGGCGGGTCACGTCAAGAAGTCTTACGGCGGATTGGCATAGCCCACGGTGTTATGGACTCGCTCAGCGGGAGTATTTGGCGTTGTCGGTACCTGTGCAGGAGGACAAAGATCCGGATCTTCAAATCGCTTGTGATCCCTATCTTACTCTATGGTTGTGAGACATGGACACTAAATAGTGACTTGAAGAGACGAATCAATGCCTTTGGTAATAAGTGTCTTCGCAGAATCATGGGGTATCGCTGGGATGATTACGTGTCAAATCAGCGATTGCACCGTGAGACTGAATCGAGGCCTATTACCTGCATAGTCCGTCAGCGCCAACTTCGGCTATATGGGCATGTGGCACGCTACCCTGAAACCGATCCTTCCCATCGGGTTGTATCTGTAAGAGACAATCCGGCGTGGAGGAGGCCAAGGGGGCACCCACAAGGCTCGTGGCTGGGGCAAGTTGCTGTTTCTTGTCGAGAGCTGCTTGGTATGGGAAAGGAGCCTGCATGGGAACTCGCGCGTGGTGACCCCCGGGAGTGGCGTCGTAGGGTGGGCGAGGCGACGCGCCCCCCGGCGTATGCCCCCAATGATTGATTGATTGATTCCTTCGTTTCTGTCTGCTCGAAGAAAATAGAGAAAATCTGAACATAATTTAAGAGACAGAAAGACGGGATTCCACTTGTGACGGTGACTTCACCTTCGTTACACGCAACAAACTACACTTGGGGGATGCAAGAACGAGGAGTAACATGTGGCGGGCTCTGTGCCATCCAACGGGACTCGAACCCTGGTCTACCTATCCCTAGAAATGAGATCATGCTGCTTTACCATTGACGTGTAAACTTGAAGTGTAAGTGAAAACAATTATAAAGGAAGCTCCTGGCTGAATTATTTAACACAGGATAATACACATTAATGAAAATTTAAATCATACATCTCGAATTTCATCGGGATCTTCACATTTAAAGGGATAAATACTTGTATCACCATAATGAGTGTAAGTTGGAGAATTTTAGTGTGGGTGTGCATACTGCTTCCCGCAGATCAGAAGGGACAGGGAAGCACACGTTGTATATGTAGGTTCTTATATTACGGATTAACCGTATTACAGACAGACAGGAGTGATACAAGTTTACATGATGCCGTGGCGGGAACGGGACAAGGGACTGGGGTGGTATGGTGTCACGGGGCGCCGCTTTCAGGCGTACTAATACTATCTCACATAAAAAGTTAAATGAGCATGGTGATGGACCAGACGGACCAGAAGAAGTTCCAACAGCTAAGAAATCCCATGAATGGTAAATACTGATATATGAACGATAGTTATCGACACTGCTGTCAATAGTAACTTTTTTCTCCATTTTTTTCCGATCTGCTTTTATCAATTTTCTCTGCAACCTACAGCCATCCATTTCAGTCACGCAAAAACCAATGAAGCCTATAGTTCTTTATCGTAATGGTGAAGTGTTTCAAATTACATATACACAAAAAAATTAATTGGCGTAGCAACTAAAATGGCAGAGTCCAAGTCAAGTAGAGTCCATTGCGTCCCACTGTTGGGCCTGACTGTTCGCATCTGTCGCTTAATTACTGTTTACCCATTTCTCTGTAACGAGGCCAGAGGAGATAGCCAGCCTCTCTTCGTCTTTATGATGAAGACAAACACTCTGAAAAGACCGCCATCCCAAAAACTACCTTCAGTTTTTTGTCCTCATACTTTATTATACGTTTGCTTGTTGTTGCATACTTTCGTATTTCCATCCCTTTCTCTCTTCGTTTGTGTGTGCATGTGTGAACCTTTTTTTTCTCTCGCTCTCTTTCAATCTGTCTTTGTCTAAAAAAAAGCCTTTGTCTATTCACTTTATAATATTGCTGATGGAAACTCACATGTAATAAAAAAAACTATCACATGGAATAAAGAAAGTGCGAACAATATATATATATATATACCTCACTTCGTCAACTGCTCTCGCCTCAAATTTTCGGTGGACAAAAATTACGCTGAAGTGAGTCTCTCGAAATTCCATTAAGTTAATTTTTGTCTTCTTCTCGCAGCAAGAGTGACAAATTAGCCTTTTTGCAGCGACGGGAAAACACGGATTTATCTCCGATTTTCCCGATTCTTAGCGAAGAGGCATTAGTAGTATGTTAGGAGGACATTACTACTACTACTACTACTACTACTACTACAGCGATTACCATTTATATACTACTACTATCCCAATTTACACTACTACTGCTTATTATCTATTAGTACTGATTACTACTACTAATAATAATAATACTGCTGCTACTTTTTTTATTGGTACTATGGTGTAATATAATTAAAATATATAATACAAACAGTTTTTGTTCGTCTTAGATCAAAATGATAATGACGAATGATGATGACTGATAATAATGATGATGAAGTGACGTGGCATCGGTAATAATTATCTCCAGCCAAAGTATATCTGAAAAAAAAGAAAATCCTAGTTTATGGACAAAACAAAATATTTTAGAAACCTTCAACATAAGAATATATTCAAAGAAAACATTAACAAAACTACTTCACGATCTTTGTGTGAGAGAGAGAAGATAGAAACAAAAACCATGGACTAAAGTGAAAAAAATATGTAGAAGAATATGATAATAGAGAAAACCCACACAGAATTATACTGAGACAAAATCACTAAATAAACAAATAAACACAATGAAGAGACAAAGCAAGCAACAATAACAAAAGCAAAACAACTGGAGTAAAATAAACAGACAAAAACACTTAACGAGAGAGAATGAGATAGAGACAGAGAGAGAGGAGGGGGGGGAGAGCGAGAGAGAGAGATCCTTCGTAAGAGCTCAGCCAGCCCACCTAACCCACGCAGCCCATACGAGAACGTCTATTTAGCCTATGAATCCCAAAACAAAACCCAACTACCACAAAAGTAGCCCAATATTCCAAACAAACACGCCCAACCAACTCAAATATAATAGCCCAAGTTGCCCAACCTAAATAGAGCCCAAGCTAGCGAACAAGAAGCCCCGGTGACTAACACAACTCGCGAAAATTTGCTCGTTCATTTGGTAACAAGGAAAGGTGTGATGTATGGCGGGCAGTTTGCAGTTTGACGCGTTATTAATGGTCGCTGCATAAAATTTGGGCCATGGAGTCCGTCAAGTGGCAGCTGCGAGATGGAAGAGAGGAGAATTATGGGAAGGAGAGGTAAAAGGGGATAGGTTAGAAGAGTAGGCGGGAAGGTAAGAGGGTAGGAGAGAAGAAAATGAGGGAAAGTTGGCAAAGGTAGCAAGGGAAAGGAAAGAAAATAAGGGAGATAAAGGAAAGGAAAGGAGGGAGAGAAGAAAAATATTGGAAAAGATGATAAGGCGTGAGATTAGAGTAGGAGGTGAGGAGGTAATGTGGGAGAAAGGAAATGCTGTTTGTGTTATGCTAAGAGAGAGAGAGAGAGAGAGAGAGAGAGAGAGAGAGAGAGAGAGAGAGAGAGAGAGAGAGAGAGAGAGAGAGAGAGAGAGAGAGAGAGAGAGAGAGAGAGAGAGAGAGAGAGAGAGAGAGAGATACACACGCTAAGTTACAACAATAAGTGAGATAATTTGAAAAGAAGTAAAGATTAGAGAGGAAAAAGATAGATTAAATTTTGTGAGTAAATTGCGACAAGTGATTAAGAGAAAAGTAAATCACGTGAGAAAGGAATTAAAAAGACGGGAAGAATCTTAACCGCTTTACGAAAATGAAGGATAAAGAGAGAAAAAACTTTCAACAGTTAGTCGAAAAAATATCAGTGAAAATCTTGGATCGGGCGAAGAAGGAATGCATTTTAACATCCAAGAAAAATATGATAGTCTAGGGGCCAAGGGCTGAACAAATAATTGTCGTGGTACCCATGCGGTAACACATAGACCACTGTATACCTGGACTGCACACGCGACAATGTTTTGAATTGCGGGGCTGCATAGGGGCCTGCGGGGCGCCCGACAAAGATATATAGTGGTCTATGGACTATCATATAGACTATGAAGAAATATGCATGAACTTAATATTGACTTAACTCTTCGCCATTTAAAACTTTGCGAGTCAACTTTTATCATGAAGGGTAACAATAGAAGCGCAATTGTATTAGCTTTTCATTGCTATATTTCGTTATCTGATCAATTAATTAGAACCATGCATAAATTAGCGTTAAATAAATAAATAAAATCATCAATCGGGTAATTTTCCCGATTGATGATGTTATTTATTTACTTATATATTTCGTTTTGTGATAAATGAATTAGCACCATGTATAAATTAGCGTTAACTAAATAAATAACCTCATCAATAACAAAAGAAGAAGCAGAATAAGCAAAAAAAGAAAAGGAAGTACAATAAAAAATTTACAACATTACAAAAAGAAAGTGCAAAGCAGAGAGAGAGAGAGAGAGAGAGAGAGAGAGAGAGAGAGAGAGAGAGAGAGAGAGAGAGAGAGAGAGAGAGAGAGAGAGAGAGAGAGAGAGAGAGAGAGAGAGAGAGAGAGAGAGAGAGAGAGAGAGAGAGAGAGAGAGAGAGAGAGAGAGAGAGAGAGAGAGAGAGAGAGAGAGAGAGAGAGAGAGAGAGAGAGAGAACAAGAAAAATAGGATTACTGTGGATCTGAAAATTTACATAACCTGAAAAACAGAGTAGGGACGAAAATATTATATGATAAAAGAAAATTGATATAATAAAAGATGATAAAACTGAATATAAATAAAGAGTGAAGAGCATCAATAAAACACTGAAACAAACAAATTCAAACAATAAAACAACAGATAAAAAAAACCTCCAGGTAGCCGAACAAACAAACAGAGAAACAATAATAGTACTGAAACTCCTCTGCTGTTTGAAGTGGAAATATATTATTTTTATTATGTTTTCTGACAAAAGAGGAGAAAATACATCCCAAGGAAAAAAGGATCTAAACGAGTTACTAGTAGGTACACATACGGTAGCTAGATGGTGGACTAAACTCAGCTACACACACACACTAAAGTCCGGTAGGAAAGTACACTTATCTTTTATTTGGAAATTAAGGTACATTTAGCATTTAGTACCGAGAAAAGTGTACTGTTACCTATACACAAATGAAGAAAATGTGTATCTACAGCCAAAGAAAGAGAAATGCGTACACATATCAATACATATACATCCATCCATACATACACACACATCCACACATGCGCATACATCCATATATACATACAATTCCATACATAAATCCATACACGCATAAATATACATCCATACATACACTTACATGCATACTTACACACAAATAAAGAGTGGCGTGCTGGAGGCTGCCAAAACCAACCATTATAATATTACTCTTGGTTACCTACAAACGTTAATGCCCTGTTGATGCTTCACGTATACAAATACTAATTAACCGCGGCGATGTTCACTCTTATTAAAAAAAAAGTATTATACACATTCACCATCGGAAAAATTGTAATGGGGAAAATGTGTGCGCGTCAATTTCTTTATTACCATTTTCGTTATTGTGTTTTCAAGGTTAACGCAACTTAAAATATTTTCGGTATGTATTTATTGTATTTCTTTTTCAATATAGATATTGGAAAAAAGTCAGTGAAATTTAATATTACTAAGAATATATCTATATTTCGTTTTTCATACATAAATATTTACCAAATGCAAACTTACACTTTACTATGCGTGCGTGCGTGCGTGCGTGCGTGCGTGCGTGCGTGCGTGCGTGCGTGCGTGCGTGCGTGCGTGCGTACGTGCGTGCGTGTGTGTGTGTATGTGTGTATGTGTGTGTGTGTGTGTGTGTGTGTGTGTGTGTGTGTGTGTGTGTGTGCGTGCGTGCGTGCGTGCGTGCGTGCGTGCGTGCGTGCGTGCGTGCGTGCGTGCGTGCGTGTGTTATTCACCCATGGTCTTGTCCACCCGAGTCGGACTCGCGATCGCCAGTTTCACCCTCCCGGTGCGAGCTTGGAGTTCATTATTACCGATATTTGGGTAATGCTGGGACCTCACACACCACACACACCCATCCCCTTGCTCAAGGGGGACAGTAACCGACCGAATTTGTCATTGAAAAATCCCCGGCCGAAGGCTTAGAATAGTTTCGCATCGAAAGCAGGACGAAGATAGACGGACGCCTGACACCAGTAAAGCCTCGCTCGTAACAGTAAAACAAATCTGTAAAGCGAAAGACGTAAAGTTTAGAGTTGCGAAAATATGATACGAAGATAAAGAATATACAAATAAATGAACTGACATACATCAATCCACTTTATTATTATTACTGTTATTACCATTATTATTACTAATATTATTACTATCATTATGTAATCACTATGAGTGAGTGCATCAAGACAGGTCGAAGGTCGAAATATTAGTATTATCATTATTAGTAGTAGCAGTAACAGTGTCGTATTATCATTATTACTTTTTATCATTATTAATATCATGCTACGAGAAGTCTATAATGCATAAGCAATTAAGAGACAAGTCGCCATAAACCAGGGAAAAAAATACAAAGTTTGGCCCCAGATTATTTTACGTCAGTTATGAAAGAGGAGACCGTCGCGGAGAAAGGCGATGAGGTGGGAAGGAGGTGAAGGCTTAGAGGACGCTCACAGAACTCTGGAATGGCAACTGTGGAACGCGAGGTAAATCTTCCATAATATTTCAATGTAGATATTGCTCCGACGTGCTCCATTGAGGCAGAGGTGAGACGCACACTGCAGGATATATAGGAAATACGGAGCTAAGGCTTGAAAGCGTAGTATGGAAGACAAGAGGAGGCTCATATTAAATGAAAGCGATGATATTTGAGGCGAATAATAATCATGGCAGCTGAGAGAGAGAGAGAGAGAGAGAGAGAGAGAGCGATAGAGAGAGAGAGAGAGCGATAGGCGAAAGAGAGAGAACGAGAGAGAGCGAGAGAGAGAGAGCGAGAGAGAGAGAGAGAGAGAAGGCGAGAGAGAGACTATAGAGAGAGAGAGAGAGAGAAGAGAGAGAGAGAGAGAGATTATTATTATTTTAGTTTATTGGACAAAAGTTTCACAACATTTATCTTATTACATGTATAATTTCCTTATTTTGTCCAAATTTATACTCCTTACATTATTTCCATATTAACCTAAAACAACAACAAAAACGTCTACTATCGTGACACACCTCCCTTACGTATATACTTTCACTACATCATATATATAACTGTCACAGATAGCCTACTTTATATCTTGTACCCATCAATTATCCTACGGGAGACGTCTAGCACTGACATAAGTTCTTCTACATTGGCTGGAGATTGACACTGCACTACACATGGACTCATCCTCACGCATTTTCTACACATGAACACAGTCGTATTCTTCGGTATTTCCATTTTCTCCTGCCAGTTTTCTATTCTAAAGATTTATGGTACAATCGTACGATAGCCTCGTACATGTCTTTTCGTTTATAATCCGGATAAATCCCTATTTACATACACTGACATGTACAGAGAATCCGGTGTTGTTTGTGTTCTATATGGGACTATTTGGAGGCAGTCGAGGTTTCTCTCACTGAATCCGTTCTAGCCACCCTGTCCAAGTGGGTTTAATACTCGTCATACTTTAGTGGCCCTGTGTCAGACTTTGTCCCCCGGAGTATTGGCGGCCTACACATCAACCGACGCTAAAATGAGCAGGTTCCCTTCATCGGTGGCCCTCAACTTGATTCAAGAAAATTTCGCCTCCCCTATCAAATTACATCTTGTGCTGTTGTATGCTGGTCAATCTACAGAGATCCGGACTGGTATATTTCCTTGACTCCTAGCAAACATTTACTGCTCCTGTCAGCCTTAAAACGGGATCTGGTCTTCATCCGTGCCGCGAATACCATAACCTTGGTTTTCTTTTCATTTACACATTCCCATATTCACACAATAATCGTACTACACTCAGCTTTCTCAAACATGAATCCTTGACGTGGCCAGTTATTTACTATCATCCATAAGTAATAGCATATGCAAGTCTACAAGAACCCCATCAGGCCCAACACACCTACGCCTCAGCATCCTAACAATCTGGTCCATGTATTGATGAAACAGTAAACAGGTAGATGGAGCCCCTTGACCAACCCCTCCGTGGCGTCTATGTCGCAGACCGCAGTGCGGCTCCGGTGCACGCGTACATGGCCCTGTATCCCCGCATCATTACCCGCCACACCGCAGCGCTGCAACACTTGAATTAATTTTCCCCCGAGGCACTCTGATCATATGCTACTAAATCGAATAAACAAACATTATAATTTGCTTTCTTAAAAGTTAGCAAGGTCCGCAAAGTATTTCAAGGTCATTTTTGCTCAACTCATCCTCGCCTTGCAGAGTTCTTGCGGCATTTGTCTATTTAGCCCACAACTTAAGCCTCTTCACATGTAACATGTCATATATTTTTGCAATGTATTCAATTGTCATAACCCCTATAATTTCCACAATCTAATTTATCCCTGCCACCTTTGAACAGAACAAAAAGTTTGCTATGACACCATGAAACAGGATAACACAAATTCAAAAATATCACATTAAAAATATTTAAGTGAGTGAGTGAGTGAGTGAGTGAGTGAGTGAGTGAGTGAGTGAGTGAGTGAGTGAGTGAGTGAGTGAGTGAGTGAGTGAGAGAGAGAGAGAGAGAGAGAGAGAGAGAGAGAGAGAGAGAGAGAGAGAGAGAGAGAGAGAGAGAGAGAGAGAGAGAGAGAGAGAGAGAGAGAGAGGATAATATAAACTGAAATCATTCATAAATCTCTTCTTGAAAAAAAAGTAACATCATACCAAACAATACATGATCGATCCAAGACACAAGCAAATGAAGATCCAACAACAAAAATAAGAAAACAATAACTTTTCTTTAACTATCATTCCTTAAACTGGAAAACAAAACAAAAATAAAGAAAAAAACACACCATCCACCCAGAGAAAAAGAAGGAAAAATAATTCGAGACGTCTTAAAGTTCTTACACAGGAATCAAGAGCTAATTAGACTCAGCAAAGAAGCTTCATACTATACTACTACTACTACTATCATCACTACAATTACCACTATCTATCCATCCAGCTCTCCGCTACACCGCACAACATTGCTGATGTAAACAATTAATGAAACAAAGATTGCCTTTCTAAATTAATGATCAAACAGTTCACCATTACAACACAAAACTTACGCAACACTTCGAATACCAAAAAATGGGCAGAAGTACACCACAAACAACACTCAGAACTATTGACACGCTTTCCAAACAAACAGGAATCATAAATACAAACTAACTGATATAGAATTACTATGCCGTAAGTCCCTCTCTGACTTATATCAATGAACATTAAATTGTAGGAAAGAAAGTATATATATTCAGTCGACAAAGTGCGATGTAAGTAATAGGATGAACAATAGTCAAATAAATATCACTAAAAAAAACCCATTAGCCATTATAAACTTCGCTTACGATATAATATGGACAAAAAATTAGTAAATATTCACTAAACGTCGACATAATGATAAAAAAAACTGCTAAACGAAACAATATAAATAAATCCCCCAAAATAAAAAATAAATATCAAGAATGCTCCTGTGCAAAACATTTTAAATAAAAAAGCAAACTATAAAAGCATCAGTACTAAAAATTAACAATCATATATACGAGATCACACACCCACCCACACACCCACACACACCACACCCCCCCACCACCCCCCCCACCCCGACCCACACCCACCCCCACCCACACACACACACACACACACACACACCCAACACACACACCCACACACACTCCACACCCCACACCCCCACTACCCCAACACAAGCCCACCCACGCACCCACCCACCAAAGATAAATGACGTCACTGGAAACACTACTTACAGCGCCCCGACACACACACAAACACACACACACGCATACACACACGTAAGATGAACTATGTGGCTTAACTTTTCTCATCGTCCTGGCAATGTTACTCAAATTCACCACCTGATGAATAATGAGAACATTCCAGAGAGAGAGAGAGAGAGAGAGAGAGAGAGAGAGAGAGAGAGAGAGAGAGAGAGAGAGAGAGAGAGAGAGAGAGAGAGAGAGAGAGAGAGAGAGAGAGAGAGAGAGAGAGAGAGAGAGAGAGACTGGGGATGCAAGGAGATAAATGGGAAGAAAGGGAAAGATAGAGGCACAGCGGTGCACAGAGGCAAAAAGATAAACATTGATTGGTCAACTAAACACACACACACAATTAAAATGCCGCAATGCTGTTTCTACCGGGACACCCAGTCGTGCATCGGTCGGGACTGACGGTGGGTATTCGTCTTCTGCTGCTGCTGCTGCTATGTGGCGCACTTCATTCACTGGTGATGCCTGTGGTGCCCAGCCTGCTGGTGGCATGGCTGTTATGCTGCTGCTGCAGCGCGTCCTGGTAGTGTTGGGAATACGGACCGGACCGTGTTGTCTCTCGTGCTGACGCTGACCAGACTTCCGTTAGTGGCTTTGACGGTGCGGTGTCTGCTGTGGTTGAGGCGGCTACGACCTCAGCCATCAAGTCTTAATAGCAAGGAGGCCAGTATAGCGCCGGTGAATGTCTGGCAGTGCGAGGCGCAGAACACATGGAGGTGAGGCCTGAACAGGTGAGTCTCCTCCACGCAGGGCGAGGAGGCCATTGGATAAGATCTTTGATCACATGTAGACAATACGCCTGCACCAACAGTGAGGCTAGTGACGATGCGTATTATCACCATGCTAGAATGCACTATAGCAATGAATGGGGGTCGAATGCAGGGACACTGTATGCGGACCCTATAGTTGCTAACATTGACCCATCGTGATAGATATTGGAGTCGGGAGCGGCCAGCATGCCCTATAGGGGAAGGTGGGGCAAAATGGCCCTCTTAATGTTCAAGTAAAGTTTTTGCAAAACTTGTGCAATAGTCATATATTTGAAGGCAGTTGGTGTTTATGCAATTTTATTAATCTTTAACAAAATAAAATCTTTGGAAGAACCAATTCGGATTTACTCATGCGAATGAAAAAAGTAAAAAAAAAAAAAATTATTGAAGCCTATAGCGCCCGTAGGCTATTGTTTTTTTTTCCTCTAGGGCTCAAGTGGTTGGCCCTGCACATTCTGGAGGGTCGTGATGGTTGGCCCCTCCGCCCGTTGGTGGCGCAGGCTGGATTTTTATAGTGAGACCTGTGATGTTATAGGTGAAGGTTCGTTTTCTGTGATGGACAACCAACCTTCAGTTTAGGCTCATGCTGCCACCTGGTGTTCCCTCCGCCACACTTGAAGTCACAGTCGCAAGAACAGGTATGCATCACGCGGGTTTCTTTGGCAACTCGACGATAGATTTACAGTTGTTCCTTGGTGGGACTTTAACTCGGGATCTTGTGCTCACCTCCCAGGCTAATGTCGACCACGTTAAAGTTGGCCAAATGAGTTGCCCGCGTAAAACTCTAACTCGGGACATCGAGCTCACCACTCCAAGACGCTAACCACTCGGCCACCGCCTCCCCTAGATAAAATAACCACAGGTGGTCCATTTTGTACACGAGGGGTGGGCAAAATGGCCCACACATATGGGGCAAAATGGCCCCCCTAAGGAAAATCACTTAAACTCGTCGCCATTTAATTTTTTGTGGGAAACTTCTAGAGATGAATACAATCAAAAGATGCGGAATTTAGTCCAGGCATTTTACGGTCAAGACCTCTCACTAATTACAACAGAAATGCTTTCAATTGCTTTAGTCTCGTGAATATGTCCTTTACAACATATCAAAAGTCCTAAGGAAACTAAGTGGTGGAAACAATTAAAAAATGTGAAAATTGAGAAATGCTTCTTCTGCATTTCTAGGAAGTTGACGGTACCCAATCATACTTCGGCTCCTCTCTTCTAATTTTAGTTTAATGTGGTTAAAACATGATTAATTCCCAGAGCATAAATAACTATGCAGAAAAAGAAAGAAAAAAATAACTGGCTGTGGAGCCACGCTAGTATAGAGCCGAAGAAATCATCGCCTGTACACCAAGCCAAGTTAGTCACCAGCGCGTGCAGTGTCACAACCGGTAGTTCAGAACTTAGTGCATAAAAACGTCATCATCTAAGGTAAGGGGTCTTATTACAGTTAATAATCATGTTATCAAACTTAAAAATTCATGACTTTTGTTTGCAGGTAATAACAAAGCTTACTAAGACCAGATATATATTTTGAGGGAGTCACGAGTGTGGTTTTTGGGAATGGAAGAATTGAACCATAGCCAAATAAATTTTCCCCTCATGTTATAAGTATTAACAACTAAAAGTGTGATTTCTATCAGAAACGCTACATGAATTATGGTGTCACTATTAGGCTATTGAGCAGATATGACAGGGAGGTTATAGGTTTGTTTGATTAACCCTATCTTTCTGGAAAGTGATATTTACTGTGTAATTTAGGTATCTCATATAGTTATTCTGATGATAATAGATTTACATGCCTCAGCTCAACAAAGCTGGGATGAGGCATGTAAATTTCCACATCATCAAGAATAATTCCCTAACTAGTATAAACATTGTCAGTACTGGTATCAGTATCTCTCGAGGTGCTGAGTATGATATACCAAGACAGTGTAAGACAAGCACGCGACATGAAGGACACCTCACAGTTGTGAAATATCTAAAAAAGGAACCCCTTCTCCCAGATCCAAGCTTGCGTAATGTCCCTACTGGTGTTCATGCGACCCTTCCTGTAAATGCTGATAAGTGCAAGGCCATTGGAAACATATCTTGGCCAGATGGATGGACCAGACTACTGCTGAGTAACATTTAGAAAGAAAGTAACAGGCGAATCACCATGGTTATGAAAACTTTAGTGCAGATTGATGATGAAGCAGTGCAGGTAGATTCTCAGTTACTCTCAGCGACCTCACAATTGGCTGCAAAAGCTTCAAAGATCTGGCACATCTAGTGTTCATGTAGGAACGGTGTAGTCCATCCTCCAGCACTGTTTTGACACCCTCCAATGCTTGCTTCGAAAAGCCGCAGAAGCCAGTGCTAGCGGATACCATCTATGTACTTCACCGACCACCTGACCTCCGGGTCAAGGTTCCTTGTTTCAGTAATGTGCTGGATGGTGGAGCACTTGTTCACGGATCCGTGGACACGGTGACCACATACAAGGATATGTTGCAAGCTGTACAGTGAGTATGTCATAAGTAGGTATGGAGAAGCAATTGTCGTGTTCGATGGTTATCAGGGTCACATCCACCAAAGACATGGAACACCGCAGGCGGCAGGTGGATGACCGGACTCACTGTAACCATGAATGAGGCATTCACGTCACATGAGTAAAGAAAATTTCTTGGCAACAACACAGAACAGGCACCAGTTCATTAACATGTTCAGTGTGGTCACCTCCAAAATAATACTGTCCAAACATACCATGCATCCTGATGATGCTGACCTCCCCATAGTGCAAAAAGCATGGACTCTGCTGCCACAGACACAATACTAGTACTCATTGGTGATGACACCTGATCTGCTCTTTCCCCTAATATACCACACCAAGCCCCGCACCCGCCAACCTTTCAAATGCAATGCTATCCGACATGCAATGACCCTTTAATGCTACTACTGGCCTGTGAGAGGATGGCTTACGAGTTATTTGTTGGTCCCCATGGCTCCGGTACCATAAACACCCACAGTTCTCTGCTTCTGATTTTTGCAAGGTCCAGAAGGTGAGAATTGCAGTTTCTTGGTATCAGAGACCAGAGCTGCACCGCTGGACATGGTAATAGTAATGGCCGGAAGGTAGCTAAGGAATTCGACCACCCCCCAATCCTCGTTAACACTCAGTTGAGAATCCTCCAGAACGCAGGGTTTTACCGGAGTGCTGAGTTCTTGGAAATAGATCACAGACTTGTTTGTTTCTACACTTTAAGCTTTCTGTCAAGTCAGAAAGACTCTCAGAGGTAACCCTACTGTGTTTTCATCTTGAGAAACTGAATCGACTTGACAGGTGCTTCATGAGTAGCGGTGGCACTCCTCGAATCGATTTGGGATGTGCTCGGTGCTCTCGGGGACCCTGTAGATATGTGGGATCCTTCACACGTGAAACTCTTCAGGCTGCCCAAGGAGTGTATTGGGGAGCGCCCTAGGTCAAGGCGTTGGTTTGTCCTCGACGGAGACGCTGAGAAACATCGAGGAGTGTCGCGCTGCAGGCTGGCTGGGAACCGGGACCAGCACAGGCTCTGTCCACGCCGGACTAGCACCCTCCTGGGGAGAGACAAGGGCGAGGCATGTCAGAGTCTCACTGAGGATGTCGAGGTCATTTGACACGCTAATGACCTCGCCCGCCTACTTAGCCCTGAAGAAGCCCGTTCCAAGTCTCCTTCTCGGGCGAGTGCTATTCGACAGCAGATGGGCGCCTCGTGTCGGACATGGATGGGCAGATGTCTCGTTGGGCTGAGTACCTTGGGGCAGTTGTTCACGGTGGACCCTCCAACGGAAAGCATCTTCCACACCATTGGGTTACAGGCAGTGGATGGTCGATCCTCCCATTGACCTAAAGCGCACCCCCTCTTGACGAAGTCAGAGAGGCTGTGCAAATTTGAGGGGTGGAAAGGCAGCTGTGTTTTGTAATATCAGTGCGGAGCTCCTCAAAGCCTGGGGGTGAGGCCATGATCCACAGGGTTGCATGCTGTCCGACTGCCGTGTGGCATCAGGAACCATTCCTCCCTGACTGGAAAAGGGGCTGGTCGTCCCCTATCTGGAAAGGGACAGGTGGACCGTCCTGACTGCAACAATTACCGCGGTATTACACTGCTCAGCTACCAGGCAAGTGCTTTGCCATCTATTGGCTGCACGGATTCGCAGCCATCTGGTGAAGATCAGAGACCTTCAACAGTCTGGATTCACGCCTGTAGTCAACAACGGACCGTAATCCTAGCGCTTCGTGTCCTGGTGGAAACGCCGAAGTGAGTTTTCGACAGGGGATTGCTGCATCGTATGTTGATCTCAAGAAGGGGCGTTTGACTCAGTGCATCGTGATCACTCTGGATCTCTGCGAACTTCGAGGGATTCCTTCAGGGACTATGGTTGATAACTGGTCTGTCTGTATTCTGGGACTGGAGAATGCTGTGAAGTGTGGGGCAGGTGTATCCGGCTTCTTTCCTGTGAATACCAGGAGTGAGGCAAGGGTGGCGTCCTTGCCCCATCACTTTTTCAACGCTTGTATGACTGGGTATTGGACAGGTTGTAGTCAAAGTGATTGTGGAGCATCCGTCGGCCAACACCAAGATCCCTGATCTTGTTTTTGCCGATGATGCAGTCAATCTTCGCTGAAGTCGCTGGAGGTCCTGTGATGGCTCTCGAGGCGCTGCACCGAGGAGGCAAGCCCCCCCCCTTTGGGACTTAATGTCTCCTGCTCAAGATAAAGGTTTCAGGTGTTGGTAGACTTACTAGATGAAGCGTACAGTCTGTTCATGCGTGTGGCGAGGACCATTGAGATCTTGGAAAGTTTTACATACCTTGGTAGCGCAGGCCATAATGACGGCGGGTCCACGTCAGAAGTCTTACGGCGATTGGCATAGTCCACGGTGTTATGGACTCGCTCGCGGGGTATTTTGGCGTTGTCGGTACCTGTGGCAGGAGGACAAAGATCCGGATCTTCAATCGCTTGTGATCCCTGTCTTACTCTATGGTTTGTGGACATGGACCACTAAATAGTGACTTGAAGAGACGATCTATGCCGTTGGTAATAAGTGTCTCGCAGAATCTGGGTATCGTGGATGGATTACGTATCAAATCAGCGATTGCACCGTGAGAACTGAAATCGAGGGCCTATTAATCCTGCATAGTCCGTCAGCGCCAACTCGGCTATATGGCATGTGGCACCTAACCCTGAAACCGATCCTTCTCATCGGGTTGTATCTGTAAGAGACAATCCGGCGTGGAGGAGGCCACGGGGGCGCCCACAAGGCTCGTGGCTGTGCAAGTTGATGTTTCTGTCGAGAAGCTGCTTGGTATGGGAAAGGAGCTGCTGGGAACTCGCGCGGGGTGACCCCCGGGAGTGGCGTCGTAGGGGTGGGCGAGGCGACGCGCCCCCCGGGTATGCCCCCAATGATTGATTGGACCGTTCAAAGTCACATACCTCTTCTTTAGCCTGAACTGAAGAAAAAACACAAAAAAGCCACGTAATCTTGAACATCAAGGCTATCAGCAGCACTGGGACCCATTAATGTACTCACATCTCTTCACATGCAATGAACAGGTTGTACCACTACCTCCCGCCTCGTATGGCAATCGGAAGGTAACTCCTCTCAAGATGTTTTAAAACCACAGTGACTTCGCGTCAGCAGGCTGCAGTATTTCGACATGCAGTCTGCCTCAGCAGCAGCTATTTGTGTCAGCAGGAAGCATGTTTGCTGTGCCTGTTACAACGGGAAGCCCTGGAGATCGAACTTGACTCCTACGGTACAGAGCTTTTGTGAGAAGGTGGCCACTACACTAACACATCTTATGTATAGCCCAAACTTAATTTGCACCTACCTCGCAGCAGCGAATTACCGAAGTGTTCGTGT
Source organism: Chionoecetes opilio (assembly GCA_016584305.1). NCBI lineage: Eukaryota > Metazoa > Arthropoda > Malacostraca > Decapoda > Majidae > Chionoecetes > Chionoecetes opilio. Next base: position 188,511 of record JACEEZ010022000.1, read on the forward strand.
GTACTACCAGGTGCAGCAGTGGAAGGGTATTAAAGATGAACTCCTACCACCGAATGGGGATGGAGGGAACGTGATGGAGGGCTTTTGTTCCTATCAAATCTGATTTACCACAGCTCCACAGGAACTTCTACGGGTCATCCGATGCACTGCATGACAGACTGCAGCACCTCAGGTGCTCATGCAGAGTAATGTCCTGAGTGTTCTGTTCCATGCAGCAACTGCAAAGGATCAGGGTGTGCCATGCATTTAAAGTACATGTGATGACGAAGTAGAATGACGGATGAGTTAGATAATTTCATTGATTATGTCACAGACTTTCAGATTCAGTTTAGAGTTAGATCAAGATTCATGTTTAATGAGTGTGCCTTATTTTTGTGTGGGTGTGGAATGTACCTAATATATTCACTATATTTAATCAAGAAATTTTAAGAGTTCAGTTTCAGTGTTTGCTTCACATAATAAAGTTTTTAAAAGTATTCTTTTTTATTTCTCGTTTTTTACATTTAATCTATTATTAACATACTTTGA